>BDMV01000001.1:16355762-16500752 GCA_008326285.1 Oryza officinalis | reverse complement strand
GCTGGTGCAAAATTGGGTAACACCTCATTTCGATCGCTACTCGCTGCTTCAAAATGGCATCTTTCCTGTGCATTATAGAGGCGCAAACAGCACTACCCAAGCAGAACACGCACACCGTCAAGTTTCCATGGCCAAGCAAAGTGATGTGATGCACAATCGCATATACCTCGAGGGCGTGGGCGTGGCGCTTGTACTTGCGAAGCTCCTTGACGTACTTGGCGAGATCCGCGGCGCGCGCCTCCCGCCCCTCGCGCACCCACTTGTTCATCACCCGCGACACGCTCCCCTCCCCCGCGCCCCCGAGGGCCGAGAGCCGCCGGTACAGCGACCGCGCGTCCTTCCCCTCCCCCGCCGCCGCCGCCGCCTTGGCGCCCCTCGCCGCGGCCTTCTCGGCAGCGGGAACCACGGCCGCCGCCGCCGCCGCCGCCTCGGCGGCCGCCGTGGAGAGGAGGCGGCGGAGGACGAGGCGAGCGCCGGCAGTCGGGACGGGCGGCGCCATGGGGTTTAGGGTTTTGGGGGGTTTCGACTTTCGAGTGCGGGAGAAAGGAGAGGGGGAAATTCGGCGGCGATGAGTGGGTTGTAATAAAGCATTGGGGAGCATTTTTCCCTATTCACAATCTATTTTTTGAGAGCTCCCTATTCCCAATCCGGGTTTAAGCCTTCAACTAAATGTAAAAAAAAAGTAATTTTATTAAACCTTACTTCAAGTTGCCTAAAATAACATAAATTTTAGCACGAAACATATAACATCGGATATTATGGTAATAAAGTTTCACAAAACCAAACTGTTAACTATTTCGACATACTTCTGTATCGAAATTTAACAAAGTGGATGTAACATTTATATCATGGATAGAAAAACCCATAAATTTGAAATGTGATTGCAGAACTCAACAACGTGATATATTAAAGTCAAAATAATTAAGGTTGTGGTTTCGTAAAACTTTAGGACCATAGTTCTTAATTAGGGTTATGTACCACATGCTAAAATCTCTGTGATTTTGTATAATTTGGACCATAATAAGTGGTGTCGATGGGTTATATCCGTATACTGTATTCTGAGGGTATTGGGGTACTTTGGAACAAGGATCTATAAGAAACGACATCAAACATACAAAAGATAAGGATTATACTGGTTCAGGCCCCTCGTAAGGTAATAGCCCTACTCCAGTTTATATGAAATTACGATTAGAACCACAGAGATTACAATAGAGAACAACAAAAAGTATCGAGTACCAACGAGGCCCTTATCGAGAACGACTCGACGAGATCCAGATGGCGAGTTGTCTTCAAGTCCCCTGGATTGTCTCTGCTACGGTAGTGGCTTGCGTCATGATTCTATGATCCGTACCTCCTGGGGGGCTTTGTATTTATACAGCAGACTATCTTGGTCTCCAAGTAGAACTCGGAGAGTATTTTTTGGCCTACGAGATTACAGAGATTGTATCTTTCCCAAATAGGACTCTAACACCTTCTATTCGGGATACAATTTCCCTGTTTATTACCCGAATTCTATAATGTTAAGATAACCTTACCATATACTAAGGGTATGCCGTATCCGTATACTTCACAATCACGAGGATAGAAGGTATGTTTTATCCGCAACCTTAGCAAGTGGAGTTTTATAAATTTTACTTAAAAAAAGAAGAAAGTCTAGCAAGGCGCCTACCTAAACCCATAAAATAGGGAGTCCCTAAATCTCTTTCAAGCCTGTATCTCTACAAGTTTTCCACTATATCCATGTCATCGCTAAAGTTACATATTTTAGTTTGTAGAAATTTATATAGGTTAGTTCTCCGGTGGTATTCAATCAAGCTTTTGTCGGCTCATGTTATGTGCTACCAAGTTGGATTTTTTTAGTTATGTTTTCTTCCATGTGTACTACAAAGGGTCGGTCTATCATGCTGTCAACCGCTGGCACATCCCTCCTCGCAATCACGCAAGCACAGTCAGACGAGAGGACCACATGCGGAGAAGCAAAATATGTAACAAACCCAAATTGTAAAAACTTGTGAAATCAATATAATGAAAATTTTCATTTATATTCATTGTGATGAGAATTTATTTTAGTTGTTTTTGGATTTTCTATGCATCATTGCATTTTGCATACATGAATTAAGTTTGAGAAATAATAATAATAATAATAATAAATCCATTTAGTTATAGCTCAATTTTGCTTTAAAAAAAGAAGAAGGTGAAAACACCCAAAATTAATTCAAATAGAAATAAAAACAGGGAATATGTTTGAATTTTCAAAAATAAACTACACGTGAGAAAAATCTCAAAAATTCACCAAATGGAGTTGTTGACCATGCTAAGCTCCAGTAAAATTTGCATAAATTTTTGAGCATTGTAGCTATCCCGAAAAATTGTCCAAACTCTCAGCTTCCTCTCTCTCCATTCCTCTCTCTCCCTTCTAGGCATTCCATCGAACACCTAGGGCACGAGCCAAAAGTTGTCGATACCAAGCCAACCGAACTGCCTCTGCCTGCGATTCCCACTGGCAAAGCTGAGGCAAGGCTGCACAAAGCCGACGTCGTCCCTGCCCGATGCTCTGTGCGCCCAGACGCTGACCTCGTCGCGCTCCTCGCCTAACCCGGAGCCGGCGCCCCTTTGCTCAAAGCGAGGACACGACGCGACGCGATGCCACTCCACCCGACCAGCGTTGCCTCCCCTCTGTAAAGCCGACGCTGCCAGCCTTCCACGACTCCCACCGAGACCGCCCACGCCATGTCTCCCGTCAACCTCGCCCGTGCGCGCAAACAGCCGCCCAAGTTGCGATAGCCTCCGCGATCACCTCTAGCTCCTCCCTCGCCTATAAAACAAGTCCTCACGCCAGCTAAGTCCTCACACCATACTCTATCTCCACTACAAAATCTGACGCCCAAATCCCTCTGATTTGCCGGTAACGGCCGCGCGACCACCGCAGTCTGCGCCGGCCAGAGCATCGCTGCCTCACCCCGCGCCAAGCAAACCGCCACCACGGTGAGTCCCTGTCATGCCCAGAAATTCGCTAACCCGAATTCCAAGCAGAATGTGCATTAAAATCCCTGTCCAGGACCGGCCAGGGTACACAAACGACAAAATTGACATACAGATCCACGTCTTACAAACACCATAGAAATCTCTTACAAAAATACAACGGAAAAGGAAACAAGCTACTCTAGTTAACTAGATGCTCGCAGCGTGGCAACTCCATTCCACGGGCATCCTTGACGGCAACCACAAGCCTACTCTTCGGAAAAGCCTCCATCTGACACAACTCCAACTCTGATGTGGGAGAAAAATGAAGCAAGACTGAGTACTACCCACTGTACTCAACAAGTCATACCGGAAAAGGGAGTAATGATGCAAGTAATAACAAAGGAGGCTGAAGAGGTTATTTGCATGGAATACGCATTTAAAAATAATAGTTGAATACGGTAAAACAGTTAAGTTAATTAATCAAAATTGAACCATCACTGTCCAACGCTACACCACGTTGCAACAGGCCCAAACCACCACCTGAACTACACCAGTTCCATTAGGTCAAGTTATTAGAAGTGTAACTAATCACGGTGAATCTGGTTGATCGCCCATAACCGCGGGCACGGCTATTCGAATAGTTCTACTCTGATCAGAGGTATACAACTGTACCCATAAGACACAGTCCCACAACACGTTACCGTGCGCCGACATACCACCGCGGTACACCGGAAAGGAACTGCGACAGGACCCTTCGCACAACCCTTCCTAACCAAGCGCACCACACCTCAGGTTTCGTCCCCACCTTTAACCCAAGGCAGGCAGCCCCCTCTCGTGCCTAGGTGAATCCTGCAGCTGATCAACGGGTAAACCCTCGCCGACCTAACTCCATCACGCCCACCCTTGCCTGGATGCGTCAGCTAGGAAAAAGCCATACTACAAGTCCAGCCATTACCCATGCTGGCTTGTGGAAAGTACGATAATTCTTCCAGGGTTTCCCGCGAACCGGTCCTTAATTGTCATGAGCACGATCATCAAAACCATGTGCTCACAACCCACCATTTTCCAGGTTTTAGTTGGACCAATTATTTAATCATCCACGATTAACCATCGTGAGCTAACATTAAGTAATAATGAGGCATTAATTATCCCATTAATGTGCTAATGTTACTAAGCAGGGCTAACCATGTTCTATCCTAGCGACTACTCAAATTACTTCCCAAGCTATCAAAGGAATATGATAATTGAAGTATAAAGTTGAGTACAATAGGTAAATAAGCCCATAAATGACATTATAAAACAATGCAATATTTAGGGAAAAATAAGACATTCGCAATTTAGATACAATATGTTCAAATGAATAAGCATGACTTGCCTTGCTCCTGCCCTGGATTGACCTCGGCAATAACCTCGAAGTAAACCGGAGAGTCGGAATTACTGGAATCTAACTAAAAAACAAAGCACACAAGCAAACAGGCTATAAGTCTACTGAAACAGAGAACAAAACCATTTTTAATGGATTCTAGACATTTTTATGAATTTTCTGCGACTTGAATGGACTCAAACGGAGTCCGGATGAATTAGTTATGAATTTTAGAGGATTAACTGTGTTTTTACTATAAACAAAAAATTCCTTATTCAATTATTGCGCAATAAACCCTAGAACTGACATCACTGACGCCAGGGCTGACGTCAGCGGAGAGGGCGGCAGTGCCGATAGGTGGGCCCCACCTATCGGTGGCACCGGGTCCTGGTCCACGGTGGACCGAGTCCACCGGTCGGCGGCGGGCGGCGTACTGCGCGGCACCGACGTGGCGCCGACGCGGCGGGTGGCGGGGCGACGCGGTGGCCACGCGGCGCTGACGCGGTGGCCACGCGGAGCCAATCGCGACCACGGCGCGGCCATGGCGCGGCAGCGCGCACGGCGACCGCCGCGGGCGAAGCGGGAGGCAGCGGCGCGGGCGGCAGCCGGATGCAGTGGCCGAGCGGTGGCCGAGCAGGGCAGCGCGCTAGCGGCGCCGAGAGGAGAGAGAGAGGGCGGCGGCGGCGCTCACTGGAGATGAAGGAGACGACGGCGGCGGCGGCGCTAGGGTACTCGAGAGGCGGCGGCGTTAGGGAAAGAGAGAGAAGGGAGCGCGGGGGAGGGAGGGGGGGGCGATTTATAGGCATAAATGTTTCTTTCTCTGTTTTCCTAAACCTCCTGCAAAACCGATGGTTAGGCACCGTCCTGCCAGTACACAGTGAGGGTTGGCACCGTCTTCGTCTTCTCCGCTGAAGTTAGGCACCACTCCGCGCCGCTCGCCGAGCAAGCCAGGCAGTGACAATGGCCAGAGGAGCCTGTAGACGGAGAAGCATACACAGAGGCATCAATGGACGTTCTCGTCGCCAAGTTCCTCATCCCGAATCACCCTGGCAGTATAAATACCCGAGAAGACTTACCGTGGAGTTCCTCAGCCGATCCATCACTCCATTTTTACCACCCCGGTACCGAGTCGCCGAAGTCCCGGAGTCCGTCGCGTCGAGGTGGCCGACCCCTTTCCTTCCCCTCTTCTTCTTCTTCTGCCCTGCCTCCTCCTCCTTCCTTCCTAACCGAGCCCCTCCCCTCTGCCAGCACCAAGCCGTCGCCCAGCCGCTGGCCCCACGCTGCCCAGCCACCGGCCGGCGCCGCTCTCGGCCGTGTTGCAGCCGGCGCCAAGCAGCCGGGGCACTGCCGCCTCCCAGCCGCTTGGCCGATGCCGCCCCCTTCCCTCCCTACCGCCCAGCCGACCGGCCTGCGCCCCTGGTCGGGGGGCGATTTATAGGAGGGCCGGGGCTAGGGTTCGGCCGTCGGCTCCGGATTTCTCGCCGGAGTTTGGCGCGGGAGAGGAGAGATAGGGCGGGATTCGGTTGCGAATTCTAGTCTCTACGGCGCGGGGGAGGTGGCGCGGAGTGGGGGAGCGGGAGCGGACGGTGCGGGTGACGCGGGGAGGTGGGTGGCGGCGGTTTCGGAGGCGTGAGTGGTGCGGGAGATACGGGCGGCCGGTCGCGGGGAAAACGGCCCGGGTGTCGGCCCCACATGTCGGCGGCCCAGGATGAGGAGGGAGGCGGCGTGGACTTCGGGGCGGCTCGGGCCATGGCCTCGGGCCGGCCCGGTGTGGCGCCCCAAACTATGCTGGTCTAAAAAGGTCAACCGGCATAGGCTGGAGGTCACAACCTTATCTGTGGTTACAGTACCAGTCCCAAGATACACGAGCTTCACAGGATAATAGTGGAATCCAGAAATACAAAGCTTTTATTACATCATTGTTGGAAGTCTCAAACTACTACCATCGTGGACAAACCCTAGACTGGTAGACAAACCCCAACCTTTGACCCTTTGACCTTACAGCTGGGCCCCCACTCGGAATATTCCCTGGAATATTCCTCTCTATTATTTTAACCCTCCAAAAATCCCCAAAACTTCAAAAATCCATATCTTTTCATCCCGAACTCCGTTTGACTCCGTTCAAATTCCAAAATATTTCTAAAATTCCCCTCTATTTATTAACGCTGTCTTTTTCATGTTTTGTCTTGGTTTAGCAGTGGTTTTATGTATGGTTTATTTTCTCGTGTTTAGAACCCGAGTCGGACGGAGGATTCGCGCAGGAGTTCGACGCTCCGTTCGTTGTCGCGGAACAAGGCAAGCCCCCTTGACCATTTATTGCGCCTATATTTTTAGATTAAATATTTTGTTTGCCAAATTGCATGCTTTAGGTTACACTGTTTTTGGCCACGATTCAAATATGGATCGTCGGACCTTCCCAGTAGTCGCACTTTTACTATATAGGAATTGATGACCCCATTCCTTTGTAACTCCACTACATATTTTGCGTTGGTATTTAAAATGCCAAAGTAGATTACCTATAGGTCACGATTGTTCTGTCGTGCGGGAAAAACTGGGATATTTATATTTTGAAAACCCGACAAGATGTCGATATGGTTAAGAAGGAGAAAAGTGTTTTGTAAAAACATGATGATGCGGGAGTCAGTACCTTGGTGGTTTGACTACGTAATTATCCATAAGGACCGTTTCCTTTGGAAAATTCATCTGAACATATGACAGTGCGACCACACGGGTATAATGGGATGCCCCTGGCCGAGTAGATAGCTAAAACATAGGTGTCCAGAATGTTAGCAGTTGAGGAGCACTGGTATGGTGGCGGGTATGGCAATCTCCTGCAGTGGGGATGTGTCGGAGTCCATACGGTGGGGCCTGAGTAGATGAGGGCTTGAAATTTGGCCTAATGCTTGGTGGAGAGATTCCACCCAACTGTGGGACACGGGATATTTATGGGATGGTTATGGAAAAGCCTTGTAGCGAGCTCTCCTTTGTCGGCCATGTCTGATCCACATGTGTTCGGTAATGCGAGAAGTCCGCGACGTGTGGGTAAAGCGTGCAACCTCTGTAGAGTTTAGTCAAACTATTTAAATAGCCGTGCCCATGGTCATGGGTGGATGTGAAGTGTTTCTCATAGCGTAGTGTTTGTTTTATAAATAACTCCTTGGAATGGGTACCGTCACCAGAGTTTGCCTTTGTGGCGGACGGCCAGCCTTCGTGGTTGGGAACGAGTCTGTGTGACTCGGGGTGTCGATTGGCACCAAGGTGTGGTTAGGGCTGAGATGGCTGAGGTAGAGTGGCTGAGATGGCCGAGCAGTGCTGAGATGGCACGGTGTTTGATTTGGGAATTACTACAGTGACAGGTTGTTGCGAAGCAACCTGTGGAATAGAGTGAGGCGTGAGCCTTACTTCGAAACAAAAAGAAAACTGTTACACTAGAGGTTTACAACTAAATTATTTATAAAACCTTGTTTTCCAAATAAAACCATTCCACCCCTTGTTATTAGCCTTGCATGTCATATTTTTCCGGGCTTGCTGAGTACACTGAGTACTCACCCTTGCTATTATTATTTATAGAGTTAGAAGAAGGATACCTTGACCCTTCCGCCGAGGCCTACTTTCAAGAACAGGTCGAGTACGACTCCTCTGGGTTTCAAGCCTAGTTCCCAAGCCTAGCTTGTGGATTTATGGTTGTCTTCTTGCTTCATGTCACCCTCCACTGTTGTTATGTTTCCGCTTGCGTTTACCTTGTCCTTCCAGTCTTTCTACCAGTCTGGGGTTTGTCCACGACGGTAGTAGTTTGAGACTTCCAACAATGTTGTAATAAAAGCTTTGTATTTCTGGATTCCACTATTATCCTGTGAGTACCAGCTCGTGTATCCTGAGACTGGTACTGTAACCACAGATAAGATTGTGACCTCCAGCCTATGCCGGTTGACCTTTTTAGACCAGCATAGTTTGGGGCGCCACACCCGGGAGGGAGAGGAGGGGGCGGCGGGGCGGTGCGGGCGGCCTTGGGCCGGCCCGAGAGGGGAAGGAAGGTGGGCCGACGGCCCAAAAAGGAGGAAAAAGAAAAAGAAAAGGGAAAAGGATTTCCCAGGGATTTATTTATTGCGGTGGAGGTTTTTAATTGATTAAAATTATTTCTAAGGCTCTGAATATTCCACTAAAAATCCTGTTCGTGTATTTTAACATGGGGAACATATGAAAAATCCCACCATGCCATTTCCACTTGATTAAATATATTTTTAAATTAGAATTTTGCTCTAGGTTAATAAGGAAATTTTATTTTACTCGATTTATTTCACGAATTTTAACCTGGAAAGCAAACTTCGGGGTATGACAGTCCCAAACCGAATCCTCGCGCCAGCAAGCTCCTACAAGCCCCCTGAATCCATTCCCTTGGTTTATTTTAGGACCCCTTTGCTGGAGAGCCGTCGCCGACATTGCCGCCGTCCGCCGCTCCCGAGAGCTCGTCGTCCCGTGGCCTCAAGCCGCCTTCATCCAAATCAAGCCTAGGGTAAGCATCCCTGTAGTCCCTAGGCCCTCCCCTCTCCTTTAAACAAGCCTCCGTGCGCCGTAGCCCGTCGTGCGCCGCCATCCCGAACCACCGCCACCACCGTCCATGGCGCCCACCGCCACCAGCCACCCCTGCTGCGCCATCGCCTCTAGAAGGTGCGTAGGGACACCCCGTAGCCGTCCCGACCTTCGCCACCGTTCACCACCGGCGCACCCGCCACCGTTTGCCACCGTTCGCCACCGGCGCACCCGTCCCGTGGCACCTCGTGCTCGGCCTCCCCTTCGGGTAGATGGGAGGAAAAAGATAGGGACCTTTTTGTAAATAGCATAAAGCCTAGGGTTCCTAAAACAAAGAGCCAATACATTTACATGTGGGACCTGGACTTATTTGTAAATATAGAAACTATAGGGTTTGGGTTATAAATTGCCTCACTATCATGTGGACCCTTTGTCTTTAAATGGATGTCTAAATAGAAAATGCGCCTTCCTGGTAGGAAAGCGTATTCTTGAAAGTACGCTTTCGCTATTTAATAAAGGAAATTAATAAATTGGAGAAAATGATTTTGGCAAATTATTTTTTACTAAAAAATGCTAAAACTTTAGAAAATCATAGAAAATTCATTTTAACTCCGATTGAGGTGAAACAAAATTTGTTAGACTCATAATAATCTTATCTTTAATAGTGTGCATTCGAACTTAGCACCACTATTATGAAAAATTTCACTAATTTAAAATTTGAATAGTAACTTTCATATTTATGTATTTAAATCTTAGAAACGCGATAGGTTGCACATACGGCATCGGATTTAGGGGTTTCTTTCTCCTAAATTTATATTAAATCACCCTCTTTGCACTGAACATGTTCATGCCCCATGCATCATATTTTATCTTGGAGTTTTATTGGATGTTCATTTGTATGTACGTTTAAATTTAAATAGAGGGCGATTCGATGGTTGCCGTTGACGAGAGTGTTGTTAACAACAAAATTTGGTAAAGATATGTCAACGATCGAGATTGGATCGGAAGCGGATTGGAAGGAATAAAGGAGTTTTCCAAAACGGACACCTCATCGGCTGAGGCTGTATCGACCGATATGGGGTCGGACTTGGTAGCCGATACGGGTGTTCTGAATCAAACTTGGCAGCCGATACGGGTAGTCTGGGTTCGTGTTGAATTCGGAGGAGGACTTGAAAATATTGCTAACTAGTAATTGAGTCCGGATAAGACAATTGTATCTATTAATTAGGAATAAGAGTTAGTTTCCTTTTTATGATATTGTGGTAAGAGTCCACATAGGACTTGTTTGTTTAGGAAAGTTATAAACAGTGTCCGGTAAGGACAAGGTTTGTATGTACGGTATAAATATAAACCCGAGGTCTATGTAAAGAAAGGAGTTCAATACAACACTTTCGACGCATTGCCACAATTTTCCTTTTACTTTTTGACGAGTTCGTGCTTCAAGTTTGTCAGCTGCAGGTATGGCTTGTTAATTTACCACATAACTTAGCCAATCTAAGTCGATGGCTGATTTAGCCGTATCGGCCGAACCTTGCACAAGGTTTTGTCGGTATCGGCTAAATCAGTTTATTAGCCTAGATTGGCATAAGGTATCTACTACCCTGAAAAACATGCAAAGGCTTTATTGTCTAGATATCATGCATTGTTTTATACTTTGTGCTGCATCAGCCCTAGTCCTAATTAGAACCATGATCTTTAGCCTGTCTCTTGCTTGTAATAGGGGTAGCATTGGAGTTTCAGTCAATCTTATCTGATATGACTGTCTAGCTTTGTTTAAATTTCTTTAATCATACTTTTCATGTTATATCTGCCCTTTATACAAGGAGCTCACTTTGGTTAAATATATCAAGCTTGCCTCGATATATTTATCTAGATCGATATTCTTGCAAAAGGCTGTATCGGAGTATTAGCCGATACATTATCCATTTTAACCTAGTTATAATTTCATCGGCTAGTATCTAATCTCTGTCTATAGATTATATATTCACAGCCGATGGAGCGTGATTAGGGTTTGCTTCATTTTGTTTACCTTACACCTTATAGCCGATTCAGTCAGATCGCATCGGCTAGGTCCATACGGTATGTCATCGGCTTATCGGCCGATCGGCTATCGTATATCTAATTGTGTTATTGTATATCTTGTTGGTTGTAGGATCAAACCAACTGGCACGCCCTTAACCCGCTTGTCTAATATTTTGACCTGCACTGGAGTGAAGCAAATTTCCCAGGCCACCGTGTTTCGCATCAACAAGTGTGCAGGACCAAGAGATATTTGAGGAAGCAACTAAGTAAGGCAAGTCCTATTCAATTCCTCCTTCAAACATGTTGAATCCTATATTTTCACAAATGCTTTATTTATAAATTGCATACGATGTTTTATTAAAAAATAAAAGGTATTGGTAAAAATGATCTATTTGTTGCATTACCTACCTTGATATATTGATTATCCCTACTATTGAAGCACTAGGATGGGTATATATACGTGATGTTCAAGCACCATGTGGGTATATTCGAGCTACTATTAGAACTACTTGCTTAGCCATGCTTAGAAAATTCCCGATGATTACATATTACATGATATTCACTCTTTACAAATAGGATATTTGAAAATGTGGTACAGAGTAGTTGCCTCTGTTACTTTGTGAAAATTGAAAAGTGAAAATAATGTTTTCAGACTTGGGCGACAAATGGTATGCATATGGTATTAGTTGCACATCGATAAGGAGAGTGTTTGCCTGAGTCGATTAAGGACTAAACTTTGTGTCACCAACTAAGATTACAGTGCAACCACATGTGTTGGTTATGGGGCAACCTTAGCTTATTGTGTTGCTTATTGCTTAACCTTGCATTGGGAGGCCGTTGTAGTAAGGACTAGTTTGAGCGATAGTTCGTAGGAGCTACCCATGTGACTCTCTGCGGGAATAGATGTGTTCGCCACATGGCATGGGCGTCTGAGCATATCCAATATAATGGATAGTGTCTCGTTGAGGGAACGGATGTGTTCGCCTCGCGGCGTTAGGATTAGGTTGGGGCCCACCTTTCCTAGCGATATTGGTTCATGGCCAATGTGGAGAAACACTCTCCGTGCTCATGCAAGGTTAATCTTTGAGCAATGTAGTGACTTCGTCATAGGCTAGCAAAACGGTACCACTTTCGTATCGCGTGCCATGGTTGACATGATTGCTAGCTCGTGTCATGTGGGTACAGTGCACAAACTCTGCAGAGTCTAAACTAATCGATTTGCCATGCTCACGGTCATGAGCGATTTGGTGAAATGATACAAGTATAGTGTTGGTGGTTTGTTAAATGATTTGTGAAAATGGGTACGGTGAGTAATGATGGTGATTTTGCCCGATGTGGGATGAGGATGAAAAGTTTACTTGCTACCATGGAGAGCACAAGGGTGATACTACGATAATACTTATAATGCTATTATTATGGTTTACTTTTGATTTTAAATTCCGTTGCAATCTATTACTATTTACTATTGTGAAACAAAATTTGCTTTATGCTAAGAATGAGTCACAAATACAACCATATTTGATCTCAGCTTGCAATAGTCCTAGATTTCCCAAGGTTTAGGTAGGACTTGTCAATACCTAGTGTATTGACCCACCTCTTTTTGTTGTTTTTAGAGTTGGATGCAGGATATGAGGTGCCTAGTGACGATTACTTTGCACCGGGTACTGGAGTTTTTGAGGATGGTTCTTACTAGGGTGATTTCTAGTTGGTTGCCTTTATGGTTTGGTAGATGGGCACACCAAAGAACTTATATATCTTGTATTTTATTTTCGTTGTGTTTTAAAACTCTTTTATTTGGCCGGTTGGCCTAGCTACTATGTATGACTCTTGCACCGTTAAGATTATGAGAACCATTTTATCCATTAATATGTTATGTATGTTGTATGGATGTGATGACAATGTTGTGGATGCATGTACTAGTCCCTGATCATGAAACTAATACAGTGTACGCTTCAGGTATTCGGGAATTCAATCCCCGAGCGCTGACAAAATCCGATCCAGCCCACTTGCCACCCCTCCCTGCCCCCAATCTTCTGTTGTGGCCCACGTGAAAACTAGGGAAAAGCCCACACGTATGTTTGTATTTACATTGGCCCAAAAATATTATACATCAAAAGTTTATACTCTACGTAGAAACATTAACTATATAAACTTTATACATAAAAATATTTGGTATAGAAACTTTATATAAATATTATTTGGTATATAAACTTTATACGTAAAAATATTTGGTATAGAAACTTTATATATAAATATTATTTGGTATATAAACTTTATACGTAGATGCTTTAAACCTGTAAAGTTTACATGTATATAATTTTATACGTATAAAATTTTATTTTAAATATGAATTATATGTTTGTTGGTCATAATAAAAATAAATAAGAAAATTATAATAATTCAAAAGTAAAAGAAAATCAAATTGAACCGGCCTTACTAGCCTCAATGGCCCAACCTATAAATATCGCACAAAAAACAAGACAGTGTGAGGAAAAGAAAAAAAAATAAACACGCACGTTGCAGAAACTGAAAGAGGAAATCGGAAGCATATACGGTTGCCAGAAACAAAAATTCCGATCTAATCACGATCCGATCCCATACGCAACCGCTAGCTAAATATCCTTTTTCACACTACAAGCAGCTCCATTATAATGATTCACAACTGATTACACACTATCAACATGTCATGTGACATCGTATTAACTGATATTTACATATGTAATATGTAATTTTAGGTATGGAGTAATGGGAACCCACTATAAGATTCGATGAGATTTGATGATTTGCCAGTTTTTATGTAGGGGTTTTGATGATTTGTCATTCTAATCCACACGTCACTGTCATAGGGTGGCATGTGACAATCTAAAAGAGTGGCAAATCATCCAGATGGTTATTTTCCTGCACTTTGTTTTTCGGTGTAGACTTAAAATGGCTATTTTGCACTTTGATTTTCGGTGTAGAAACAGATCGAAAACAGGAACACAGGAGAATGTGCTATGTAGCTATACAAAACCAATTGAGCAAGAGACATACAATAGTGTACACATTTCTAACTAAATGAGCATAAATCAATTAAAATAATAACATCACACTCCAGAGCATGCTAATGCGACAATGGGAGCTATGGGGATTACATGAATGAGAATGCTGAAACAGCAACAGTATCAAATTATGTAACCCCAATCCATGCATATTGTATATAATCATAGTCAGGCCTGTTTGAGAAGCTTTTGCCAGCTGCTTCAAACAGTTCAAATTTTCATTCAGATTCTGAGAAGCTGTAGTTATAAAATCCAGAAAATAAACTATAAGCCAAAAAGCTGGGTTTTCCAGCTTCTCCAGATTCTCATCAGCTAGCTTCTCACCAGCTGCTTCTCAGAATCTTAAACTCTCCCAAATAGGGCTAAGATATGCATCAGCGTTGGAAGATTCACAGTGTTTTACTCCTTTTTTTTAACGAACAGACGGGATTGACAAAAATCGAATAGACGATTGGAAAAATATGTAATTTTTAAGTAGGTAAAGATATAAGTTACATTACTTAGATACTTTTCAAAACAAAGTATTGGTATCAGATGCGTGGATCAGTTAATTTTGCGATTTTCAGATACTAGAAAGGTGCATGTGAGTTGCAACGGAAGAATTCCTCGTTTCAAATCACGACACCTTTACGTATATAGTATTTGGGTGTTATGAATCGTTACCTTAGGTGGCTAGCTATCATGTCACTATCACGGAAATTGCTCACATTAAATGGCAAAAGGATAATCATACATTGAAATAATTGAAACAAAATAACACACGATGTTATAACGAAAATAGATCAGGACTTGTCGCCGAGAAGCAGAAACACAATAGCCAAGCCGTATCATCAAATATGTATTCCAATTGAATCAAAATTACATTGTAGCACATTCAGAGCATGATGTGTTAATTTTTATATACGTATAAATCTAATTTGATAATTGATGCTTAAAAGGTAATATATGTTTTCATGTTTGTACCTTTAAATTGTTTTAGATTGAGCATGGGTGTTTTCAACTTTGTGTACCACTGGATCTTGATAAAGGAATAGTATCAAATGGGCATTTAGACTAAGTTAATTTAATTTCACCAAATTAAGCAATATATAGTAAAAAATAAATGAAAATAGATATTGACTTACTGATACTTTAAACCGATTAGAAATTTGATAAAACTTTAAAAGATATTACGAATCGGATATTATTAGTTAGAATTAAAGTATATTGATGAATAGGATAAGTTGCATGTTATCACCAACAGGCATGCGAGCCCTTGCATCTCCTTAGAATTCACATACCCCAGTTGACTACGGTCAAACATCACAGCCAATGGGGCCTGATGTAGTCTCTAGGACCTGTCTGTGATTTACTACAAATATAGAGACTAAAATGTAAAATCGCCAAAAACTACAGGTCGTCTTCCTCCCGTCCTCTCGCGGAAGGTGACAGCGCTCGGCCATGCCTTCGGCGGCCAACGACAGGAGGAAGTCAGGGAGACAGGATGGATCTCAGAGGCGCTCCCCTCCCTTGCTTGACAGCGCCGTGCTAGCTCACGCGTGCAGTGTGTGCACGGCCATGGCTCGGGAGGCAGCACCGTACTACAGATCATCAATGGAACGACGATAGGAAGCTCTGGCCTAGGGCAATGCATGACAAGGCAGGAGGTGCATGAGTCGCCGAGAACAGAGCGAGAAGTTATACAGATCAGAGACGCGTGGGAGAGGTGAGGTAGGTGCGGTCGATGAGGCAGGAGACGCGTGCGGTTGTTAACATAATCAGAAAATATAAACCGATTGCTTGAGCAACGCGTGTGGGATAAAAACTGCAATGCGGTAAAGAAGCCAGATGACGGACGACATGGGAACGAAGAGACGGATGAAAAAATGATGTGACGATCGAAAAGTTACAGATTTTTCAAGTAGTTAAGATAAGATGTGAAAAAAAAATACTTCTATGGACTACCAAACACTTCAATGAAGTCATTAACAGAGAAGGCTTTGGCTCTAGGTGGAACGAAGATATCAACAAAGTAAGTGAGAGAGAGAGAATAAGCATTTCAGCGTCCCATGTTGCCAATCCTCTAGAGTCTAGAGTAATTTCCCGATGCCATAACACATCTCAACTGAATCTTCTTTGATCCGTTGAAAGAGCGAGTAGTTCTGCAGGAGCCAGGAGAGACTCACATGTCTTGCTGTCCGCATCCTAACTCCCTCAAGCAGTTGCTGCAATTGCAGCAACTTTCGACACCATCCACAACCTTGTCTTCTTCGAAACACTTCAAGAACTTGCAGGTCTCCTGATCTTGCTTCCCTTGTTTCTTGGGAACCGCACCACAAGCCCAGAGGCTTCGCCCTTGTATGGCTGACGTGGTCCCAGCCACGCCTTCCCCGGCTACGTCACTCGTACCGCAAGCCCGCGGGATCCGTCTTTATATGGCTCACACGGTCCCGACTATGTCCCACCCGGCTACGTCGCTTTCAACACAAACATCAACACGTGCAAATTCTCACATAATTCCATAATGACAAAAGAGCAACGACATTGTTCATCTATGCCTACTTCTTCTCCGACATTTTCGGAGTCTACCATATTACAGCTCTAAATCTTGCACCAGCGTGGAGGCCGGGCCCTTCACCTCTTCTTCAAGCCACTGTATGTCTTCATCGGTGCAGTCGGCGGCATACCCTTCGCTCACGGCCGATACATCAACGCGCGGATAATGCGACTTTACAACGGTCAAGGCATACCCAGCACTGGCAGTGGCAACCATCTCAGACAACCTTCGGATGGCAGCTGGTCCCTCGAGCAGCAGTTCAGACACTTGCGCCCAGGCATCTTCACTCTCGGACCTACCCGAGAAAAGCAGACGGAGAGTGGAATTTTTATCATTTTTAATTTTATTTATTTAAAGATTTGCAAAAATAATTTTTCGTTTCGAAATATTGCAGAAGTAAACTCCAATCGCCCTCTGGGAGGACGAGATTTAAAAATCGCCCTCCCAGAGGGCGATTTTTATGACGTGGAAGACGGCCGTTGGGCGCCGTCTGCTGCGTCCTGGCTTTTTTGCATCTAAGTCCCTTGCCGCCCTCGGCAAGGGCGTTTTTTGACTGTAGCACAGGGGCTGCCTGCAAAAGGGCAGCCGCCCTGGCAATTTTGCAGGCGGCCCCCTTGCCGCCCTTATAGAGGGCGATTTTTGCCTGCTCAGGGGGCCGCCTTTAAAAAGGAAGATTTTTGATTTTTTATAAAAGTTAAACTATTTTCATTTTGATTTTTTATAAAGTTAAACTATTTTCACTTTATTTAAGTAAGGTTATACAAATATAACAATATTTGTAACATTAAAAACTATCAAAATATATGTAACGTTAAATATAATAAAACTAAGTTGATAATATAAATGTTGCCATTTTTTTTATAAACTTGATTAAACTTTTAAAAAGATTGATTTGAAAAAATTGAAACGACTTGTAATATGAAACATGTAACAGATAAATTGTAGTATTTTTTTTGTAAAAAAACAAATTTCCTTGTAATTTGCTACTGAAACACATCAAAGCTGATCAGTTTTGTGTTCTCGATCAGAATATAGAAAAAGTGCAACTAGAACTATAGAGGGGTGCGGCAAATTTGCAGAGGGCGATTTTTGGCGTAATCTCGCCCTCTGCAAGGGCAATTTTTGGTCGGCATCCCATAAAGCCCCAATGACCCGAGGAGGTGCTCATTTCAACCGGTCACAATTGAAGGAAAAAAAAAGAGAGCTGAGGAAGAAGGAGAAGAGCCGCGAAGCGTTGTTGCTGTGCTTATTCGATCGCAGGTTAGTACAATATCCCGACGTATGGTTATATTTTGTGTCGCATACTAGTGTAATTACCATGTATTTGAAATTTGTGAGTAGATCTATAGCACTTAGATGTGGACCCTAAATTTTTTGCGAGTAGATCTGTAGCACTGTGAGTAGATATGTTGAAATTTGTGAGTAGATCTATAGCACTTAGAAGTGTGAATAATTTTAGGCTAGATTTGTTGTGCACACGTTTGGTTTGTAGTAGTACTATATTTGACCGTATGAAGGGCGTTTACAATATTTGATAGTTGTTTTTTAAACTGTAAGATGCCAAGGCGTGAAAAAGCTACCAACTCAAGGTAACGTAAATCGTTTCTGTGATATTTTGTGTTATTCGTTGTGCGTGAAATGAGGAATCCTAGATTAACGGGTTAGGGTGTTTCATTTATTGTTGACTTGTAGTTATCGCCCGAAGACTGAAAATGCTTTCGACCCATTGCCTTTGCCTAGCGGTCTTCCAGTGCCCATGTGCTGATGCGGTGATCCTTGCAAGGTAGCCAAGTCCGATGAAGAGGAGACATACATGCAGAGATACTGGATGTGTGCCAATTTTGAGTTTGAGCCAACACTTGAGATACGCCGCATTAACTTAATGGTGAGGAACTGATGTTTTCTAATAATTATTTGGTGTATTAAGTAGTGTTGAACAACTTATTTGATTAGTAAACATTGCATTTGTGGCAGATCCCTCCACCGCTATGTGATTTTGAGCAGTGGATCGACACCGAGATCAAGCCACAAAACAAGGAGCGGTTGGAGTACATGCGGCAATGGGATGCAGAGCGCAAGGAGAAGATAGAGCAGAGACGCAAGGAGGAGGCCGCAGAAAAAGAGCACAAGGCTGAGGCGGAAAGGAGGCGTGTTGCTGCGTACAGGGAGGAGCGGGAGCGGAAGCTTGAGCGTGCGCGGCGAGCGAAGGCAGCAATGGAGGAGAATCCCGATGCGCAGAGGAAGGGAAAGTGGCCTCGTTGCACTCAGTAGTATGCACGAGTTGGTAGTTGTATGGTGTATCGATGAATAATGTTGCGTAACCTCGCAACGTGTAGCGAACTAACGAACTTGAAATGTTATTTCGCGTGTCTTCCATTTTCCCTTCCCTTCTCGCCGTTGTACTCCGTTTGTGTTTCGTATTCACTTACTTTGATAGCGACCAATCGTAGCCCTCTGTTACGCGCCGAAAGTTTTTCGTCGTTTCGTTGAGTAGATGTAGCGAATGACATGAAATGTTTTCGTGACATATGAGTGCGGCGATCGAATAGAGTTATATACAAAGAGGTAACACAAAGTTACTAACTGTAAATATTACAAACATGTAGCACTAGTAGCCTACTGGCGAGGCCTCTTACCCCTATCCCTCCTAATGTGCCCCTGAGAGTACGTCAGCCTCTCAGCGGGCACGGCACGACTAGCGCGGACATCTGGTGCGGGCGTGTGCTGCGGCTGCTCCTGGCTCTGTGGTGGTGGTGCTCCACCAAGCTGAGAGGCACCGAGAACGTCCTGCTCTGGCTCCTCCAGGTCGTCGAAGTCGTCGCCCTCACCAGACCCGCTCGCACCGGACCCGCCCGCACCGGACCCGCCCGCCTACGACGAAGACTTGCCCGAATGAAAAATCCCCGCCGGGTAGTATCCTCCTGCAGATGTCAAAAGTTAAGCAACATTCCGCCCGAATAGTACGTTTGTAGCACTCATCGAAAGACGCTTGCTTACCTGGCGGCTGACTGAAGGGAGGAGGGACGGACGAACCGCTCGGTCGAACAAAGGCCGACGTGCTGGGCGGAGTCGCGAACGGCCGAGGGATCAACGATCCACTCGCTCCAACAGAGTGTCCTGTCGGCAGCGTCGGACCTAGTTGACATTCAGTTTGTAATAACATGGCGAAGGTTTTGCATAGTGAGAAGGTACGGAACTAACCTGTGGACGCACCAGCACCGTGCGATGTCGATCCTGGTGTCGGGCCGCGTGGACGTGAAACAGCAGCTGCCGGTGGAGGTACCGCGTCCACGGCTGAACGACAAGAGAGGACGCGCAAGATCGAACGCATCTTCATCTGCATCCGCTCGAACGTTGCCCTCTGCTCAACGTCGTTCAGGTGTAGTCCAGCGTCCAACCTCAGCATCACCGCGTTGATGTCGGCGTTCATGGCGCGTGCAGCGTCGACCTGCGGGAATCATTATTAATTAGGTTTGTCAGTCTCATATGTACCAACCGCGTAGTACGAAAACAAGAAGTCCGAGAAACATGGACGTACCCCCAGGAAGTACTCCTGGTCACGGTGCACGGGGTAGGTGTCCCTGACGCCTGCCTGGTGTAGCTGTGGAGCTGCCGCGGTGAAGGTGACGCGGGCACGTGTGCGCGGCAAGTACCACCGAAGGTAGGCAGTGTAGTTCTCCGAGTGTGGGTGGACCTCGACAATCACCTCCTCGGTGGCTACCAACCAGTCCTCGACGTACGGCAAGATCCGAGGTGCCCACAGTGTCCCTGCGTGCTGTCCCCGTCGAGTCAACCTGCAAAGAACATAATGGTCATCGAACGTTCCGCGCGTAGTCGACATCACAATAGTAAAGGTGAAAGAGAAATACTCACTGATGGTCCTGGGGCGCGACGGGTATCGGTACGTTCACTAGAAAGCCCTGCCTCAGTCCGAACTGCCTCATAACACGGTAAGGGCAGTGAGGCTCGACGAAGATGTCGAAAACCAACGGCACCACCGTCAACCAGTACGCCGCGTCACGCGTGCACAAGGCAGACAGACCTAGAGATGCTCTCTCCGCGACCACGTGGTGCGTGTGGGGCTCCCAGACGACGTCCGAAGGCTGCAGACGGTCGAACTCGAAGACAAACTCCGGGTAGCTCCGTCTGACCTGGACGTGGGCATAACGGCGCTGCGACACAAGGAGAACCAACTCGTCAGAACATCAGTCGCACATAATCTGAAATTTGAAATGAAAACAATTTGTACTTACGTTGCGGCGGCACCAGCACGTGCCCATCGTCGGCCCGTCGGCTGGGTAGTCGGCTGCCGGTCCTGAAGCGTACGCAATGGTGTCGACGATCGGTCGGCCGATCGCGAACCGCTCAGCTGCCCAGAGCTGAATAAGCAGAGGGCAGCCCGCGAAAATCGCTCCAGGATCCGTCTTGCAGCAGGCCTCGCACAGCGCACGGTACATGGCTGCGAGGACTGCCGAACCCCAGCTCCACTGCGGCACGGCCCCTAGCTCCGCATCCGCGATCGCCCGGGCGTAGTGGATCAGGCCCCTGTCTACTGCGTGCCCGGTGGTGCTGGTGAACATCACCCAGCCGAACATCCACAGTAGGTACGCCTCTAAGGACCGTCTGAGCGAGTACTCGTCGGCGTCGGGGTGGAGCTGGTCGGTTTACAACAAAAAGCAAACGATGTTAAAACTCGTAAGATTTCTAGGAAAGTAACAAAGTGTAATTTTTAGCATTTTTAATTTTTATTTTTTAAAAGATCTACAACTTTATAGTTAACAACTTTTTCATTTAAGATCGTTTACATATCGAAATATTCGTTACAAAATCTAAAACCTATTTAAAAGAATCTCATATCTACATTTTAAACGATATCGGATGGAGATAAACTTTATATGAAAGTTATAGATCTCACGAAGATCTACAGCTTTGTTATTAACAACTTTTTTATTTAAGATCATTTAAAGTGTCGAATAAGCATTATTAGTTTTGCAAATTTTTGAAACATAAAATTATTTTTGCAAATCTTTAAAAAATAAAAATTAAAAATTGCTAAAAAGTATAAAAGTTAACTTACTGTGAACTGCAGCAGCCAAGCCTTCGTAGGCCCGGCGGTGGTGTACATGTTCGGGGGAGCAACTCCAGGGAGCCCAGGTAGCCTCATCACGGGAGCGAATCGCTCCATGATATCCTCCCTCCAGCCACCAGCACCGTCCACTGGGCCAACAGCCTCCCCGGCCAGTGGAAGCCCAAGCAGGTACGCGACGTCCTGCAGCGTAGGTGTCATCTCTCCACAGGGGAGATGGAAGGTGTGCGTCTCCGGCCGCCACCGATCTACCAAAGCAGCCAGCAGCGACCGGTCTGCATCCCAGCGCTTGGCCGGGTCATTCTCGTCCGCCCACGCCTCAACAAGCCTGGATATCGCTATCAGGCCTGCCTCGCGCAACCTGCGTACCGTCGAGTTCAACATTAGTACCACATATTTCCAAATAGCCAAAAAATTCCATCAAGTAATTAAGTTTTATCATACCACGGAACGTGTCGCGGATCGGCACGCAACAACTCTCGCGACGGGCGTGGACGAAAGGTCGTAAGCTGCGCACCCTGCACCGCCGACAAGTACGAACGGTGGCTCCTGTCCAGTCCCCTACTGAGGAGAGCTGGTGTCTCGTCCGCCATACCTGCATACATAAGAGTGATTACAAATAAGCAATTGATAAAGAAAAAAACATTACACAAATTGTTCATTACAATGGTAATTCGTAACGCTAAAGGTACACTACACAAATGATAGCAACATTACAATAGTTCATGTTTCAGAAGGATAAATATTACACACATGACAAATGACAACAGCATTACAATAGTTCATGTTTCAGAAAGATAAATATTACACACATGACAAATGACAACAGCATTACAATAGTTCATGTCTCACAAGGATAAATATTACACACATGACAAATGACAACCGCATTATAAATACTACATCAATTGGATCACCGCTAGACTAAAAGGCTGACAGGAATAATCAAGTCATTGCATCGCCAGCAGATGACGTAGTCGCCGCACGAGAACGCCTAGGACGTGGTCGCCTCATTATTGTTCCTTCTCTCGATAGACGGCAGCCATCGGTTGCCTGTTCAGATAGATCAGAACCTGGGACGGTTGGAGATTGCGAATTCTTCGGGTATTTCTTGTAAGTATGCCCGCGCTCATCGCATTTGCTGCACCGTAGAGTCCTCCCCCCTGCCTCCGATTCGTCCATGTCGTTTCTGATGCGTCTCGATTGACGCCGGCCCTTTTTCAGCCTTAACTTCGACGGATCTGGAATGTAGAACACCTATGGCCTCAGAGTTGTATAAGATCCAGATATCCCGAACCCATATATCTCCTCCTTCCATGTATGAAATATTGCTTCTTTCCTGTAGTAGGGTGACACATAGATATCGGGAAGTATGCCACAATCCCCAGCTGCTGCAAGTACGTGTGAGCAAGGCAGATGTCTAAGCTTGGGCTTCATGCAGCTACAACTGCAACCGCCCTCCGCATGAAGCACACATTCCTGCACAGCTTGAACGCGGTTGATGCCGCGCCTTCGCCTGTCCACACACATTATCTCGTACCTATGAACTTGGGTACTTGGGGAATAACTCTGTGCTTCATAGCCTTTGCTATTTTATCTTGCATATACTTTGTCACCACACTTCCAAATACAATGTTGTTATCTTGCATCGAAGGGGCAATTTTCTTGTATCTGTCCCTGAAGTATGCCTGAGTGCCATGAAGGATAAATTCCACAATACCGACCAGTGGGAGTCCTCGCACTCCTCGCATCACCCAGTTGTACACCTCGGCCAGGTTGGTTGTCATTATACCATTCCGAGACCCGTCAGTGTCATACAACAGAGACCACTTTTCTTTCGGTTCATTCTCTATCCACTGCGAGAAATTATGTATTGATGATGCCGACCTTCTTCTCATTGTTGGCGGGTCATCATGTAGTGGACCAAGAGATACTGGAGGATCGTCATCCTGTGGCCGACGAGATTGCTCGTCGGTTTGCTTTGTTGTCAGCTCATCCAACCTTCTCCACAACTCATTGAATTTTTTCTCCTGATTTTGACCACATAGCCTCTTAAATAGATCCATCAGGTGCTTGTTCTTGAATTGCTTGTAGAAATTGGCTCCCATATGACGCATGCACCACCTACTCCGAACATCATGCCACCTAGCTGGAAGTCCTCTCTCCGGCCAACCATTCTGCAGGTAGTCAATTGCCTTCAACATGCCCGCATGACGATCATGAATGAGGCAAACATTGGGCCTCATACGCACGACTTGGCAGCGAACTCTCTCCAAGAACCAATACCAGCTTTCGGTGTTCTCACTCTCCACAAATGCAAACGCCATAGGTAACACCTGGTTGTTCCCATCGGCTCCAATCGCCGTCAGTATCTGACCTCTGTATTTGCCTGTCAAGAAGGTTCCATCTATGCACAACACAGGGCGACAGTGCACAAATGCGTTGATGCAAGCACCCAGCGAGAAAAAGGCTCTTTGCAGCACGCTCTTGCTCGGGTCATTAGACAACGGAAAGGTCTGAATGTCATAATAGGTATTGGGGTTTCTCTGAGCAATGATGCCTAACAGACGAGGCAAGTTATCATAGGATGCTTCAAATGTGCCATACCTCATCTCCAAAATCTTTTGTTTCGCCCTCCAAGCCTTGTAGTAGCTTATAGTATACTTGAATTTGTTTTCAATGTGCCTAATAATGGAGCCCGGTTCAAAGTCCGTGTTACAAACCACATCGCTGTACATCTCACCGGCAACAAAAGCTGAGGTGATGTTACGGTGATACTTATCAACCCCTGGCAACCAACATGTGTGCTCACCAACAATGCTCACTTTCCAATAGTCATTTCATTTTCCCTTATATGCATGAACGCGCCACGGACAATCATCCTTCGTGCACTTCACGTCATACACACAGTTGGTAGACTTCACCACCCTAAACTCTCTATGCAAGGAGACCGCCCAATATTTCACCGCCTCTTTCATGTCTTCCTTATGCGCATACCTGGCACCTTGGATTACCTCGTTATCCTTGTATTCAAAGGGTGCTTGCTGCCCCTCTGAGATAACAAGTTGAGAGAAATCGGCTTTTGTCCAATCAACGGGCAGTACATCTTCCTCCTCGTCCGATGATTCATCGCCCTCCGCCAGCTCATTTTCAGAATCTTCCCTCTCCATTTCCTCAACAATTGCTTCGATTCTCTCTCCCTCATCCGCCACGCCTATTGCCTCCTCCAACCTTGCTTCGTTACCCCCAGTTCGCATCGATGGTCCAACATTCTCCACAGCATTGCTAGCACCTTCACCATCCTCTGTTTGCACTATAACACTGCTATCGATTTCATGCAATGCCACAAAAATAACAAGGGGCCAGGACCTTTCAAATGCCATCTCTACATAACGTCTCCAGGACTCGATGTTATCTACAGGCATTAGTTCCCAATAATATCCTTCCGTTGCACGACTGACTACAACGGATAGAGACATTGTGTTCACTCTTGTATCCACTTTAAATCCACGTAGTAACCAACTATAGACCGACTCAAATGTTTTATCGGTTGGCCTATCGATGCCCTTTGATTTCATACTAAATTCTGACAGATCAACACCATCTCGACCATATCTAACATTGCCTTTACCGTGAACTATCTGAAATATGACCTTGCTTGCCATTGTGCCTGATAAATAGGTTCAAACTTAATTTACTTCATACTACGAATATGTTGCCTAGATCAATCTGTGCCTAAGTTAAATTCTATATTAAACAAAATTCTACGCAAAGAAATGTATACATACATAAGGACATATCCTACATATGTTCATCTAAATCGGTTTGTCCTAGGTCAAATTGACTAAAATAAATTATACCCTAATTTTTAAATCCATATTATAGTGCTACACAACTATTTAAATAACATAGACATAGATAAGAATGTATTGTACATAGGTTCATCTAAATCGGTTCGTCCTAGGTCAAACTCCTTAAATTAAATCGTGCCCTAATTTATAAATCAATATCTTACTAAACAACTATTCAAATATTCAAAAAAAAAATTTCTTTTCTTATATATTCTACACAAAATAAATAACACAAACATATAGCGGGATATTGTATTTACCTGCGATCGAGTGTGCACACCGACAGGGCTTCGCCGCTCTCCTTCTTCTTCCTCACCCCTCGCTCTACTATTTTTCTCGAGTCTCGACGGCTGCGAATGACGGCCGCGGAGTTGGAAATGGGGGTTTTATAGGGGAGGGCAAAAAATCGCCCTCTGTAAGGGCGGCAAGGGGGCCGCCTGCAAAATTGCTATGGCGGCCGCCCTTTTGCAGGCGGCCCCCTGTGCTACAGTCAAAAAACGCCCTTGCCGAGGACGGCAAGGGAGTTAGATGCAAAAAAGCCAGGACGCGGCAGACGGCGCCCAACGGCCGTCTGCCACGTCATAAAAATCGTCCTCTGGGAGGGCGATTTTTAAATCTCGCCCTCCCAGAGGACGAGAGGAGATTATTTCTGCAATATTTTGAAACGGAAAATTATTTTTGCAAATCTTTAAATAAATAAAATTAAAAATGCAAAAAATTCACCGAGAGTGGGCTACAACTCTGTCCACTAACTGCTTCCGCAAGTCTCAAGCAGTTCATGGTTACGCGTCTTCTGATCCTCAATTTCTTCAAGGGCCACCTTCAGTGTTGTCTCTGTCTTCACCAGATCATCATCCAGCGGTTTCTTCTCAGCAGCGGCCGCAGTTTTAACAGCTGGCAAAACAAAGATGACTCGCACATCATTCCAGTATAAAGGATTTGATGCACAAGTCACTAGTTTCCAGCTACAAGCTTACCTTCAAGCTCCTCATGCAGAGTACGAGCGGCGGCATTCGCCTCTTCAATATGCTCCTCCAACTCAGCAACTTGGGCCTTGCCACCTATCTCTTCCGCCTCCTTTACCTTGGCCGCCCACTCGGCTGCCTTAACTGCATGTTTGTTTCGCTCTTGGGCGGCTGATCATGGTTTGAGGGAGGACAATCAAAAATCACAAATTCACTACTCGGCAAAGAAAATTCTCCTGAGAGGACCACAGACCTCACCATCTGCCAGCAGCTCTTCCACTCGGGACCGGAGCTCCTTTTCCCGTTGTTGGGCAGCAAGGCATTCCCGCTGGCGTTGGTCCTCCACCTTCTCTATGGCCTGGCGGACCTGGCGAATCACGCATACTCGACCGAACACCAACTTCAATGCCTCGCTCTTCATTTGTGACACCAACTCTTCAATGTCAAGATATTGGTACTCCATGCCACGATGACCAAGACTGCCTATCAAACCACGGAGTCAGGGGCTTCAAGGACATAATGACTAACCTACATTTTGTGCAGAAGGGTAAGGCCAGCCTCGTAGCAGGCTTCTGCATCAGCTTCATTCGCAGCGTCATCGAACCCCTTCAGCTTCTCCTTCTCCTTTTCGCTCTCATTGAACCATGCCGCCTGGAGAGGGGGTTCATAGTCAGTAGTGGAGGGCAAGGCACGGATGATCTCCTCCATATCGTCAACATCATTTGCCCCCATGTTGTCATCACAAAATGGAAAAGTTGCAGGGCCGCCCCCGTCGGCAGGTGGGCTCGCTTCATGAAAACCGTTCATTTCATGCTGAGTTGGGTTGGCCTCGCAGTCATCTTCTTGGCTGCGCGGGGATGATTCTGGGGCGTCACCTGCATTGTCTGACTCCATCGACCTCGCGTAACCCTTAGCACTTGGCCGAGATCCGTCGCCCCCAAGTGGCCCGCCAGCGGTATCAGTCGGGCGTGTGGCATTGTCCCTCGCGGTGAAGCTGTTAGGATCACCAGTTGGCGGCCCCTTCGGAGTCTCCTTGGTCGCCTCGGCCTGAGCCAGTGTAACGCCTTGAAAATTCGACCAACAAAAAAATACGAAACCCTAAAATGCGAGATTTCAAAAAACTTTAAATCAAATTGCATCATGCCGCGTTTAATTGCTCGTTTATTCGAATCTTTATTTGCAAAGTTAAATTAATCGGAGTTAATTAAGTACAAACCCTAAAAAGGAAAATCAGCTAAATAGATAATTAAAGAGATAAATTGAACTAAATTTTTGGGCAAAATTAGTAGTAAATAAAATATTCTACATAAATGTCATAGATTTATTTGGGTAATATAAATTTAATTGGGAAATTATATATATACATAATTATCTACAAACATATATATATAATGTATATAAATATAAAATGTGGTGATATAAAATTTTTAGGGAGGAATGATACAAATATTAAACAAAAACCATTTGTGTGAAAATTATAAATTTTGGGTGAATTTTAAATTGGAAATCAACTCAATTTGCAAAAAAAAATGGAAATTGGCACTGTTCATCAGTCCCTATGTGTTCGATCGAGGACCCTAGCCGTCCCATCGCCGCTGCCGCGCCGCGCCCTCGCGCCCCACGCCCGCACGCGTCGCCATCACCGCTCGGCACCGCTGCCGCCCTCTACAGCGCCTCGCGTCCCGCGCCCGCGCCGTCACCATCGCCGCTTCCCCCCTGCCGCCTTGAGCCCCGCGCCGCTGCTCCCCTCTGCCGCACGCGTCGCCGGCGCCCGTCCCCTCGCCCTCGCGCCCCGCGCCGCCGCGCGTCGGTCGCATCGCCTCTGCCGTCGCTGTCGCCCGTCGGCCCATCACGTCACCGCCCGCGTCGCATCGCCGCGCCGTGCCGCCACCTCACGCTGCTCACCTCGTCCACCGTGCTGCCTGTCGTCACCATCCTCCCCGCCGCCTATAAATCCCCCCGGCCTCCCCTTTTCTTCCCGCCCCACTCCTCCTTCTTCTCCCCCCAAATTTTCCCTTTCTCCACTCACGCAGCCGCCGCCGCCTTGCTGCCGTCTTGCGATCGTCGTGCCTCAACCGCCGCCGCGTCGCTGCCCTTCGTCGTCGCCGCCGCCGCCGGTGAGTCCCCCTCCCCTCCCTTCCGTCGGCCGCCGCCTGCGCTGAGTGAGAGAGAGAGAGCCCGAGGGAGAGGAGAGAAGAAAGAAAGAAGGGAGAGGCAGTGAGGCCGAGAGAGAGGAGGGAGCAGAAAAGAGAGAGAAGAGAGAAAAAAAAGGAAGGAAGAAAAGAAAGGAAAGGGAAAAAGAAAAAAAGGAAAGGAAGAAAAGAAAGGAAAGGGAAAAAGAAAAAAAAGGGAGAAGAGAAAAATAAATAAAAGAAAAGGGTAAATTTAGGAAATCGAAAAAATTTACTTGATATATATAGATATATATACATATATGTTAGTCGGTAAATCAATCGTCGGTTATTTTTGAAAACTTCTAGAAAATTAATCGGGATTATTTAATAAATTAGGATTATTCACTTAATTGGTTATTTATTTAGCTATTTATTTACTAAGTTATATATATATATATATATATATATATATATATATATATATATATATATATATATATATATATATATATAAAATAATCGGAGGATTAGTCGTCGGCTATTTTTGAAAATCCTTATATAATAGATTTGGTTATCTATTTAATCGGTGATTTATTTAGGTATTTAGTCTGTTAGTTATCTATTCAGTTTTCACTCATCTATTTATCCACTCAGTTATTCATTGTGGTTATTTCGTCATTCATTCATTAGGGTTAATTATTATCGGAACCTAAGTATTAAATATTCGGAGTATCTCATTCGGATTAAAGTATTAGGGTTAATTATTAAATCGGAATCTAATTTATTCGGAATCGCATAAAATAAAATGAGTTAATACTTTAATCGGCTAACGCAAATATATTAGGACAAAATGGATTAAAATCGGAATAGAACTATTTCGTAAATAATGGAATCGATACCAAAACTGAACGCTCGCGTTTGATCTTTTTCTTTAATCGGATTTTATTGGATTTTAATTGAATTCTAATCGAATTCAAATCAATTTCTTCCGCACGTAATTCTAGACCCCGAGGAAGTTGCGATTCCGATCGAGGATCAAGAACCGCAGGGCTTTGAGCAAGGCAAGTCATCACTAAACCTTGAACATGTTGATCCTAATTGCGAACTTACTTTGTTTACAAATAAAATTTTATGCAATGGTGAATATCCTACTTGTTATTGTGCCATGCCTTTGACTATTGTTTACCTTATTCCCTTGTACCCATAAATGCGTGAGTCCCTAGTCATTTATGACAAATGCTTAGTAATATTAATTTAGATTCATGCATTCTCATATTTATTAAATGCTATATGCTTGGGCAATTACCTTAGGGAAGGTAATTGATATGCGGCATGTGGAGACATGAGCGCCACATTGCCATGACATTGATGACATGGTTTGCGAAAGGAGAAACAAAACTAAACAAATGTTTTAGACTGGGGCGTCTGGATGACTTGGGTGGAATCCGGTTAAGGTTAGTGCCGTCCCTGGTCAATTAAGGACCGAGCCATGAGATAAACATGAAATGAGCTAGTATAACCGTACTTCTCGATGGGTATAGACCTAGCGAATTAAATAGCCGAACGGAGGCGGTACCCTTGCATAGTGGTTCGCTTAGGTGTGTGAATAGGCGGAAAGCCTACAGGTGGGTAACCATCGGTGGGTAACCGAACTGAAACTGGACTTAATTACAACTTAAAGAATGAGTGAGTTTTCCCCTCTCGGGAGCGCCAGAACTCCTCCCACTGCTAGAAATCGTGTACAGCTAGAGTGCAGGAGGGCTCAGGTTCATGGAGCGGGTACTGCCAAAGTGAGGTTATTGAAAGGCTTTGTCATGACGCGTCTCATTCGTTGGGACTTTGGCTCATGTGTTGGGCAAGTCACGGAGTACGAGTAAAGTGTACATCCACTGCAGTGTGAGTAAATCAAATCTATTCGAATAGCCGTGCTCGCGGTTATTGAGCACCGGGACAAGTTTTTCGCTTGGCTAGACTCTAAATTTTAAAATGATGAGAGGGGCATGCATAATGATTTTTATGTGCTGGTGGTTCAACTTCTCGGAAAGCGAGAAGGGGTAGACCCCAGAAAACTATGACGATCCAGTGACGGGAAGCTATCCTTGGGATCACAATGGATGGTGGACAGAACCGTCGCTGATTAAATGAACTATGGAAATAAAACTTAACCGGTCTTAGGTCTTAGACTTGTGAAAAGAATTGCAAAACTAGCTTTACGCAAAAGAACCACAGCCGTTCCTTGATTAACCCCTATCATATGCATCGTTGCTGTGGTGACTTGCTGAGTACGGTTGGTACTCATCCTTGCTATATGCAAAAACATTCAGATGTGGGCAATGAAGTCCCCGAAGACCCGTACGAGTACTACCAGGAGGGTATGGAAGATGATGGCGCTCAGTAGGTCTTAGACTCGGTCGTTGCCTGTGGCAATGACGTGCCGCTGCTTTAACTCCGCTGCCTTATCTATATTCTGCTTTTGCTTGTATTCCGGACCATTTGGTCCCTTGTTCTAGGCTATTGCCTTCGGGCGTTATATTGTAATATTTTCGCATAAGACGATTGGTGTATGTATACTTGATGATTCAGCAATGTAATCGTGGGTACCAGACTACTCGATCCAGGGAAATGGTACTATGAACACGAGTGATTCCTGTTACAAAAACGGGGGTCCACAGCCAGCTTTGCGAGTCTGTCCTTGTCGGCTCTCCTGGGGTCGGCTTGAGTCGAAGACCTAACGCCAACAGTTGGAGTCAGAGTGAACGAAAGCTAAGGACAGGATCAATGACAACAAAACTGGTTTGCAAACTCATCGAGTGGATCGACGCGGACGAATCTTGGGAAAGCCATCTGTTTGTGGGCTAGTTGGCCCCTCAGCAGTGGATGAACCGGATGGTGGCAGAGTTGACGATGACATAGCTGGCTTGTTTTTCTCCTTCTTGATGATTGGACTTGAGTCGGTTGCCCCAACTACTTGTTTTCCCTTCCCAGAAACAGGCAAAGCGATTGCGGGGCGCGTGGTCTCCCTACTCACCTTGGGCCCTCCAGTCGGTCGCCGAGGGTTGGCGTCACCCGACCATTGAGTGGCTTGGCGCTTGGGAAATGGCTCTTCGGCCAAGTTATCAACCGTAGGCCGTTTTGCTGTTGTTTGTGGCAGAGGAGGATGTGAGATGAAGTTCTCGACGCCCTGTATTCACATGTCAAAGATAACGAATCTAAGCTGTGAGATTAGTCGAATCAAAGACGAATTGAAGCATGCATCCAAGTGTACCTTGGGACGAGCCAGATTGTGGTGAAGGGGCATGGGGCAGCCTTTCGGTGCTGATTTTTGTACCCAGCTTGAAGAAGTTGGATAACCGCTTGGCCGCCACTTCTTTGTTGTGAGGCCCTAGGGTTTCTTTGGTTGGATCCCTCGAGAATGAGTATTCCTAGGCTGGATTGAGGCGATTCTTAAGGAGGCTGCACCTTTCGGATGACGAAGTTACAAGCGATGCTCGTTAAGCCTTGTTTCCTGAGGTGCTGGAGAGGAAGAGAAGTCCAACAATCCCTTGGAGAAGTCCAACAACCCCTCACTTGATCCATCTCACTTTGGAGAGGAAGAGAAGTCCAACAATCCCTTGATACAGGGGCGTGGCTGATGAATGAGGGCAAGCTCAGGATCAAGTTGGCACAATAAAACCATTCCAAGCGCCAGCCTTTGTTCGATGAGCAAAGAGGAAGTTCAAAGAACTCTTTTTTCCTCTCTAGGCGGAGTTGGATTCCGCTGCCTCCAACAACAGATGGGTTATTCTTTGTGGGTTGAGCTTTGATGTGATATAGGTAACGGAATAATCCAAAATGTGGATAAACGTCGAGATGGGCTTCACATAGATGAACAAATATCGCCATTTCGAGGATAGAGTTGGATTGAGATGATGAAGATTAATACCGTAGTAATGGAGAAGTCCACGGAGGAAGTCGCTCGCGAGTAACCCCAATCCACAGTAAAATAAGGGAAGAAACACCACCATCTCGTCGATATTTGGGGTAGGGAACTCCTCGCCGACGGTGGCTCACCATCCGATCAGTTCTTGAGCGGGTAGGATGCCATCTTTCACCGCCTTAGCCAAGGCCGATTCCGTCATGGTAGATGGTACCCATGAGATGGTTTGATTTGGAAGAGGGATTGATTCGTCTGATGAGTGAGACATGATGGAGGAGGAAGCTTGCAAGATCTTGGATTCGGATGGATTTGAAGCTAGGTTTGGAGGAAGATTGAACTTTCTCGGATCGAATCTGTGGAACCCTAATGAGAGGAGAGAAGACAGGTGCGGCGGAGAAGATGAAGAGGCGCGATATTGTTTGATTTGGGGATTTAGGGCAACATTTGTCCCGCTTGGATCTATTTATAATAGTTGGAGAGCGCTTCCTTGGGCCAGCCTATTAAGTTCATGTTTTCCAAAGTTTACAATGATTCCCTGCTGAGATGATACACAACTGGGAAATGTTACTTGGCTATATTAAGGATCGAGTACTTAGCCGGTCTAGCTTCTTTGGATGCCTTCGTCAAGCTGTGAGAATCGTCGTCAGGATTAGTACTCGGGGGCTATTGTGGGGTACATGTTTTTCAGGTACCCAAGAGTAGGCCTTTGGGCCAGATAGAGTGGAGTGGCCGAGTATCTAAGGCTCATCTAGCTTACTTGTCTTGTAAGAAAAGGATTAGAGATAAGGTAATATATCTTATCCCATGTAAATAGGCGGCAGGTACCCAGATTATAAGGGATACCACGCCTATCTTAGCCGGCACTTTGATGGCTATATAAGAGGGCTGGTAAACCCTAATTTGGGTGATCGCTACATGCTATTCTCAACGCCGTATTACGAAACCCTACACAGATCCAATCTCATATAACTGGACTAGGATATTACCTCTTGTCGAGAGCCTGAACTAGTATAAATCTTGTGTCACCATCTCTCCTAGATCTAGTGTACCCCATAAATATTATCTCCTAGATCTAGTATACCCCATAAATATTATTGCCGATCCAACGAATCTAGAGAAGTCATGTCCCCTTTCCCCAAGTAATGCTCCCGAAACAACTCACATGTTTCGGAATCAAAATCGCCACCTCTTTCCTTGACCTTCTCCCACAACAGTTCAGCTTCCTTGGTCATGCCATTCCTTAGATGAGCTCGGGTCATCATATTTGTCAGCCTCGGGTCATAGTTTTCATAATCAGATTCCCACTTCTTATAAATCTCCTTCATGCGATCGGTGTCATCGAGCTTATAGAGAGATTTACCGTGGTCCGCTTTCCTGACCTACCACCCATCTCACTTGAGTGTTGCTTGGGGCAGGTGTTTTATTCCATTCGCCATTCTGATTCAATCTAATCATCAAAATCGCAATACACACTCATGCATTGAATTACGTTGCGTGGTTGATTCATGGATGTATTCTCGTCAACCAACTAATTTTTGGTACATATCATTCCGGAAGAAACATGCTGTATATTATCTCTGCTGTCTCAAGGTGCATTTACTTCTTGTTTGCGCTAACTGTTTGGAGTGAGCAAGCGCATATGTTCCTGCCATACAGCGGTGGGCATGGCAACGTTGGAAGGACGTGTAGCAAGAGAAGCGAGTGAGGAAGAGGTAAGGTGTTTTGGCCATTTCAATTCAGCATTTCGGCAATAAAAGAAGTACCGAAATACTCCATCCGTTTCATATTATAAATTGTTTAACTTTTTTTAACTAAAGTTCTTTAGGTTTGATCAAGTTTATAAAAAAAATTAGTAACATTCACGATACAAAATTAATTTTATTAAATTTAGTATCGAATATATTTTGATACAATGTTTGTTTTGTATTAAAAATGTTACTATATTTTGTTATAAACTTGATCAAACTTAAATAAATTTAACTAAGTAAAAAGTCAAATGACTTATAATATGAAACGGAAGGTACATACCCATTCCGACTATTTTCATGAAACATGGGCAAATACTCCGCGAATACGTGGACATATCCTAAATATTTGACGGGTTCAGGTCAATTTTCTGTTGATCTATTCGATTTGGCCTAATAATTCCTATCCCTAAACTAGGTAACAGCTCCCCTCCACTCCACTCCAGCGTCCACACGCCATGTCATTTCAATCTCTACTCGGCACTGGCTGCCGCAAATCGCATCTTCCATGTGCAGATAGAGGCGCAAACACCAACACTAGCCAAGCAAAAGCAGAAGGCGCACAGCCAGCCTGAGCCAGCCGTACGTGTTCCGATGGCAAAGCAGGTAAGGCGAAGCATATTCCATTCACACCTCGAGGGCGTGGGCATCGCGCTTGCCCTTGCGAAGATCCCTGGTGCACTTGGCGAGATCCGCGGCGCTCGCCTCCTCCCACCCTTCGCGCACCCGCGACACGCTCCTTTCCCCCGCCGCGTCCCAGAGCTCCGACAGCCGCCAGCCCAGCGGCCGCTTGTCCTTCTTGCCCTTCGCCTTCGCCTCCGTGGCCTCGCCATCGGTGGAGAGGAAGCGGCGGATGACGAGGTGAGCGGCGGCCGAGAGCGCCATGGGTTCAAGGGTTTCTGTTTGGGGGAGAAAATGAACATTTGGCCACGTTCAAAACGTTGTTTCGCTACTATGTCATTCCAAAAACGCGATTCGATAAAATGCCAAAATGGAGCGCGCGCTTACCGCTACATTGTCATTTTCGTCGTTTTATTCATTTTTGAATTGATTTGCGCTCGGATGTGAGGTGATGAGATAGAATTGCCCCTGCTCGTCAGGTGAAAGGAGATCGAGATGGCAGCCATGGCGTCGAACTGCGCGGCTTCCTCGTCCTCCTCCACGTTCCTCGAAGCTCCTCTTCCCGGTGGCATGCACCACCAGGGTTCTTGTTTCTTCGTCGCCGACGGTGCTAAGACGACGGTGAGAGTAGCGGTGGCGCTCGACACGAAGGCCACGGCGAAGGCTGGCAAGTCTAGGGCGTGGCGGGCGAGGAAGGACGGCGGCGAGTCTGGTAACTCCTCCTCCACCGCGCTGTTTGCTCCTTGCCGACGACGAGGAGCGTGGCATGCTAACGAGGACGCTGGTGTCCTGCGCGTCGAGGACGGCTAAGTCGCACATCGGGCCGCCACGCAAGAGGATGACCTCCTCCACCTCCTTCGGCGCCGCCACCGTGGACATCTGCCCGAGCTGCGAGAACTTGCGTCACACCTCGTCGAAGATCTACCGGGACCAGCAGCCCAGCCCCACCGAGTTCACGATCATGTCGTCGAGCGCCACCAGCGCCCCGTCGCCACGCTCCTCGCCATCACCGCTTCTCTGTGCTGCCGATGACGAGCTTCGGTGGCTAGGGACAAATGACAGCTCGGGTGCGTCAGCTCCTCCTCGACGTGCCAGCCAGCCTCGAGGTGCCAAACTAGAGATGCATGCCATGACGGCGGAACACGTTGCGGTGACACTTTGCGCTGGGGAGAGAGACAAGCCAGCAGCGAGCGCAAATGGCTCAACCAGCTCAATGCACACCACTTTCAACATCCGATCGACTGAGCAATTCCGTCTCATCACCCTGCGTCCGAGCGCAAATCATTGTGAAAATGAATAAAATGACAAAAATGACAATGTGGCGATAAGCTCGCACTTTATGTGACATTTTATCGAATCGCGTTTTTAGGATGACATACTAACGAAACCGTGTTTTGAAAGTGATCAAATGTCCATTTTCTCCTGTTTGGGAGTTTTTTTAAAAAATAATATTGTTTAAATGGAAAATTGCAAAACTAGTGGGCTTTTGCAGAAAATCGCCGAAATGTGGGCCTGTCGAACCACGGCGATTCGACAGGGTCCAATCGAACGTCGGAGCGATAACAGGCCGGACCGATCGAACGGCCGCGTTTCGACTGGGCCCTGTCGGCACGCGGCATGTCGACAGGCCGGGGCGCCGGCCCAGTCGAACTCCGGCAGTTCGACAGGCCAGCCCAGTCGAACTCCGGCCGTTCGACAGGCCGGGCCGCCGAACCAGTCGAACGTCGGCCGTTCGACAGGCCGGGCCGGCCGGCCTTTTTTTTTTATTTGTTAAGTGTATTTTTTTGTTATTAATACAAATTAAATTGTTAAGAGTTGTTTTTAACTTGTTAATAATTAATTAATGACATATATTTTATAATTGATTAATTATAATTTGTAAGTTGTTTTCATAATTAAGTTTGTAAGTAGTTTTTGTAAATATAATTTTGTTATAATTGATTAATACCCATTTTGAATTGAATGTTTGGAGAAACACATCGGATTTTTAATTTATTAATTTTAGATATATCCATTTTTAATTTAGTAATGTACAAAACTTTTTTTTTAATTTGGTAAGAATTGTTTTTAAGTTGTTAGTAAAGAAATAATGAGAGAAATTTTTATAATTGATTAATTATAATTTATAAGTTGTTATTATAATTGTAATTTATTATAATTGACATACACATTTGTAACTGCATATTTGGATAAACATATCGGAGTTGTAATTTAATAATTTTAGATATATCCATTTGTAATTTATTAATTTACATAACCTTATTTTGTTTATCGGTTATTTTCGGAAATTCCAAAAATCACTTTCGGATAGGGCCAAAAATTTGCAGAAGCGAAAATTGGTTCTGTCTATTTTCGAAAATTCCGAAAATCGTTTTCGGAGGACTCAAAAAATTTTGAATTCACAGAACATGTTTTTAGAAACCGAGAAGAAACTTTTTTTAAGAATTGATGTTGAGCACATCCATGACCATACCGAAACAAGGAGAAGTTGTAGTACAATTTAAACATGATACACCTGATTCCATTGCGGTTACATAGATAAGATTAGATTAGAACTAGAAGGAAGGTAGTGCAAGAGTTGAACACGACGAGGATACAACTACCAACTCGTGCATACTACTGAGTGCAACGAGGCCACTTTCCCTTCCTCTGCGCATCGGGATTCTCCTCCATTGCTGCCTTCGCTCGCCGCGCACGCTCAAGCTTCCGCTCCCGCTCCTCCCTGTACGCAGCAACACTCCTCATTTCCGCCTCAGCCTTGTGCTCTTTTTCTGCGGCCTCCTCCTTGCGTCTCTGCTCTATCTTCTCCTTGCGCTCTGCATCCCATCGCCGCATGTACTCCAACCGCTCCTTGTTTTGCGGCTTGATCTCGGTGTCGATCCACTGCTCAAAATCACATAGCGGTGGAGGGGTCTACAACAAATGCAATGTTTACTAACCAAATAAGTTGTTCAAGACTACTTAATACACCAAATAATTATTACAAAACATCAGTTCCTCACCATTAAGTTAATGCGGCGGATCTGAGGTGTTGGCTCAAACTCAAAATTGGCACACATCCAGTATCTCTGCATGTACGTCTCCTCTTCATCAGACTTGGCTACCTTGCAAGGATCACCGCACCAGCACATGGGCACTGGAACACCGCTAGGCAAAGGCAATGGGTTGAAGGCATTTCCAGTCTTCGGGCGATAACTACAAGTCAACAATAAATGAAACGTCCTAACCCGTTAATCTAGGATTCCTCATTTCATGCACAACGAATAACACATAATATCACAGAAACGATTTATGTTACCTTGAGTTGGTAGCTTTTCCACGCCTTGGCATCCTACAGTTTTAAAAAAGAACTATCAAATATTGTACACACCCTTAATACTTCTCATTGTACGGTCAAATATAGTACTACTACAAACCAAACGTGTGCACAACAAATGTAGTCTAAAATTATTCACACTTCTAAGTGCTACATATGTACTCACAAATTTCAACATATCTACTCACAGTGCTATAGATCTACTCGCAAAAAATCAAGGGTCCGCATCTAAGTGCTACAGATCTACTCAGAAATTTCAAATACATGGTAATCACAGTAGTATGCGACACAAAATATAACCATACGTCGGGATATTGTACTAACCTGCGATTGAATAAGCACAGCAACACAGCAACAACGCTTCGCGGCTCTTCTCCTTCTTCCTCACCTCTCTCTTTTTTTTCCTTCAATTGTGACCGGTTGAAATGAGCACTTCCTCAGGCCATTGGATGAAGAGCGCGTATTCGGACCTATGTAATATATAGTGGAGGAAGGAGAGGCACATATCTGTCTAACGTGAGTTCACCAGTAGCGTGGATTTGACAACACGTTCACGCGGCAGCGCAAATTGAATGATTGTGTCGAACAAAGCATCGGCAAAAGCTGAGTCTGGACGCCTTGACGCGCCGAAAGATGATAGCGACGTATCGTAAACGTCTGTCACGGGCCAAAAACTGGTAGGGACCAATCGTAGCCCTCTGTTACGCGCCGAAAGTTTTTTGTCGTTTCGTTGAGTAGATGTAGCGAATGACATGAAATGTTTTCGTGACATATGAGTGCGGCGACCGAATAGAGTTACATACGAAGAGGTAACACTACAAGTCAAGAATGCCCCCCTCTCGCACGCTTGCTAGGCCCTCCCTTCTTACGTTGTCTGATTTGCGCTGTGGGATATGTCAAATTATCAGGTGGGTGCCTATGTCGTGCCGGCTGCTGTGGAGTAGCATCCTCTGGCTGCACGGACTCCCCCTGCTGCGTAGGCTGCGTGACCGGAGGAGCACCGTACCAGTAGTCTATGCCAGCCTGCGCATCGGGTGCATCCGTCGCAAAGAAATCGTCCACGAACTGTGTTCGAGGAGAGACAGCAGGAACTGCAGAATGCCCCTGCGAAACCCCGTAGTCGTGACCTGTTGCAAATTAGAGGCGATGCCACATGTTCATAGTTAGTAACCATGCATAAAAATTAAGCGAACGATGATGGTAACTACGATCTAAACAATACTTACTTGTGTGCTGTGTGTACCCTGACTCCGGTGCGCGCGGAGTAACGTAGAGTCCCCAACCCGGTGTGGGCGCCAGGTAGTCCCCTGTCGGCAGGTAGGGAAAGTCTGGCTCCGCATAGGCTCCCTGGGTATCGTACACCTGCTGTGGCTGTTCACGTAGCGTAGGTTAAGATATGGTATAAAACGGAGGTTGAGTACGATATGAACTGCGTGGTAAGCAAGGCAAACGTGTCGTACCTGAGGCCGCGGTGGTGGCATACTCGATGCCGGAACGCCAAAGTCAGACGATCTCCCTGGGCGGACGGGGGGAGGCGTCTCCTGAAGTGAAGGCCGAGCGTGCGAAGGACCGGCGTCGTCGTAGTGGCGACGTGAAGTAGAGGAGCGGAACTGATCCACACTGGAGCGTCGTGGTAGTGGTGGCGATCCTGCCCGCCTGGAAGGCTGCACAACATCAGCCGCGCTCCGACAGGAGACACGACGAAGTAGCGCCGCAGCCCGTGAACGGAAACTGCGAAGGACGGACGCCACGTCGTCCTGCCTGACGTGCTGAGGCCTCGTCTCCAATCTCTGTAGCATCGTGTTGGACTCAGCGTGAACCTGTTCCACAAACTCGGCCTATTGAACGAATAGGCAAGGGCGTTAGAACCATTGAACGTGTTCCACATGTAACGATAATGATCGAAAGCAACGACATACCATTGAGTTGTACGCAGCTCGAGGTTGTGGGGCAAACGTGTCCGTGATCGACGCCTGGTGAGGGTCAGACGTTTCCCCTTGTGGCGGAAAACACCTCCAGCGCGTAACACTACGGTACCAACGAAGGTACTGTCCGTACGAAGCTCCGTCGTCTGGAGGTGTTTGGAGAACCAAGTGCTCCGCCGCATGTTCCCACTCCGCAACCGTTGGCGCGATCGTCTGAACAATGGTCCCCTCGTGGGACAGACCGAGTCCCTTCCGGGTGTACCTGCGTACGATGTAATGAGTACGTAAGAAACGTATACGATGGGGTAAAACACACTACTTGCCTATAACATTGTCGGACAAGTACTTACTTGTGGAGGCTAACAGCTAGAGAGCGTCCACCTCTCGGAGGGTAGTCTTGGTACATGCCGAGCTGTTTAAGTACCCTTTGCACGTGGTACGGCTCGACGTGCACGTCCAGCACTAGGTGACAAGTGGTCCTCCAGAGCTCTGCGTCGCGCGTGCAGAGCTCTGCAAGACCGTGCGGTGCCCGCTCGACGACATCCCGATGCGTGTACGGGGTCCATCGAACCCGGTCGGGCGTAAGCTGATCGAAGTCCGCCACGAACTGTGTGTACACGCGACGTGTCGTTCCGCTCACCCACCTCGGCTGCAAAAACATGAAATATGTGATTAGTGCCCGTAAATCGAGATAAAGCGTAGAATAAGAAAGTGTTAGGAAAAATGCATTGCAATGTACAATTTACCTCGCGGTGTATCCACAGCGATCCCATGGTGGGACGATCGTCTATGTCTTCAAGTCCAGACTTGTACATCTCATCGACGCCGTAACTTGCGTACGACTCCAGGTGTGGCCTTCCAATGTCAAAGCGCTCATGCGCCCATAACATTAGAAGCAGAGGGCATCCTGTCAGAGAACTGGCCTTGCCGTTCCTGTTGCAAGCATCGCATAGACCAGCGTACGTCGCCGCAAGAACAGCCGACCCCCAACTGTACTGCGGAATCTCCTCTACAGGTAGCTCGGCGATCTGCTCCGCGTAGTGGATGAAGTGCTTGTCCACGGAGTCAGCGTGAGTCCCTGTGAACATCACCCACCCAAACAACCACAGTAGATACGCGAGTAAGTGTCGGCGCACTACCCAGTCCTCCTGATCCTCTGGGAACACCTCCTGGTGGAACTGGTGCAACCAACTCCTCGTGGGCCCATGCCCATCTGTGAGATCCTCCAGCGGAGCAGGCACCACTCCACCAAAACTGGCCAACAGATCATCCGCCCATCCAGCGTGGACCTGTGTCGGGCCAACCGCTGCACCCGCTATCGGTAGACCCAACAAAAAAGACACATCCTGCAGAGTGGGTACCATCTCTCCAACTGTCAGGTGAAAGGTGTGTGTCTCGGGCCTCCATCTATCCACCAAAGCACTCAGCAAGGCCGCATCGATGTTGATACGGGGTGACCTTCCACGTGAAGGCTCAACCAAGCGTGCGAAGGTCAACAACCCAGCGGCTCTCAACCTGTTACATGTTACAAAGGAATAATTAGCAATGCGAGAAAATTTAAATGACAGCACGAGGTGACAAATGGTTTTGCACATACCTTGGAACCCAACGAGGATCGATACGCCAATACTGATCCGGTCCCCGCATCTTCAGCACGTTGCAGAACGTCCCCTGACTCAGTCGTCTCGAACGGTGATGTTTATCGATCACCTCGTCGATCAGCGATACGTCATCCCTGGCAGCCATATCTGCAAAATGCATGATTACCAGTGTCGTGAGCATCAGAAATGAATTAAAAAATGACAAAATGCGCGTGCAAATTTATGCAAAGCGAAATTTTAATAGCAGAAGTCAAATACTGATAAAATGATGTGGACACACTGCAAAACTTTAAATGAATACAATGTTATGCAACGCGATAGTATCATCGTACAGGTTACATACTAACAAGTTCAAGTGAACACACTGTAGAACTGGTAAATACAAATATTACAAGACGAATAACTAAGGATTATTTCTCGAAGTCGACCTCCGCCCTGCAACACGCCGAGTATCGCCACCTTCTGCATCTTTGCCTACGTCGTACATGCTGCAATCTTTACGGCTATGGTCTCCGCCGCATACAATGCAAGCCTTTCGACGTCGCGAACGGGTGTTCGTTTCAGCTTCATCCATGTGGTTCTTGATTCGTCGGGTCTTGCGACGCCCCTTCGTGGCAACTAGCAAATTTGAGTCAGGCACCCACTTGGCTTCCCCTGGGGGTGGGCGAGTGAAATCACATACCGCACGCCAACCACGCAATTCACCGCGCCAGGTCTTCTCCCATGCTTCCTTACTAAAGTAAGGCGAGACGAATATGTTAGCATCGACACCACCTTTTGCGGAAGCGGCAAGAACATGAGAGCATGGCAGATGTCGAAGAAAAGGCTTGTTGCAGTTGCATTTGCAAGCATGATAGTCTGGCCACAAGGTGCACTCCAATGTGATGTCCGTACTCCCAATACCGACACCACTCTTGTCACGCAGGCGTACCTCAAACAGCAACTCCCTATTCCCAGCAGGCCAGACCCTGTGCATTCCGCCCTTCTTGCTTTTCTCCTCCATGTACAGTGTGATAGCGGGGCTATACCTTACATGAGGATTGGCAAGGTTAAGACTAGCCATGGCGTATCTTTTACAAAGATACTTCTGTGTACCCCTTGTGATACCCTCCAGGATAGCAACAAGTGGTAAAGGACGTGTATTTTTCATCACCCAGTTGTACACTTCAGCAAGATTTGTTGTCATCACACCATACCGTGAACCATTGGTGTCATACAACAATGACCACTTTTCCCTTGGCTCATGCTCTATCCAGTCAGTGAAGCACTTTGTAGCCCTCCCCCGCTTCCTACATCGAGTGACAGATGGTGATTCGTTTGGAACGGGATCCAGGCCTTCCAGCTCGTCTTGTCGGGCAACAACTGGTTTTTTTCGAACCTCTTGCATGTGAGTAGTGGTCAGCCGATCCAGCTGTTCCCATATGGCGTCGAACTTTCTTTGCTGATTCTGCTTGCACAACTTTTTGAACAGGTCCATTAACCTCTTGCTCCTGAATTGTCTGTAAAAATTTGCACCGAGATGTCGCATACACCATCTGCTATGCAAATCTGGCCAGGAAACCTCATCAGTTACATCTTCCTTTAGCTGCTGCACCGCTGATAGAATGCCGGCATGTCGGTCATGCAGAACACACACATTTGGTCTGTTTTGAACAACACACCTTTTAATGTGACGCAGGAACCATAGCCAGCTCGATGTGTTCTCGCTTTCAACAAAAGCGAAGGCAACAGGGACGACATGGCTATCAGCGTCGACTCCGATTGCGGTTAAAATAGTTCCCCTATACTTGCCTGTCATAAAAGTACCATCAACACATAGCAACGGAATGCAATTTCGGAAGGCCTCTATCATGCACCCAAATGACCAAAATGCACGACGAAGGACGTTTTTCCCATTGTCAGCAACCTCATCAAGAATAGCCATATGTGTGCCCGGGTTTCTGGCCTGCAACACCTCCAAAACTGGGGGAAGGTTGTGGTATGAATCTTCGTAACTTCCAAATCTCATCTCCAGTGCTTTCTGCTTACCCCTCCAAGCCTTGTCGTACGATATCTCATACCCGTACTCTTTCTCCACGTCATGCATTATTGTGAACGGCGACAAGGAGGTTTTTTTAACAACCTTCGAATAAACCATTTGTGCCACGAATGCAGCCGTCATGTTCCTGTGTACCAAAGGGGTCTTGTCCAACAAACATGTATGCTCCTCAACCCTTGAAGCTACCCATAAGTTGTCATGTTGTGGCTTGTAACCATGCACTCTCCAAGGGCATCCGGGCTTCGTGCACTTCACGTCATACGTCGTCCGATTTGAAACCTTCACCCTGAACTCCCGCTTCTGCAGAAAAGCCCACCTCTTCACCGCGTCTTGTAGGTGCCCTTTGTCGTGAAACATCTGTCCAACTTGCACCTTCTTACAATCATATCGCCAGTGGGCATCTAAACCATCGTTAACCCCCAGACGGCTCATCGATATGGTCGTCCAATCTTCAGGTACGTTGGCTTCCTCGTCCCACTGTGCTGTATCTTGCCCTTCCATCACGAACGAAATATATTCCTCGTTCTCCAGTTCCATTTCTTCCACTACCGCATCGTTCTCCTCCGCAGCATCAACAGCCAAAGGTGAGTCCGGCTCATCATCATCCAACTCGTTAGGCGGACGATTGCCACCAGGCACAACTAAATCTACCGGTGCAGTAACCTCCTCCACTGCATCCTCTTGCCCACTCCTGTAAATATTAATCTCTTCCACGATATGAGTTTGATCCACCTCCGTGCGGCTGGTCTCGCCGGTTCCAACAACATCTGTTTTCTTTTGCACCAATATTGCCAGGCTATAACTTTTCTCTCTTACTTTAGCCACAAATTTTCTCCAACTCCCGGTAGATGCAAGGTCTACTACCCTCCACTGCCATCCGTATTCACCCCTTACTGGCCACACGGCTTTTATGATTAATTTCTCCATCAAAGGATCTATCCCGAACATATTATGCAGCCACCCTAGCACATCGTTCAAAACCAACTGGCCTGGTGTATTTAGGGTAGTATCAACGAATGCATATACGGTCAAATCGACCCCGCTATCACAAAGTTGTATTGGAGCGTCGCCATAATACACCCGAACGGGCATATCACCTGACATCCTGAAATAGCATGCCAATTGCTATTAATACGCTTACCCAAACGGGCATATCACCTGACTACTCATAAAGTGTCGCATGCTCTACGCTTACATTATTGCTGTAACGTATTTCCAACTATATCTCGTTACTTCAATATAAGTTCCATTCGATTTTAACTAATAATAAACGTATAATACCTCCATTCGATTTTAACTAATAATAAACGTATAATACCTGTACTAACATCCAACAATGATTAACCAAAAAAATTACCGTCGTCCTAAGGGATTACAAATTTATACCTTCGCTGTCGTTCCTCTTTCCTGCGTACTTGCGCACGTCTCCTTTCAAACCGCGTAATTATTCCCTTCGGCCGAATGACACAGCTCTGCACTAATTTTGACTACTTAAATATAACATCAAATTGCTCAACATTACAAAATTGCTAATCACCTCAGCAAACATATACTAACTTTAAATTATTTGCAACATACAACTAAATAACTGTATATACTAACATTAAACAATAACAAATGGTTCACACATTATATATACTAACATTCGTGACATTCAACAATGTCTAACGATTTACACATTATACGTACTAGCATCGAAATAACAAATAACAAGTCTCGTAATAGCATTGATATTTACAACTTAACATAGGGATTAATTATACCTTAACCACCGCAGCTGCTTTTGGGCGTCACCTTCTCTTTCCTTCTAGTGCTGCTACCTTCGCGACGATGACACACCACGGCAGCAAGCACCGGCGGTGGACGCGACAACAACCTTCACACTCGGGAGAAAACAACTGCTCCCAGCAGCAGCAAGCAGCAGCGAGTGAGGAAGGAGAAGGCAGCAGCACGCAGCAGCAGCAAGCAGCAGCAGCACTCGCAGCAGCAGCAAGCAGCAGCAGCACTCGCAAGCAGCAGCACTCGCAGCAGCAGCAGCAGCACTCGCAAGCAGCAAAGCAGCGAAGTGAGGAAGGAAGGCAGCAGCAGCAAAGTGGTCCAGACGCTAAAGGGACCCGTCGAACGGCCGTAGGCCGACAGGGGGCACGTGTCGACCTGCCGCTGGTCGACAGGCGCGGCGCGGGTCGTTGTCGATCGCCCGTTGTTCGACAGAGCTGGGCCGCGCGCGGGTGGTGGGCCCTGTCGAACTGCCGGAGTTCGACAGGCCCCCTATCGATCTGCCGCAAGTCGACAGGTCCTGTCGATGGGCCCCTATTCGACACGTCGGGCTATCGTTTCCCCCCCATTCGACAGGCCCACATTTCCGCAAATTTCTGCAAAGGCCCACTAATTTTGCGATTTTCCATTTAAACAATATTATTTCTAAAAAAAACTCCCTGTTTGGGGGTTCCAAATCGGCGGCGACTAGTCCTCACTCCTCACCTGATGTACGACGCGTGGCCTGGCTATTGTTCCAACTTCCAACGGCAGAGTGCAAGACGCGAACAGCTCTAGGAAATGCAGATGCAGTTCTAAAGAAAAAAAAAAGGAAATGCGGATGCGATCGTTTTCTCTGTTCCCTCCGTCTAAAGTATTATCATTTTTTACCATCTCATTTATCTTAAAATAAATTTATTTTTAAGCCATTATTGTATTGCAGTTTACAAAAATTAAGAAAAATATATTGTGAGTAAATAAAGTGCAAAATTATTGCATTGAGATTTAATAAAGTGATGATATTATAGTTTTTCTTTCTTTTATATTGGCATGTGTTGGATAGATGAAAAACTACCTTATTTTAGGACAAAAGGACGGAGGGAGTAGAACCTGTTAGTGATTGAAGTGCTGTTAGACATTCTGCCAAAGCTTGGGCTGCTTTGGCGTTAATTTCATTTCCAGCCATTTCAAGGACCTCCAACTGAAAGGTTTTCATGAGAACCACCCTGCGTCAACACCAAATAAATTGTCCCTGAGAAAAAGTGCCCTGAACACTCGTTATGACTTATGAGATGATACCTAGCGAAGGTTCTTAAAAAGAAAAAAAAACTTGAATTTGTTGGCGACAACAACAAAAATGCACCACCGTCATCATCATTTTCATTTGCAGCGTGCAGCTAGGAGCCTGTCTCCCATTTACAGCTGAAGTACGCAGTGACATGAATATGTTGGCCAGAAAGTAAAAAAACAGCCATCCTTTTCATGTACAGAACCTATTGCCCAATATTGTCCCACGACGTAACATAATTTCACCCTTGTGTTAGACCATAAAACATTTAGCAATTTTGATAGGGTAAAGAAACATGAAGAAACGTTTGGTTCAAGGTCTCACAAAATTTTGGCGTTGGTTCAAGGGTACTCCATCCGTTTCATTCATATTATAAGTCGTTTTGATTTTTTTTAGTCAAACCTTTTTAAGTTTGACCAAATTTATAAAAAAAAAATATAGCAATATTTTCAAGACAATAAACATATTATCAAAATATGTTAAATGTTAGATTTAATGGAACTTATTTGGTGTTGTAAATATTGCTAAATTTTTATATAAACTTAGTCAAACTTGCTATAAAAAAAATCAAAACAACTTATAATATGAAATGGATGGAGTATATGACTGCTCCCCAAATTACCAAATGTGACTATATAATTGTAATGGTTAGAGTAGGTTTGGTATTTGCCCATTTTGTGCCTTACCAAAATGTAGTAGATGGCAAAAATCCAGACATGTCCCTAGTCTCAACTCTCAACTCCTTCAGTGGTGACAGCTCTGAGCGATTCAACCATTTCAGGCCGAATATCAACCCTGTCAACTTCGATGCACTGAGGGATGGATGGATTTGTTCTACCTGAAGATAAATAGGTCCGGATCAAGGCTTCATAAGCTTCAGCATCAAGGCGACCGAGATTCTTCAGGCATTCACAGAACGCCTCCATCCCATCCACATCCTTTGAATCCTCAAAGTGCTTCAGATATCTGTTCACAAGCTTTTCTGGCACCCAATCCTGCCCCTTCACCATTTTCTTTGCATCTCTCCAGACCTGCAGTGCTTCATTCATTTTAGATTTCTCCAAATAGAATTCTGCGAATATGCAAAATGTTCCGTAGTTGGAATGATCCTGAGCCATGGTTGTCTGATGCATAGCCTCAGCTTTGTCTACCATGCCCTTATCTAGGTAAGCTTGGATGATAATATTTGGTATTTTCATGTCATACTGCTCATGGCTTGATTCCCATTCCTGAAAGATTTGCTGCAGGGTGTCAAAATCATCCAACTTTTTCAGAGCTTTAAGCATCACCAGATAGCTTCTATTTGTGCATTTCTTGAATGCAGACTTCAAAGACTCCCAGATTCTCTTGACCTCGGACAAGTTGCCAGAATTGGCATAGAGGGAGAGAAGACAATGCCAAGAGAAAACGTCATGCTTGTCCAGAACTTCCTCAGCTTTCTTAAGGGTGAATTCTGCCTTGTCAAACTGCTGCAGCTTAATATAACCGTTAGCAAGTGCAGTATACAAGGACCAAGGAACTGAATTCACCTTATGCAATTCTTTCAGGACCTTCTCAGCGGACTCTATGTCATTCATCATAATGTAGCTTTCTGTTAGCACAAAGTATGAAAAGTTATTTGGTTGTATACCACTTTTTTGCATCTTTCCAACTGTAGTGGGGATTTTCTCTGGTTGGTCCGTCTTCAGGTATAAGCACATCAAATTGTTGTACACCAATATATCTGAAACAATGTTCACTGCTTTCATATTTTCATAGAGTTCAAGGCCTTTCTCTGCCATCCGGTGCTCAGCATAGCAGTTAAGCAGAGTGGAATAAGTTTGCGTTGACCTGAAAATATCTGGAAGGCTCCCGAAGTACTCTTCTGCAGCATGTATACCATTCACTTTGCTAACAAGATCAAGCCGCAAAGCATGATGCTTGAGCTGCAAGTTCACTCCACGAGCTTCCATCCAGTCCATCAACTGTAAACATGAAAACATGGTCAGTCATCACATGGCAAATGAAAAGTACCTTGCCCAGCTACCCCCAAAAGGGGTTCTGCTTGTCATAAAAAATGAGAAAGAAAACCCAACCCAAATGCTCAACGTTTCTTATGGTACAGAACCCTGAAGGAAAGATAACAGTTCTGTAAAACAGAATATTTATCTCTACTGATGATTGCAGTGGTACAAAAGACTCAAAATTACAAAAAGTAAATCACACAAATTGACATCAGTTATTATTTTGGACACACAATTACAAATCTATAACCAAACTGACAGGAACATCTTTATGTGGTTACCACACAAAGTTGAAATGTAATAAGCACAAAGGAGCCCACAAAGCTTTTGATAAAAAAGAACTGAGACCAAATTCAGCATGCCATTCCAATTTAGGTCAACCATTCAGTGTAGAGAAACAGATATTGCTACCCACCCAACATTGCTTCACCAGTGGCAGTGCAAGCAATACCATTACTATTTGTTTGACAATGTTACCAAATTTCTGTGATGAAAAACAATCAGTCGATTGCAGGCTCTCTGTTTTATGGAAGACGGCTATTGCTAAACTATGTAAAAGCTACTCCCTCCCTCCCAAAATATAGCTACCTTCAGGACTCTTCACGGAGATTAAGAAAGTAGGTAGAATTAACTGGGGGATGGTTGTAATTGGTTGAGATGAGGAGGTAGGTGAAGAAATTAAATGAAAGATGGTTGAGACGAAGAAGTATGTGGAGAAATTAAATGAGAGATTATTGTGCTTGGTTGAAAGAAGAAAGTAGGTGAAGAAATTAAGTGAGAGATGGTTGTGATTGGTTGCGATGAGGAAGTTGGTGAAGTAGCAGCTATATTTTGGAACAAAATTTGAATGCTTAAGGTAGCTATACTTTGAGATGAATGGAGCAAAATATAAAGGCTTGTTATGACAGTTGTGTGCATTAAACAAGATGCAATAGATTGCATATATTCATTAGTACAAAAGCAAGTAGAGATAAGGATGATAATGACAAGTTTTCTTCTATTTTTAAGGAAGGTCTTATTAAAGAGCAAGAGTGATGACATGTCATATGATAAATTGAACTAGGAATCAAACATAGCATGGAATTTAGTAAAATGAAGGATAATGGTAGCAACCTAAAACTAGTTTAGTAACTCAAGTTAAGACTAATTTAAACTTAAGGAATGCAATGTTGCTTCAGAATTCTGAATCACATAAATGCATCCAAGGAAAGATTAAATGGCAAATCAAAATATTATTCACATGAACTATGAGAACAGAGGATTAAGAAGCTAAGCATATAAAACCGGATCCATTTCTACCATGGATGTGGTATGTTTTTGCTAATATGCAATATAGTCCCCTGGCACATACACTGAATCAGTAAACAGAAAAGGTATTATGCCCCTTCCCTGTCACATAGCTCCAATGTGGAAAAATGACCTACTAAACAATGGTGGTATCAGTCAAGGAGGGTTACGTGTGCTAGGTTTAGAAGGAAACTGCTGCATTGCTAATGTAGTCCATTTCAGGATAAAGGCATGATAACATGTCAGATTTATGAGGAAAACAACTAGTACAGAGCTAATGTAACCTGATGGGATAATACATAGAGATCAAGGACACACAGCTCCTAGGAAAACACAGGTACATGACTAACACTAGACTACCCCTGGTTTATCTTGCATCGTTAAGCTGGATCAAACTAGCTCATTTGGGCTTAGCCAAGAGAAGCAGGGCTCCCCATTTGGTTGCACTACAGAAACAAAGGAAGCAGGCATGTGCGAGTTGGACATTCTTCATCTACTTGCCCACTTGGGAGAGCCAGTTCAGCTCTTCTCCATCAGCAATATTTCCTCTGCCGTTAGCCCATTACTGGGTGTATTGCGGAGCAAAGGTAGTTTTTTCCTGTACTGTCCTCACTGCACATCAAAACACACTGTAAACCACTTGAAAATTTTACCTGCTTCAATATGGATATGGATATGGATTTTTTTTAATAAAAAAAGAATTATACAAGCAAGCAAAGTTCCACATAAAAATGGAAACCTGATGGTTAACATTTTGGTATACGTCAACCATTTCGTATTGTCCATCAAACTATCCAGAGGCAGTTTAGGTAGTCTGAAGATCATGAAGAAAAATCCACAGTAAAATATATTTTGATCCAAATGACCCAACAACAAACAGACTAACTTTAAACAAGACAAGGACCTTCTGAGTTCTCCCCTCTTCTACAATACATTAAACAAGCGTAAGAGCTTAATCCAGTATGACAGTTCTTGGAATACCAGAAGCAAATATTCAGTTCAGTCACAATTGTTAAAGAAACAACAAATATAGGTTCTGGCCTGTGTCTTCCTTAACAAATTCTCAAAAATAACGGGGAAAACACATTATACTTCTAGATTACTACTAGTACATTATAGTACCCTAAGATATTGACAAATGATATCATATTACAAACGGAGTTGTTAACACAAAATTACCCTAAAATACAGATCAATATAATACTTATTATAGTTTGATATTTATCAATTATCGTCCACATCCAAAACAACACCTCGAATTGACATGTAGATAGCACGAAAAAACTGGAGTTCCAATTCGGATCCAATCGATTGAAACCTTACCATTACATCCCAATCCAAATTAAGCCAGCGTTTTCGCCGGGGAGGGGGGGAGGAATGGGGTTTGGGGGGGCTCACCTGGAGGGCGTGCCTGTTTTGCTTAAACTTGCGGAACCTGCGGACGCAGAAGAGGACCTGCTCCTTCGAGAGCGGGCGCCTCTCGCGGAGCCACCGGCCGAGCTCCTCCACCATTCCACCCGACGACGGCGCGGCCGCCAGGTGCGCCGACAGCCTCGAATAGAGCGCCCACCATGCACCATCCAGCGGTCGCCGCTCCGGGCTCGCGTGCAAGAGCGCGCGCGCCTGACTTCCCGGGGCCCGTGAGACGCGCCGGCGCGCCGCCGTGGCCGCCGCGCGCAGCATCGCTAGGCGCTAAGCAGTTTTGGTTTTGGAGGATTTGGGATTTTTTTTTTAGAAGAGGATTTGAGGTTTTAGGAGATATCGGGTTTTAGGAGACGTTGATGCTACAGCGCGCATGTAGGCCCACGCGGCACACGGCCCGTGCAGTTGCGTCGGGGGAGGAGAACAACTTTGACCTAAAATCCGGAAATCCTTTGCGTCGGTCGACCGACGAAAAAAACAATCGAACGCTCCCCCAACCGCTCCTTCGACTTCTTATACCTCTCCCTACACTCTTATCCATTTTTTTCTTCCGCTTGCACTCTCTCTCTCCCTCTCTCCTCTCTTTCTTTTCGTCTCGTTTGTGAGCAACAGAAGCGTGAAAAAAAAACTCGCAGTCAAAGACCCTAGAGACGAGGTTAGCGACGCAAAAGAAAATCACCATCATCAGGCCGCTCGTAGCCTAGCCCGTCACTATCATCAGGCCGCTCGTAGCCTAGCCATCAGCGGTGCTGCAACATTATACGGGCGGAGACCGACAGCAGGATTCCTTCCTCGCTCAATCCCTTTCCTCGCTGCCTGCTGTTGAATGGGAGAGCTCGCGGCGCGGCGGAGGAGAAACAAATTTGGTTGGATTGTCTTCTGCTTTTTTCTAGCCTTGTTGTGCTGAAATTTTTGGAGAAGGTAAGCAAGGAAAGAGGAGAAAACTAGATGAGCCCACCAAAGAGGAGTAAGAAATCAGATCTGGATGTTTTTTATGAGTTTTTGGCATTTCAGCCAATGTATCTGGATGTTTCTTGGGGTTGGGTTGAAATGTTGTACTTGATACTTTAATGGTGTTTCATATTTTTGTTTACGACTCTTGTAATTTGTTGATGTTTTAGTTGTTGAAACTTGATGTTTTATCTGTGAAAATAATATGTTTTAATTATGATTAAACTATGTTTCACCATTTAATAGTCTAAAACATTTTTGATTTAGTGATGAAATATTTTTTGAGTAGCGGTGAAATATCGTTTGATTTTTGGAAAAAAATCGGACGTCCGATTTGTTGTCGCCCCGGCTAAAATCGCAACAACTTCATACCAGCTCTATCACATGCGTGAGACTCCAAGTTTCTCCCACCACTAGAGCGACATGGACGTGACATAGTGACTCTGCCGCCACCACCTTCCTCCCACCCTTCTCTCCTTTACCTCGCCACCACCCAAGTGGCCCGCCAACAAGCTGGATGGGGCGTGACGATGGGGACGTGACATAGGGCTCTTCCTTTTTCCCTCCCTTCAAAATGCCTTCGCTCGGGGTACCAAGGCAACCGGGGAGGGCCATTCTTGGTGAGGGCGACAACGGATGGAGGGGTGGAGAAATTCGGGCCAGCGCAGTGAACTGGCGAGCAATGAGGGAATGTGGTGGCGGCAGGGTAGAGGGCATCAAGGAGGCAGCTTGGTCAACCAGGGGTTGGGAGGTGGACGGCGGCCGGATCCATGGTCATTGAGGTTGGACCTTCCCAGATTTGCTCAGTGGGAGCCCGGCGGCGGCAGTGACTGCTGCAAGGAGGTAGCAGCGACGGAGTCGACGGATGACAGCAACGCCCGATTTGGCAGTGCCGAGGCCAGATTCACATCCTCGGAGCTAGCGCGTGTGGAGTGCCGCCTGATAACAATGGTGGTCATGGGCGAAGGTGAGGTCGGCCTCATCGAGGTAAGGGGAAGTGTGGAGCTGCTGCTTCCTCCCCTCCCATGGACGCTGATGGGATGCGGTAGCACGGGCAACTGTTGTGGCGATGGGAGGGAGCTAATTTTAAAGTTAGCTCAAATAAATATTTTATCTTTGTAGAGGACACGACTATTACAAAAAAGACATAGCGGGTTCGTAAAGGATCAAAAGAAAACAAAGCTTCTCGTAAAGGCACGCTGGCAAGTATATGATCATATATTCGTTAACTTAATGATGCGATTGTTAGTTTTTAATACTGACGTGTCTACTATTCTTACGCAGTGTTACAATCAACCCCCGGCACTAGCCTATGCGGATATTACGTGTGCGAGATGCTCAGAGTTTGCGGGAGATACAGAACTGAGTTTACAGATGTAAGTCATTGTGCTCCTTATATATACGAACTAGTTCGTTTAAGTTGATTTTAACACATATCATTTTTCTTCTATTTTCAATAGCTCCCGAGCATTCCGTGTACCTCAAACCGGTTCGACAAAAAAATGCTTCTCAACTTGTGCCGGTTCATTCGTCGCGACATCTGCAACCATCTAGGGGAGTTCTATGATCCTGATAGCGAACTTGTTTGCGACAACAAATTCAAACGCCTAAGAGAGTGGGAGGGAGAACATGCAGTATATTAAAAAGATCTATTTGTGAGGGAGGCAAAACTTGTAATATTTGTTACACTAGCAATGTAGCTACTTTCATATGTGTACATGCATATATGCTATTTAATTATATATATCGATTTTTATATGGTTTAACTTGTGATACTTTCATTATAAAATTCAATCGTGATTGTAATTGAGCGTGAATAACTGCGACTAGATTTGCTAGTGTACCATTCAAAAACACAACAACAAAAAAAAAAGTACAAGTGCATACGAGATCTTTCCAAACGGCTAGTATGTGCTAGGGCGTCTGCAAGAATACATCTTCCCGTGCAGTCGGTATAACTGAACCGCACAGGATAAACGATTATCCCGTGTGGTCGAGTTAAGTGGACCGCACAGGAAGATGTATTTTTCCGTGCGGTTGGGCCGTCCGCACGCGAAAATGTTTATTTTTCCAGACCCCTGGGTGCAGACGGGCAAGACCTTCGCACGAAAAAACGTGTTTTGACCGTACGGAAAAACAGAATCTGTACTAGTGACAACTTCACTCCAAACCCAACTCCTGAAGCTAAATTTAGGAGTTGAAGCATGTACCAAACAGGTCCTAAATCCTAGATACGCCATTGGATATCCCACTAGAGATGGGAGGTGGGCCGAATTCATGTATTGTCTAATAGAGTAAGACTCGGTCATAGTGTTGCCTTGTGTTCTATGGCAGGGCCTAGAGTCCCGATTAAATACTATCATTTAATAAATTAGAAAACTAATATTGTATCCGGCAAGATTTTTATCTTTGTAACCCCCAACCTATATAAGGTTGGCAAGGAGTCTTTCAAGGGCATAAATATTATCAGATCGTCATATCAATACAACATTCGATGGATACAATCCTCAAACAAGAGTAAAGTATTACCTGTTATCGAGAGAGTCTGAACCTGTCTAAATCCTGATCTTCCGCATTCATTCATTTTTAGGTCTCATGTGCTACCCTTTTTTTAGTGCCGATTTTCAAAATCGATACTCATTCGCATTGATCATATGAACACACTCGTATATTTGACATATTATTTGCACCTTTTGGGAAAATTAGTAATCGATGCGATGACATTCAAAGCCAAGGCAATATTTCTGGCACAGCGTCAGTAAACCCACAGCTCACAAAACCTATATTAGCAGTACACATCTCTGCATCACGCATGAGAAATTAAACAGGCGCAAACTGATGATCACAAACAAGGTATACATGCTTGCATGCACTCGAAAACAGCTTAGCTAGCCGCAGGCAGCAGCACACCACCCTGATCGATGGCCTCGCTCTCGCTCGATCGATGCGTCATGCAAGATGATCGTCTCGTAATCCGATCCGAAAAGGCAATAATAATAATAATGCACTTGTAAATATATGTGCGAGCAGGCCGCAGCTAGTAATCGCCATTGTTGGCGAAGTAGTACTGGACGATGGAGATGTAGGTCTGCAGGACGGTGGAGGCGAAGACGAAGAGGGTGACGACCATGGCGATGATCCCCCACGGCGAGCTGAAGTACTTCTTCCTCAGGGTGCGGATCCAGGCGTACATGGGGTTCCTGTTGCGCTCCATCAGTGCGTCGAACACGGACCGCAGGTAGTTGCCTTCCACCTCTAGCTTGTTCCCCCTGCACAGCTTGTTGAAGTAGGTCACCACCTGGCAGCAATTAATCAGCCATTGATAAGTCTCAAAATAAGTGACCAATTTAACAGATTTTAGACAAATTAATACTTGAGCAAAATGATCTCCATGCCCCAATTCATTAGAGTTTTTTATGATGAAAAGATAAGCCAACGTGAATGCGGGACGCTGGTACGTGACTGACCGCGCGTGGGCGCGGGCACGCTATCAGTTTCCCTCTTGCGTCCTCCCTATACATACTTTGTATATATAACTATATATATTTTATATGTGTATGTATAAAAAAATTATATATTCACGTATAAACTTTATATACGTAAATATATATATAAATTTTATACGTGTATGTATAAAAAATTATATATTCACGTATAAATTTTATATACATATATATATTTGTATGTATATATATAAACTTTATACGTATAGAATGGAATATTCTGTGGTCCAAAACCTACGGCGTGGGAGGATGCGCATGTGACTGATTGCTAATTAATGATTTCAAATGTTAATCCTCAAAAGTACAATAATTTTGTTGCAGGGAAACCGATGTCATGTAGATTGGTTTCGTCCAGTTTTTATTATTTTTATTCTCACATGGACCAATACACCCCTCTTCATTTTATTCTAGATCCACCCATGTGGACCAGTACTGTGCCCCTCGTTGTTGGCTGCATTAAAAGAGAGACAAGGATTCTTTGGGTCTTTTTTTTCTTCCCAAGTTCCAAAGTAATCACTTATTTTGGAGCAAATTTTAAACCCAAAATGATGACTTATTTTGAGATAAATGAAATGGTTATTAGCCATTGCATGATTAATCCTTGACGGCATGGAAGCAGTTATGCGCCCCATATATACACTTAGAGCTTCTCAAATAGCATGTGCTTCCTCTATTCCATATTACAAGGTGTTTTAGGTTTATATATGTTCAACTTGTTTTAGATTTGACCAAGTAAAAAATACAGTAACATTTTCATATAAAACAAATATGATATAAAGGTGTATTTAATGATGAATTTAACGAAACTAATTTGATAGAAGTACTATAAATATTGCTGTTTTTTAAACTGATCAAATCTAAATCTAAAGAATTTTGACTTAAAATAAACTTAAAAAATTTAAAATATGAAACAGATGGCGTAAATAGTTTTTAAAAACTCCTAAAAGAATTGAGAATATTAAGCTTGCTCTTTGCAGGATTATTTTGGTTCTTAAATTTCCAAAACTTTGCGTTGACCCATGGATCTTATTAGGAATAGGATTTCCTTTACCGTCTATGATCATGGTAACCGGATTTATTGTCGGGGTGCAGTAATGATAATTGTTCAATAAACCTACCAAATTTTAAAAACAAATAAACAAAAGTTTAAATTTTTGATAAATTATATTCCTGTTATCTTACTTTTCACCGTGGTAACCTTACGGTTGCCATGGTTACCGGGCTTGCTGGCAAGGTACAACAACCTATCCTCCCCTTTTAACGCAAACCCTAGGATGTGCCTTTGGGGGGAAAAGCTTTGAATTTGTTTTAATGAAAAAATGTTCAAATTCCTGTTGAAATTTCGAATTTTTTCGTTTATTTTTATTTTCTTTCCAAGGTTATGAAGAACCCTGGCTCTTAATTTGTGTACGTAGGCACGTACCGCCTTGTGGCTGCCGAGGTTGCTCTTGAGGATGCCCTCGGACTCGAGCAGCGCGACGTCGGCCGGGTTGGCGACGAGGTTGTCCATGAAGAAGGCGTAGCATGAGCAGTCGTCGGGGAGCTCCGGCGTGGCCTGCTCGAGCGCGATGAGGTTCTGTAGCTGCGGCGCCGTGAACTGCTCGATGTTCACCATGGGGATCACCAGCGTGTCGCCGTCCTCCAGCCGCACGTCCAGGAACCCGCCGTCGGGCTTCTTCGGCGCGCGCTTGAACTTGATCCCCACCCTCTGCAGGTCCGTCGCGCTCGGGATGTTGGGCAGCTTCACCGCCGCCTCCTCCTCCCCGTCCCCTTTGCCGTCGTCGCCGCCGGAGCACAGCAGGTAGGCGACGGGCATGAGCGTCACGATGGGTAGCTTCCAGAGCGCGCGCCACGCGGCGGCGCCCAGCCCGGCGTGCGCTTGCGGCCGCCGCAGCCGCGCCTCCGTCAGCGACAGGCTGTACAGGTGGAGCAGGTGGTGGATCTCGTCGCTCGGCAGCAGCGTCTTGAGCTCCTCGTCGTCCTTGCGGAGGAGGCAGTGCACGCCGATGCTGCGGAGGAAGTCGCGGCGCCCCCCCGTGCGGCACGCCTCCAGCTCCGGGTCACGGTGCAGAGGCGAGAGCGCGAGCAGCTCGGCGACGACGAAGAAGGGGACCTGGTTCTCGAAGCGGATGAGGTCGGAGTGCAGCTGCGACGGCGCCCAGTGGGTGCGGTGGAGCAGCGGGTCCTCGTACCCCGTGGCGAGGTTGAGCATGTGCTCGAGGAGGAAGGCGCCGTCGAGCACGAGCAGGTCGACGAACGCCTCGGCGGTGAGGCCGTCCACGGGCTCCTTGTAGAACCTGCGCGCCCTGTCCTCCATCGCCGCCACGCCGGCCTTGTAGCCGATCAGCGCGGCGAGGACGGCGACCTCGTCGATGGGGTCCGGCGTGCGGCGCGCGATGAGGGCGTGGAGGTACGCAATCTTGAGGTCGTGGCTGTGGCGGCGGAGCGTCTCGTCGGCGTGGTGGATGGGGCCGATGGAGACGAACTTGGGGGTGTAGGCCTCGGCGCCGCCGTCCAGGTTGCGGACGTGCGGCGGGACGCGGCCGACGCGGGAACGCTGCCTGGTGCTCTCGTCGGTCGACGCCTCGATCTGGTGGTACACCAGGAGGTGGCGGGTGAGGCCTTGCTCGAGGTCGGCGGCGGCGAGTGCTTCGGCGGCTTGGGCGCCATGGCTCTGGTTGGTCTGCTCCATGGTTGGGCGCGCTGAGCTCCTCAGACACGGCGTGGTCGAGCGGCGTGTTGAGCCTTATATATAGGGAGCTACTCCTAGATGCATGGGAGGGTAAAAGGGAAAAAAGAGTATGGAAATTAAAGAAGCAAGGAGTGGAGTACTATGGTACTATATCTCTCTTCTTGAGATATCTCCAAGCTTATTGGAGTACTGTGGTGGACTTTGGACTGGTGGGACCACCTAATGAAACATTATATAGGAAATTAGTTTGCGATAGTTCGAAATATTTACTAAATAAAATAGAGTGATGGTTGGAGTGCTGTTAGCTAAATGCCTCTACCGAGTTGTATGTACCAACTCGTTTTGGCATCTCGTTAAGCTTACAAGTCAGAGCCAAAATTTAAATATTGAAACTTAAGTTTCAATTAATATAGATGTTTTTAATCTATGTTTTAGTCTTGGTTTTTAAGTGTTAATATTAGAAGTATAAAAGTCTTACTCTAAAATTAATTTTAATTGCTTTGGTTTGGTCACTTGTCTCTGCACGTAATTAAGTTGCGGCCAGAAAAGAAAACTCAAGTAGAAAGATATCATTGAAAACTTAATGTGATGGGAGATACGGATAATTCATTTTGAATTTGTGTGTAGCATAAAAAAAGATGAACAAATGTAAGTTGCTATGCGTCAAAATAGGTGGAAATTGTTTGTTTTAAGTATGAAAAGTTTGTCTGGCTTTAATTGGATTTGTCGAACACACTATATTAACTTCAATATATGTGTACGATTTCCATGTCACCTTCTTGAAAAGGTGAGCACAACATTATAATCACAAACAAGCTTAGCGTTTGAAATGGGTGTTTCTATTTGTACTCTCTTTAAACATGTATATTTTCGTTACCTATCTACACACCAAGAACACATCCACATACTGACATATACACTTGCGACCCGAGCTATAGTGGAATGTGAACTATAACTTAACTACAAGAGATAAACTAAGATTTATAGACATTAGAAGATGAAAATTAGTCCAGCGTTATGACATTTTTAGGGAATTAAAATTAAAATAGTTTACAACCTCTATGAAATTAAAAAAGTACTTTGGTAAGTACCAAAAGGTCTGATGATGGAATCTTGAATGTGACTTCATTAAGCAGAATTTAAATTATAGTGCTATTCAATACTTAGGGTGTGTTCTTTACCACCTCTTCTCAACTTCTACTCCCTCTTTTTCTACATACACGCTTCTCAAACTGCTAAATGGTATGTTTTTTTTTAAAAAAAAGAAAAGTTGTTTTAAAACATTATATTAATCCATTTATCAAGTTTATTTTAACTAATATTTAATTAAATATGCTCTAATGGATCACTCAGTTTTACGTGTGAGGAGGTATTTTCCAAACTCCATCTTTGAATGCAGCCTTAGCGCACTACTGTAAAAACCTCCATAGGTACCGGCAACATAGGTGCCGGATTTGCTAGAACCGGCACCTAAAAGACAATTTCCACCAATTTTTCCACGAACCGGCACCTATAAGGTCTTATAGGTGCCGGTTGGCTGGGAAAGGCTCATTGGTGCCGGTTTGTAATAAAAACCGGCACCTATGAGCCCAAAAAAGATGCCGGCCTTCTTTACAAACCGGCACCTATCATATAGGTGCCGGTTCGTAATAAGAACCGGCACCTATGTTACGGCCACATAGGTGCCGCTTTAACCTAATAAACCGGCACCTATCACATAGGTGCCAGTTTTTAATATAAACCTGCACCTATGTGGTGGCTTTCTTCGGAAGGAATCTAAATAGGTGCCTGCTCATAACATGAACCGACACCTATATCCCCCAAGTCTATATATACACCTCGTTCACTGCATTCTCACGATTTTGAGGCTTCTTTTCAGCTCATCCAAACGGGGGAGGAGGTTTTGCCCAAAAATTTAAAAAATATCGAGAGATCTATGTGTTTGTATGCGTAAAGGTTAGTATGTGTTGATTCGATATGTAATTCACACTAATATTTGCCAAGTTATTTTTTGCAATTTGTTTTGTTGAATGAGAAATATGAGAAAGTATGATGACTTATTATATTGGAGTAATTTAGAGATTAATCATCAATGAGTAATGTAACTGTTATTAACATATATCAGAATTTCAATAGATATAGAGAATGATATATGTATGTTAGTGGTTAATTTAAGAATTTTTGTAGGAGCGATGGATGAGGGAGGGATGAACGTTCCGGAGCGCGGTACCTTGGAATATGCCAGGAGAGTAACCAACTTCGTGATCGCAGCCACGAGATCCAGATCATTGAACACGACGGAACACTTGCGTTGTCCATGCGCTGATTGCAGGAATGAGAGACAGTTTCGTGCAAAAACAAGTTCATGAACATCTCCTAACAAAGGGTTTTATGCCTAATTACACATGTCAGGACAATCATGGTGAAGATGAGAATCCGGATGTAATGGACAGAGACAATGTGGAGTTGCCTGCTGACGGAGGTGGATATGATAGTAACGAATCAGATGATTTAGATCAAATGTTATGCGATGGGGAGACAGCCTACGACGATGACAGGCAATACAAGAAGTTCAAGGGCATGGTGGAGGACTCAAAAACCCGCTTTATCCAGGATGCAATGAGCAGCACACCAAGTTACACGTCGTACTCTCGTTGCTGCAGATGAAATCAACCAACGGTTGGAGTGACAAGAGCTTCACAGAGCTTCTACAGCTGATTGGAGACCTCCTTCCAGCGGGTCATGTGTTGCCAGAAACAACATACCGAGCGAAAAAGGTTGTCTGCCCACTCAGACTGGAAGTGCAGAAAATTCCCGCATGTCGAAATGACTGTATCCTATATCGAGGTGACTATGCAGACTTGGATACATGTCCAGTTTGCGGAGCACCGCGGTATAAGGGTGGAGTTAACGATGATGATGATGCTGATGATGACAGCGGTGGCCCAGTCCTGAAGAATAGAAAAGTGCCCGTTAAAGTTGAGTGGTATTTTCCTATAATCCCTCGGATTGAACGCATGTATGCAAACAAAAAACATGCAAAGATGATGCGTTGGCACCACGAAGAGCGTAAGAAGGATGGAATGATAAGACACCCTGCCGATGGATCTCAATGGAGAAAGATAGATAGAAAGTACAAAAAGCATTTTGCGCAGGAGATTAGGAATATAAGGTTTGGGCTGAGCACGGACGGGATGAATCCATTTGGTGACATGAGCAGTCGGCATAGCACGTGGCCAGTGGCACTTGTTATCTACAACCTTCCTTCATGGTTGTGCATGAAGTGTAAGTATATTATGATGCCACTTCTAATCCAAGGGCCCAAGCAACCTGGCAACGATATCGATGTCTACTTCAGGCCATTAGTGGATAATCTTAAGTTTCTATGGGACCGGGGTGTGCAGATGTGGGATGCGTACAAAAAAGAGTACTTCACCTTAAGGGCAATGTTGTTCGTTAGCATCCAAGATTACCCTGCAGCTAGTAACACATCCGGGCAAACAGTGAAAGGTGGTTGTGCATGTGTGCAGTGCATGCGGGATACAGCGAGCAGGTGGCTGAAGTACTCCGGAAAGACTGTGTACATGTGTCATCAGAGGTTTCTTCCAGCTGGCCACCAGTACGGTAGCAATACAAGAGATTTCGATGGCACAGTAGAGGAGGGTACAGCTCCAACACACCGTACTGGCAAAGAGATTTTTGAAGAGCTACAAGATATTGAATGTATATTTGGTAAGGGGCAAGGCAATCGAGGCACAACGAGCAAGGGTGGTGAGAAATCTCTTTGGAAGAAGAAATCTATCTTTTGGAAACTACCATATTGAAAGATTTTGATGTCCGTCACGCGATTGACGTGATGCATGTTGAGAAGAATGTGTGCGAGAGTTTAATGGGACTCCTGCTAAACATACCCGACAAGACAAAGGACACGTTGAAAGCCCGGAGAGACCTCGCAGACATGAACATCAGGCCCGAGCTACATCCTCAAGAACGACCCAATGGTCGCCAGTACCTCCCTCCCGCGTGCTACACCCTTAGTGCCGCAGAGAAAATAAGCCTGTTGGAGTGCCTGCAGGGTGTCCGAGTCCCTTTTGGTTACTCTGCGAACATTAAAAGACTTGTCAACATGAAAAAGAAGAAATTAGTGGGCATGAAGTCACATGATTGCCACGTGCTAATGACACAACTTCTTCCTGTTGCTATTAGAGGCATTTTGCCAGATAAGGTTCGAAACCCAATCATAAAGCTGTGCTCGTTCTTCAACGCTATATATCAGAAGGTAATCGATCCAAGCACGCTAGACAAGCTCCAAGCAAATGTAATCATTACCCTTTGCCAGCTCGAGATGTGTTTTCCACTATCATTTTTTGATATAATGGTTCACCTCGTGGCACATCTCGTGAAAGAGATAAAGATTCTTAGCCCAGTATATCTGCATAACATGTGGGCTTTCAAGAGGTTCATGGGGATCATAAAGAAGTATGTGCATAATAGAGCTCGACCAGAAGGCAGTATCGTAGAGGGTTATGCAACAGAGGAGGTGGTTGAGTTCTGTATCGACTATATGGATTTACATCCCATTGGTGTGCCGATGTCTCGACACGAGGGCAGGCTACTAGGGAAAGGGACACTAGGGCATAAGGCAATTTTCGCTCCTAGCCTAGAAACATTATGGCAAGCACATTTCGCAGTGCTCCAGCAGTCAGCCTTGGTGGCTCCATTTGTCGACATGCATTATAACACACTCCGCAGCGAGAACCCAAGCAAATCAGAAGCATGGATAGCTAAGCAGCATAGGTTGAATTTTGGCGATTGATTACGGAAGCATATCATGGCTATGAATACTGATAGTGACCAGCTGTATGTTTTGTCTCGGGGACCTGCGAGCATAATTCATTCATTCCAAGGGTATGACATTAATGGATATACATTTTACACGAGAACCCAGGATGCCAAGAGCTCGTCTCAAAACAGTGGTGTCCGCATAGACGCCTTCGACAGTAATGGTGTAGAACAAACGTACCATGGTTATGTAGAGACAATCTGGGAGCTTGAATATGGACCGCTGAAGGTACCAATTTTTCAATGTCAATGGGTCAAAATTTCAAGTGGTTTGAGGATTGACAAGTGCGGAATGTTCATCGTGGACCTAAACAATGTGGGTTATCAAGACGAACCATTTGTGCTCGCAAAATCCGTAACACAAGTTTTCTATATCAAAGACCCTTCTTCGGTGACCGATCGTCACGTGGTTCTCCATGGAAAGCGATGCATTGTCGGAGTTGAGAATATCGTTGACGAGGAAGGCTATGATCAAATAGACGAGCTACCACCCTTTGCAACAGATGTAGAAAAAGGTGAAGAAAGTCAAGAAGACGAAGACGAGGAGGAAGCCTCATATGTTCGCAGTGATCATGAAGAAGGAGTAATTGTGATCGACTTACAAGTTGGAATTTGATTGTAACAATCATGAATGTGTAATTTTGGAATTGAATGTTTGATTGTAACTAACTATACTTAGATTGCAATCTGTTAAAAAGTTGGGAGTTGGGAGCATTCAGTGATACCTATATTGGTAATAGGTACCGGATCTATGTAAGAACTGACACCTATAGTTGTAATAGGTGTCGGTTCTTATATAGATCCGGCACCTGTATGGCCTAATAGGTACCGGTTGTAGTTAACAACCGGCACCTATATGGCCTAATAGGTACCGGTTGTAGTTAACAACCGGCACCTATTACAAATATAGGTGCCGGTTCTTATATACAACCGGTACCTTTTAGTAATCCATATATAGTATCCCGATGCCACCGCCTTCCAGAGATCTCTTCCTCTAGCACCCACTCGATCCATCCTTTCGTCGTCGACCTCCACCGCCCCACCGCCATCGCCGCCGCCGTCCTCCTCCCCCCGCTTCATCCTTTCGCCGTCGACCTTCACCGCCCCACCGCCATCGCCGCCGCCGTCCTCCTCCCCCCGCTCCATCCATCTGCTCTCGACCTCCGTTGTTCGCCGTTCATTTTTTGCTGTTCGCCGCCCACCGCCCGCCGTCGGCACCAGCACCGACGCCACTTCCGCCGCCCGCCCACCATCGCCATGGACCTCCTCCCACTGTGACCTACAAGTTAGGTAACTTACACATACCATTTTCATGTTTTGAAATTAGGTAACTTACAAGTTATTGATAAATGAATTTTTAGATCTGATTCAAAATGCTAAATTTTTTGTGACCGAAGAGTGTGTATAGTAAATAAAATGCATGAATTTGCTTCGCAATTAAAAAAGAAAGACGTTTCAAACCTATAGGTTCCTTATGATGGAATCAGAAAATGATAAGTTCTTCAGTACTTTCAAATGCGAAAGCTATTTTAGAATTTAAGAATGTTGGCTCATGATGACAACAACTCTGGATGTACATCCCTGCTCAAATAGCTCTAAGCTATTTTAGAATCTTAGAATTTGTGACATTTTGTCACTTCTCTCAGCTGGAGTAGGGTGCGAGCAGAAGAGCACTATTTTTCATAGGAGTGGGTTAATTACCAATAGCCGTGTATGCCGATTGTTTTATATTCCTTACAGCCTTCATGTACTATTACTGCTATGACACCGTACTAAGTGCATATGGTCTCTTGCCGAACATAATTAACTGAAGGTCATTTGTTTCAGCGTGCAATGATCTCATTTCTTTTGGCAGTGACCTCTGAACTTGTGTTTGATTCTGATTTCTTTTTTCCCTTGTGGTTTGCATGTGCCGGCTCATGATGACAACAACTCTGTACATGGACATTCTGTAGGTAGAGAAGCTTTTCTTGTTGGAAGTATTTTAAGACTTGTACTACACCAGAGGTGCCCCCTTGAAAAGCAAAGGTTAGTGCTCTGCTATCGAGTTTTTTTTAGTTTGTAGCAAATATGGATTGTGTTAGTTTTGAATCATATGTGAAGGGTCAGGGAGGGGGAGCTGTCAAGTGCCAAGATTATTATTCTTATAAGATATGCACTACTATCTTCAGATCACATAGAACTTAAATTTAACTGTATTTTGCCAATACGAAGCTCAATTGAATTTGATATTTGATCTTGGCATATAGTAAATGTAAAGAGGGAGCAGTATTTTTTATGGATACATATGAGCAGTATTTTTTATGGATACATATGAGCATATAGTAAATGGATACACTCGTTCGTCCATCTTTGGTCATGCAAAATTAAATTTGCTCATTAATTAAGCTTTGCCTTGGACAATAAGTTCTTACACTAATTTCTTGTATCTATCTAGCAATAGTTATAGTCTAGGTCTACAAAAAAGGAAATGTCAGGCGAACAAGATAACAGTAGGCCTGCAAATTCTAGAGAAAGCGATGGTGGTAATGGTAGCCCAAGTGGCTTTCTAAACTTGAATGAGCCCGGTGATAACCCACACAATATGGAGGTAAATTAACCCATCTGGAACAAATAAGACCTTAAAAGTACATATATCGTCAGATCTGAATGACTAATTTATACTGATGTTTGAAGGGGGTTGATCCTTCGGCCACTACGCACGATGCGAATAATTTAACCTCATCGGGAAGAAGAAAGGCTAGAGGTCCAACTAGGATGCCCTCAGGTCTATACACTATCACGGAGTTAGCCGCAAATGGGACCCCTATAGCTCCACAATCGGCACTCACCCCATATGGCAATGCTATAGGTGTCATCGTGAAGGATGACATCCCCATCAAGTATTGGCACTGGAAGAGCAGTGAAAGAGATGAATTGGAGTGGACGGTACCAGACAGAGACAAGGAACTTGCTTGGGAAAAGTTAAAGCGGACATTCCAGTTTCCCGAGGGGTCGGAAGAACTCGCAAAGTCCGGGGCTCTTAAGAAGATGTCCATCAGCTTCAAGAAGTGAAAGACGGACCTTAACAAGAAGTTTGTCAAGAAGGGTCTGACACCAAATTTTGAAGATGCCAATTATTGAAGATGTCGTTTTTTCTGGGATGACTTTGTGGCCTATAGAACATCAGATGAGGCAAAGGAGATCAGCGAAAGGAACCAGGCCAATGCGGCCAAAAACCGATACCCTCACCGTCTCGGCCCTAGCGGATATGCTAAGAACATAGTCAAGTGGCAACTCCGGGAAGATGAGCTGCTGCAAAAGGGAATCGAAATCGAGACGAAGGACTGGTGTCAACGGGGAAAGAATTACCAATACGCCCGAGGTTCAACACTCTCGGATACAGGCGAGTTGGTACACAAGGGTCCTCGAGAGCAAGAAGTGTCCCAGAGGCTCCACGAGGCCCATCTAAAGTCGTCAGAAGGTTCTTTTGTTGCGAGCAAGGAGAGAGATGAGCTTACACTTGCATTACAGAACCCTGAGCATCCGGGACACACAAGAGGAATAGGCCTAGTTCCATGGAGGGAAGGTTCCCCTGAAGACAGACATAGGTACACTTATTCATTGCTTGGATATATATAAAGAAAACTGATTATATGCATATGGACCTAATTAACAGAATGCGTAATATATATACATCCAAGTCAACAGCGACCATGAATACATTTGGTGAAAAAAAATTGACATCTGTTAGGATGGTAGTTGGGATTTGGTGTATACTGAAACCTTTGGGTTTGTATATATCTTGAAAAATATCCAATCAAGTAGAGTGTTGACATGATTTAATTAATTATATATATATCGGTGCGTGACTAACTCTCATGGAGTATTAAGATTTTAAATTAATTTATATATAGTGATAAGCAAAACAAATGGGCTATTTTTTCTTTTGCTATTATTAAAGTGCTAAATATCTAATTAGTTATGGACTAGAATGCAGATCAAGGAGTGTTAAAAAAACCTTATTTTTGGCTACAAATTAAAAATCTTATTTCGGAAAAAGAAATACTGGCTAGTTGTGTGTTGATGAAGGCAAAGTATTTTACTTGTGTGGAAACATGATGATCCATGATGCAAACTTTATATGTTGTAGCGAGTAGATAGGGATGAACATATATGAACTTAACAATAATGTTTATTGACTCCTAATTAAGTCTTAATCAGCCCCTACAGAAACAGATTTAAAGCCGACCAAACTATACGTGGCAAAGACATTACTAGTTCATCCTCGCAGACAAATAGACATTTTCTGTTGAGAGAGGGGAGGCATACAAACTCTTCCAACTCACTAAATTTAGTAATAACTATTTTTTATCAAATATGTTCCAGCTGATCATTTTTTATCAAATATGTGTTTGAGTTCTCCCTCAAATATGTTGTTGGATCTGGACTAGCTCCCAGATCGTTGCATGTACTATCTGTCTGCATGCATATAAATCTGTCATCTGAAGAAATTGTGTATGTAACTTTCGAAAATAGTTCTGTTTTTTTGTTCAATGAAGAACAATACATATTTGCACACGAGCTTGCCTTACTGTGATGGTCAGGGATGTGGCTGTGCTGGCGTCTAGTTTATTTGATTAGACTACAGCAGCTATTCATTTTTTTTAAGTACAATGACAGCAGTAGCTAGACACCAAAGACCAGTACAACAATAGTTGAACTAAACTGCGATTATTATATCCGATTAAACCTGTGTTTAATGAAATGCATTGAAAAACTGAAGATTTATGTTGATTCATCACATGTCAATTGAGTGATTATGTCCTGCAATGAGTTGAGTGAAATGTATAGCTTGAAAGCTTGTGTTAGGATTTTGTTCCTTGAAATCCATTGTCACTTGTGAATGTAGTTCATGCTTAAATTAATATTGTAATATTCTGTGATTTCTGTATTTCAGGAAATATTATACGTGATCTCGAAATTATTTTTTTTGTGTTTCAGGACTATAGGTGTCGGTTCTTGTAAAGAACCGGCACCTATGAGGCATCAAAGGTGCCAGGTCCTATCCATTATAGGTATCGGTTATTTATACGAACCGGCACCTATAATACCATATAGGTGTCGGTTCGACATTTACAACTGGCACCTATAGTGTTATAGGTGTCGGTTGAGGAACCGGTACCAATAGCTTTGAGCATTGGTGCCGACCAATTGGTGCCGGCTTCGAAACCGGCACCTATGAGGCCTTTGAAACCAGCACCAATGAGTATTTGTGTAGTAGTGACGAGATTAAAATTTTACTGTTCGCCACCCTTATTATTTATTTATTAGGAGACGTATTTGTAGGTGTGTAAATATGATGTTCGTGCGTAATAGCGTAGGTGCAAGTACATTCTCTATGTAATGAAAAAAGAGAAATATATACACTCAAAACTGTAACAAAAATCTACTTCTAAGGGAACAGTGACAATAGCCGAATATGTACGCGCAGAGCTCGTGTGCACGTTTCGCACGTGACGACAATACACAGTGGACAAGTAGCTGGCGGCATCGATCGAGCCAGCCATGGAGGAGTCAGCGAGTCACCCACGAAAGTAAACAAGCAACTAATTAACACGAACGTCAATTAGGGTATCAAATTCACTAATAAATCATGGGAGCGACGCTTCCTCGCTGTCATTTGGCGCATAAATTAAAGCTGCCACATTAGCATAATAGCATACGTGTACCATATGGTCCGTCTGCTGCTGCAATATGGATGCGTGACTGATCAACCTGTCGAGGCATCTATCGAAATTCTTCAGCAAATGGCGTTCATCTTTTCATCTATCGCGCCCGCTCGGTGTGAACTGTAATAGAACAATGCTGGCTAGGCCGATATGCCGATCGAAACGGCATTCATCTTGAGTAAATTATACTTCGGTCACTTTTTATTACCTAAATTTTATTTTTGAATCATTCTATATTTAATTTTTTTTACTTTGGACTAGATATTTTTATCATTTTTTATATTAGACCACCTAAACTTTCTTCGCGAGCACAACACCAACATCTAGCACATTGATACCCTTGTGCTGACAATATTCATTCCTATTTACATGTAACTTGCATCTTTACCGAAGAAGAGATTTGATGTGGCTAGAGAAAAGTGTTAGAGAGAATCTACCCTGCATCACTGAGTTTGTCCTAGTTCAACGATTTATCACTGATATTATCTCTTTCTATAATACACCAACGACTTTATCAATTGTTATACAATATGACATTCGTCTAGGCTTTTTTTAAAAAAATACCCAAAATACACATAAAGACATACAAGGTCAACAATTGATTTATCTCATTAGAAGTTTCAAAAAATTATGAAAATTTTTATGTAGCCTTCTTGCACAACATGAAAATTTGTACATAAGTTTCAAGTTTTTTTGTATATTTATTTTTTACAAAAAATATTTTTGTATGTTATATGAGAGAGAAATTGCTTACAAAAAAGATAATAGCATAAAAATATGTTATGTAGTGTATGAAAGATGATTCACATTAAAAATAACAACATAAAAAGTATTTTGTATAACATATAAAAAATAAGTTATAATTCACAAAAAAAAATAGAAATGGAAAAAAAACCTAAAACTTATATACTAACTTCCATGTTGTGCAAGGAGGCCACATAAAAATTTTCATATTTTTTGGAAATCTCTAATGAGATAAATCAAGGGTTAACCTTGTATGGAAATCTCTAATGAGATAAATCAAGGGTTAACCTTGTATATCCATAAGGGTATTTTGGGTATGTTTGAAAAAAAGTCCAGTCCAATGACGTATTGTAGAATAATTGATAAAGTCGTCGGTATATTATAGAAAGAGATAATGTCAGTGGCAAATTGTTGAATTAGGACAAACTCAGTGATGCAGAGTAGATTCTCTCACAGTGTTAAGGTGATCCAAAGTATAATAAAGGTAAAATATCTAGCCCAAAGTAAAAAAGATTAGATAGAAGTTGATCCAAAGTTAAACTTAAATAATAAAAGATGGTCCAAAATGCAAATTCACTCATTCATCAATCTGTTAACACCAGAATTTGGTAAGCCCCGAAGTCTTCATCGGCCCAGGATCTATATCGGCTCAAAGCTAATATCGGCCTAGAGTTCTACATCGGCCGATGGGGGTTATTTTAAACCAACCACAGCAGCAGTCGGATTCTTGTTAGATTCGAGAAGATCTTATCCAGAGAAGACCGAATTTGAGGAGGATGCGGCGTGTATCTCTTAATTAGGAAGAGTTTGTTAGTTTTCTGTTTTATCTTTAGGAAAGTGTGTTAGTGTCCGGCAAGGACTTTATCTTTTCCTTTTATCTTTAGGAAAGTTTGAGTCCTAATCTGTTAGGATCTTTGTTAGTCTATGGGTATAAATATGTAAGCCCGTAGTTCATGTAATTATCATCACACGATCAATACAACTTCGGCGCATCGCCAACCTTTTACTTTCGTCTTCTTCGGCGAGTTCATGCCCTTCTCACGAGGGGTAAGTCTCGTTATGGCTGCCTGCGTTGTCGGGGCTAGGGCTTCGTCGTTCTGATCTCAACAACGTAAGCACCTACTATCATATATCTTAGTCAATCTGGTTCGGCTTCTCGATTTAGTCTTATCGGCTGAGATTCGCTTTAGGGTTTATGCCGGTATCGACTAAATCGCCTTGCTAGATTAGATTGGCTAAGATATCCACCACCCTGAAAATCAGTCAAGGGCTTGATTGTCTAGGTCTTGCGTTTCTTTTCATACTTAGTGCTGCATCAGTTCGGTTTGACCTACTAAGTCGTGATTAGAACCGTAATCTCTAGCCTGCTTGTTGGCTGCCAATAAGGGTTTCATCGGGGTTTCAGCCGGTGAGTTATCTGGACGTTGCATCGGCCCAAGAGTTTTACATATAGATTGGATCTGGCCGATGACAACAGAGTATATATTGTTTATCTGCTTGTTGAGAGTTTATGCCATCGGACTTCTGGCCGATGTGTGCTTTAATCTTCATATCAATGTTTATCTTATATTTATCTGGATTATGCTATATCATATTGCTACATCATCATGTTATCGTCAGCCGATCGTCTCTATATAGATATTTGTTCAGTACATCGGCTGGAATTGTGCCATCGGCTCATCGGCCGATCGGTTGTTTTGGCTATCGGCCTATCGGCCGATACGTGTTTGCCCTATCGGCCTATCGGCCGATAGACTTTCTGTTATGTTGTTTTGCATATCTTGTCAGTGGCAGGATCAAACTGACTGGCACGCCCGCGCTTCATCAATTTTAGGACCTGCACTGGAGCTAAGCAGATCTCCCAGGCCTTCGTGTGTCCGCACGCCGGATCCTCATCGGCGGTACGGATTTGGCGTCAACACATTTTTGGCACGCCCAGTGGGACCGTGTTTTGGACAACAGATTTTTACACGGTTCGTGGAACCCACAATTGCAACAAGATGTCTGAGAAGAAGTCAAGGCCAAGGAAGAACAGTTTTCTCAAGCCGATAGAGAAGAAGAAGAGCCGATGGACGATGAAACACTTCAAAGGACAGTTGATGAAATCGTTCGTCGCACTGTGTTTGATCGATCTGGAGTTTTGGTGAGTACATTACATGGTTTGATCGAGAAGATGTTCCAGAGTGATTGCATTAAGAAATCAGACCGGGGGGCAAATCGACGAACAATTTCAACATCGGCAACAACAATATTGGCTTGGGGGGCAAGCATATCAGTATGGTGGGTTACAACAACAATATCGGCCAGAAGAAATTCAAAGATATCAGTCTAAAGAAGATTGGGCCGATATGATTGCAAAGGTAATGAGGAGCAGTTTGGGATTAAACCTAAGGATCAGATTTCTGTGTATCGGCCGCCATATCCTGATTGGTTTCGACAGAGTTCCTTTTCCAGGCCGATACAAAGTTCCAGACTTCTTCCAAGTTTTCAGGGCAAGATGATATATCTACAAGGGAACATATCAGCCGTTTTAGCTCAATGTGGGGAGGCGTCGGCTGAAGAAGCTCTGAAAGTTAGATTATTTCCGTTGTCTTTGACTGGATCGGCCTTCAAATGGTTTTCGTCATTGCCGCCAAACTCGATCAGAGGTTGGGCCGATCTTGAGAAGCAATTTCATCAGTACTTCTTTGCTGGGGACAATGAGTTAGAGTTTTCAGATTTGATTTTAGTCAAACAGCAAGAAGGGGAATCGGCTGTGGAGTATATTCAAAGATTTCGTGATGTCCGCAACCGATGTTATAGCTTGAGCCTAACTGATGAACAACTAGCAGATCTTGCGTTCCAAGGGTTGTCAGCGCCTATAAAAGATAGATTCTTTTTCCATGAGTTTGACAGCCTGGCTCATCTAATACAGAAGGTATCGGCTTACGAGAGCCGATGTCAAGAAGAAGAGAAGAATCAGTTTTGGGGCGATCAAGGCAAGGGTAATTTTGAAGCATGACTTCTCATACTCCAAAACTGGGGGGCATGTGTTAACACCAGAATTTGGTAAGCCCCGAAGTCCTCATCGGCCCAGGATCTATATCGGCTCAAAGCTAATATCGGCCTAGAGTTCTACATCGGCCGATGGGGGTTATTTAAACCAACCACCAACAGCAGTCGGATTCTTGTTAGATTCGGGAAGATCTTATCCAGAGAAGACCGAATTTGAGGAGGATGCGGCTTGTATCTCTTAATTAGGAAGAGTTTGTTAGTTTTCTGTTTTATCTTTAGGAAAGTGTGTTAGTGTCCGGCAAGGACTTTATCTTTTTCTTTTATCTTTAGGAAAGTTTGAGTTTAATCTGTTAGGATCTTTTGTTAGTCTATGGGTATAAATATGTAAGCCCGTAGTTCATGTAATTATTCATCACACGATCAATACAACTTCGGCGCATCGCCAACCTTTTACTTTCGTCTTCTTCGGCGAGTTCATGCCCTTCTCACGAGGGGTAAGTCTCGTTATGGCTGCCTGCGTTGTCGGGGCTAGGGCTTCGTCGTTCTGATCTCAACAACGTAAGCACCTACTATCATATATCTTAGTCAATCTGGTTCGGCTTCTCGATTTAGTCTTATCGGCTGAGATTCGCTTTAGGGTTTATGCCGGTATCGACTAAATCGCCTTGCTAGATTAGATTGGCTAAGGTATCCACCACCCTGAAAATCAGTCAAGGGCTTGATTGTCTAGGTCTTGCGTTTCTTGTCATACTTAGTGCTGCATCAGTTCGGTTTGACCTACTAAGTCGTGATTAGAACCGTAATCTCTAGCCTGCTTGTTGGCTGCCAATAAGGGTTTCATCGGGGTTTCAGCCGGTGAGTTATCTGGACGTTGCATCGGCCCAAGAGTTTTACATATAGATTGGATCTGGCCGATGACAACAGAGTATATATTGTTTATCTGCTTGTTGAGAGTTTATGCCATCGGACTTCTGGCCGATGTGTGCTTTAATCTTCATATCAATGTTTATCTTATATTTATCTGGATTATGCTATATCATATTGCTACATCATCATGTTATCGTCAGCCGATCGTCTCTATATAGATATTTGTTCAGTACATCGGCTGGAATTGTGCCATCGGCTCATCGGCCGATCGGTTGTTTTGGCTATCGGCCTATCGGCCGATACGTTTTTGCCCTATCGGCCTATCGGCCGATAGACTTTCTGTTTGTTTTTTGCATATCTTGTCAGTGGCAGGATCAAACTGACTGGCACGCCCGCGCTTCATCGATTTTAGGACCTGCACTGGAGCTAAGCAGATCTCCCAGGCCTTCGTGTGTCCGCACGCCGGATCCTCATCGGCGGTACGGATTTGGCGTCAACACAATCGTCAACTCGATCTATAGTTTGGATCCCCTTTCTAATGGGCTGGGCTTAACGGGCTACATGTTTTCATAGTTTATGTTTTGTTTTGTTCTCTGCTATATGAAACTACTACTTGTTAATCAGAGAACATAGGGGGTGAAAATAGAGCGGATTCAGATGAATAACTATTACACCATATCCTAAACTATATTGTTTTGGCGGATTTGGATTCGATGCGGATGTGACATCGAGAATGATGCGGAATCAGAGTGGACACGGCTTATAAGCATATCAAATGTATCAGATAATATGATAATGGTAACTATGAACAACTTAGCATCACATAATGAAGCTAAACTTCCAAACTTACTAGGGAGGCTATAAGCTAAAAACATTGGGCTATGATAGTATATGAAACAATAGTATGGCATGTAATATGACCTAAAAATCGGATTATCCGTATACCTCTTTGTCGGATAATCTTCATAAAAGAATCAGATAATGTGCATCCATCCGATTTTACCGATACCACATCCTAATCTTGAACCGTCCAATTTTATAACCATATCCTTAGTTCAATAGGACTCGAAGCAGATCAGATCAGAAAATACCCAATCCGTTTTCACTCCTAACAGAAAAAGAAAAGTATGGTCGATATATGGTATGGTGAATAACAGTTGTATTTTGAAGATAAACTAGTAGTTGTATAGAAAATATAATTCTGCTTTGTATATATTATTATCTAGCCTGGTGTAATTAAGAAATTCACCTAGTTATCATATCAAACTTACCATAAATTATTTTTGGCATGCTTACCAACTACTCCAGCTCCCATATCTCAAAATAAGTTTATTTGTAGTCTCTAATATCTATCCCAAAATAAATTCATCTCTATGTTCTTACCTAACATTGTTCTGCAAATCAAGTGATATTATCCCTTCAATACCTCTTACTTATACCATCATACCATTTTCTTATTAATGAGAGACTTCGATACTTTTTTCGTACAAATTTAAATCCTAATTGCTAGAAATGAAAGTATTTAGGACGGAGAGAGTATTTTACGACAAATCTTGTCCGTAATACTATGTACTAACAATTCACCGTAAAAGACATTTTGATATTTTTTTGTACAAATTTAAATCCTAATTGCTAGAAATGAAAGTATTTGGGATGGAGAGAGTATTTTACAACAAATCTTGTCTGTAATATATATTATGTACTAACAATTCACCGTAAATTTTTGTGCGTAACTCTCTATAAGACGACGTGTGTCTCAACTCTCTAAACAAAGGGGCAAAACTAGAAGGTGTGTGTTTGAATTTTTCAAGTTTCCACACCAAAAGTTATACGCGCCAGGAAACAACCAGTAAAAAAACTCATGAAAACCAAACCTAAAAGTTCTCTAAATTCATAAAAAATTTAGAGATAGGTATAGGCATGCAATACATTCACACCAAATCTTAAATCTAAACTCAACTTAATTTGAGAGAATAAATAATAAAAATTTCAGGTGAATAGTATCCTTATTATTCACCCAAAATTTATCATTTTTATTACTCTCAAATAAAGTTGGTTTTAAACTTGAAATTTGGTGTGAATGTATTTCATGCCTACACATATCTTTCAGGTGTGGTTTTCACGGTTTTTTACTTATTTGATGGTTTTCACCGGATATACCCCATAGTATTGATACTTAGTCCTATGACAGTATTACCTGATCTGTTTCTTTTAATGGAAATGGGAGATATCCACTTCTCTATTGAAAAAGATTTGATTCATTACCACACTCGTCGTATCTTTTTACCCGTATGGACTCACATATCAATGACTTAAACAATTATCGAATTTTGCTTAAGTGTTACTAGCTAATGTTTTGCTAGCCACACTGTTCATACCAAGCCCCATCTTAATTATCAAAGGTGTGGTTTGGCAAAGTTAGGTATCAAGCAACTAGACATAGACATGTGTTATGCCTTCCAACATCCGCGGATTCCAATTTAGTGAAGGGCAATGCAACAACGACAACGCTCACTGTGTAATCCTACGTGCATGTGTTACCACGTTGTGGTACAGACAGATATGCACATATTGTGGTGAGACAAGCTCTGTGCCAATTGCTTGCCGTTTCAGGGGGACACAAATCATTGCTACGATCTTTCTAATACTCTTTTGTTTCGTGTATGAATGGCTTTCTAGCAAAGCAAGGGAGGTTTAGCTTCATCTCCAAGTTTTTCGCTTGCAATTATGCCTGCAAAACCATACTAAGCCATGGAAATAGAACCTTTTTGTAATGCCTATCACACTCCTGCTGTGATCAATGATAATCTGATTCCTTCGTCTCCCTGAAGTTACTCATGCAAGAACAACTTTGATTTGTGGGGATCGTGCATGCAATTGTCTTGGACTAATTACAAGACAAGAATTGAATTCGACCTATTTACAGGCGAAAATTGTTAGGAGAAATATACATAGTGTGGTCTAATTTTTGCAAATCAGCGTATTCCACACTCTAATTGATCGGAGCAGCCAGCAGCATCAGATGCCGGCGATCGATCCAAGATTAGACAAGAATCTGAGCGCATTTCCGTTGTCAGTGACCATTGAGCCCCATATATAAGCCTCCTAATAATATCAGTAGGAGAAACGGGCCATTGTGATCCAAGAACAGAAGAACACAAGTAACTGACAGAGAACTGAAGCCGGTAACGTCTCAACAGGCAAAATATGGTGCAATCTCTCTCTCTCTCTCTCTAATAATCTCTAGTTTAAGAAATGATAAGAGATGTTCTATTCTGCATAATTAACTTAATTATGAGCATATGGTTGTTTTATGGTAGGATCCTGCAGAGAGGGTGGTGAAGGCGGTATGGTACAAGAGCGCTGTCGTCCCTCATAGGCTGAAGCCTGTTTCGCCTATCGTTAACCAGAGCAAGAACAAGAACAAGCAATCCAAGAAGCCCAAACCAGCTGCACCCAGCAAGAAGTGAACTTAACTGGCTGCCTGCCTCTACTACACAGTATGTATGCAAACCAAAGACTGGTTAATCTTCAGTAGAGGCAGGCAACAGTTAAGTTCAGGTTTGAGCTGAACACTGAAGAAGTGAAGAGTACTTGGATACAGTTAATTTTACCTGTTCAAACTTCAAACAGTCCTATAGGATGCCGGATGTATGTGTGTTGTAAGAATAAAATGCTTGGGATACTACTCTGTGATGTTCTTATTGACCTCCTGGTTGAAATTTGGGAATAAATTGTTTCTGGAAACAAAGGCATTATTTGATGAATCGTAGATTCGTAGTGCATAATGAACTAGCTCGTTACACTGATTAGTGCCAGTAATGTGTTCAATTTGACGTTTGCAAGCAACTTCTTGCCTCAGGACCTTTATTTGGCTGGATTGTAACTGTTCTTAAAATCAATAAGCCATAGTACCTATAATCAAGGATATTTTTTCTCGTCGCGGAGAGAGGGGATCCAAGAGCTGAACAAACTTTGACTGAATTGAAACCATCTGAAAAAAAAAATCAAACAGAACCGAAATTTGGATGGTTCAATAAAATCACCGATAATTTACCTGTTATTTTAGATAATGAAATAAATCCCGACATTTGCTTCAACAAAACTAGAGCCGCCAGATAGTTTGCATGTTACCTATGACTAATGGCAGCTAAGGTACGCGGAACAGAACCTATCCAGTATTGTTTCTGCAGCGGCTGACATATACATCCCACTTATTCAAGGACCCATATATCGTTGACTCCTACCGCAGTGGCAGTACTGCAGAGGAGTTTGTTAGTGTCAAAGATAAAAATGACTACTATACACGAGTTTATGGAATACGATAATACCATATAACTAATAGTATACGAGAAGATATCTTTCAATTAAGAAAATATGATGGATAAAAAAAATTTATTTTTCCAGAATAAAAGATGTCAGAGTTCTAATCGAAAAAGATAAGATCTCTTTAGGCTCATATTCTGTTATGTTTCTTCGAATTCTACTTGGAAAAGAAGATGATCTAAACTATATATACAAGGCCCCCTCGTCCAGAGAGGGGGTCGAGTTACAAACCATAGCCAAAGCCGCACCTAGAAGCGATCTGAAGGAAGCTAGCATCTTATTCGTCGAATAGATCTCGTCAGGCCGTTCTTGACCATTTCAGTCGACGAATTAGTCTAGTCGTCCTATTCTCTATTGTAACCCGTATGGTATTCTCATTCATAAATACGTATAAACTGAAGTAGGTTATTACTCATCTTGAGAGTCTGAACCAGTATAAACTCTTGTCTTTCGTCGTACAAATATGATCTCACATATACCTAGTTTCAACGATTTTCATACTCTACAAATACCATCTGCGGGTATAGTCCTAGGCACTCCCTCCGTTTCATATTATAAGTTATTTGATTTTTTTTCTTAGTTAAATTTTTTTAGGTTTGATCAAGTTTATATTAAAAAATTAGCAACATTTACGACACGAAATTAATTTCATTAAGTTTAACATTGAATATATTTTGATACAATATTTGTTTTGTATTAAAAATATTACTATATTTTACTATAAACTTGATCAAATTTAAATAAGTTTGACTAAAAAATCAAACGATTTATAATATGAAACAGTAGAAAGCAGCTAGCTGCATACATGCCTTGTTATCAACGGACGCAGGTGCAGCCGTGCAGCTTAGCGCAACGCCAACGCTCTACTGGAACTGGGCTGGGCCTGGGAGCGTGTGGAGGTAGGCATTCAGTGGCTGTAATTGGGCCGGGTGTTAATGGAATAGCCCACCGAAAGCATTATGGATCGATTTTGCTATATCTCTCGAAATATTTTTTCTTAGCCATCACTCAATTTATAGACCGTATAATGTGCGTTGAGATGAGTGCTACTGTTGGAGGGGAAAAAAATAGAGGCACATGCAGAAGGTGGGAATATAATCAATCCCTGATCTCGCGTGCGGATGAGCTAGCAACAACCTTGTTGTAATATAAATACAGCCGATGTAATTATATTGCATTATACATTTGTATGATTTTTTATTATAATTACATCATAGTTGTATTATAATTACACCATAATTACATTCATACGATTTTCTTTAAAAAAACTCCTTACAGATTGCAGCATTGCGTAGTACTCACCTTCTCTTTCTTTTTTTAATGAGGAAAATAGTACTCTCACCTTGCATACTCGCACTTGAAGATCGAGGTAGTTCTTTTTCTATTGCGTTGACGAATCCACTATCCTAGCTGCTTGGACAAAAATTAGTCATGCCACTATTAGCCTACAACATAGTGCTTAACTGCGTAATAGTATAGCTCAGTTTGGTTGACCTTTTTCAGGGTGCGACCTATAAGAGCATCTTTATCAGAATGGCCAAATGGCTCTCTAAACTCAATTTTGACAATTCTAACCAAAAAAACGTACTCCAATAGCCTCATCATCTGAATTGCTAAGTCATCTGGCTGGCCAAATCCCTTCCTTCACTTATCAAATCTAGCCAACCATAATCACTTGCCAACTATGGGCCCCACATAAAATTTCTCCTCCCGGCCCCTTCATGTTGGTTGTTGTCGCCGACCACCTCGTCCCTATCATCGCCGTCCGCCTCGCCCCTACCTCTGTTGCTCGCCGGCGTTCCTTTCGCTGTCGTTCGCCTCACGTCCATGCTGTCATCTCCCGTCCTCGCGATTGGCTCACCTGTCCCACGTCGATCTGCTGCCACCACCTTCCATTCTGTCGTCGTCAGTTGCCTTGCCCCTGTCGCCGCCGCCTGTCAGCCTCCATGCCATTGTCGCCTCCTCTTGTCTCAGGCTTGCCCTTCTCGTGCCGATCTACCGCCAACGTCCGTCTCGCCCTGCCTGTGTTGCTCGTTGTACCTGCCGCCGCATCCCGTCATCGGCTCGTAGAGGAAGAGAAGGAAAAGAAGAAGAGCATGATAAGAGAAAGAGGAGGAGAAAGAGAAGGAAGAAGGGATAGTAGGGGTTGACATGTGTGTCTCTTTGTTATTTTGGAGATGGTAATAGAGAGACGGTTGAAGTTAGCACCTAGTTTGACTATCCAAATCAATTGGAGATTTTACTATATGGCTATTTGAAGAGTGTGATTTGGATACGTTGTTGGAGATGCTCTAAGCCGCAAGACACATATTGAAGCAATGGATATTACTTCTAGCGCAAGACCGTTGTACCTTAGCGTTTAAAAGTTACGTTGAAAATAGAAAATGACTTAAAAAAATCTAAACTACTTCCAAAATTTAAATTTAGCTACGACTTACAAGATAACTAACTGCCAAACAGACTACCGGACCACTAACCCTTCTTGCGATGCCCGTTGTTTGTTTCACAAGACTTTCCCCTTTCCTTTCAATTGATATCCCTTGTTTGGTACGGGGTTGCAGTCCGGGTTTACAATCCCAGTGAAAACCTATCCAAAAATTTCATGAAATCCAGACTCCCTTGAATCGGGTAAAAACACAAATAGCTCGGTTTTTAGTCAAGTTTTTAAAAATTAAACTGAAATTTAAATTTTTGATTAGATATGTCTGGATTTCAGCAGTTATTGCCAGTTTATCAACAGTTTTCACGAAATCTGAACATACTGCTCGTGGACAGTTTTCGATGACAACTGTACATTAGTCGCCCACTTAATCCTCTCTTTAGTTTTCTCTTTCATATATGGATGTCCTCTTTTTAAAAAAACTAGACTTGATAATTTTTTACTAATAATCATATTGATCATATATATGCTAAGTATTATGTATGTTATATCATTAGATTTATATTTTAAAAAACTTTTATATAATGCTAATTTTATATTCGCTAGGTATATAATATAGGATAAATTAATGATCAAAGTATATCATTATTGAATATCGTTTAAAAAGATATAAGCTTTATAATAATTTGGGACAGAGAAAGAGGAAGTAGGAAGCAAATGACATGACTGTCGAGTCAGTCTATCATTAGTGGAGTACATGGTAGTATTAACCCTTTCTACTTTAGGCAAGAGTTCTTTGTCCCAAAGCTCACACTAATGATTGTATCCGTTACTAGTAGAAAAAAAAAGGCAAACCACTCGTCATACTTTACGAGAGGCATAGTATAGGGTGTGTTTAGATCCAGGGGGTAAAATTTTGGCGTGTCACATCGGATATACGGACACACATTTAAAGTATTAAACATAAACTAATAACAAAATAAATTACAGAATCCGTCTATAAACTGTGAGACGAATCTATTAAGCCTAATTAATCTGTTATTAGCAAATATTTACTGTATCACCACATTATCAGATCATGACGCAATTAGGCTTAAAAGATTCGTCTCGCAATTTACACGCAAACTGTGTAATTAGTTATTTTTTTCATTTATATTTAATACTTCATACATGTGTCCAAATATTCGATGTGACAGTTTAAAAAAATTTGACAGATGATCTCGTAATAAACAATTGGGATCAGCAACAGCTGAAGACAATGCATGTGACGCATCCCAAGGATTAATAATTGGAGAAGATCTTCCATATCGATCATGATCCCACCAGGCCATCCTTTCCACCTCCCGAATCTATGCCCACTGCCATTTTGACCAATCAATTGTTGTGTATCCGAAATCTAACGAGTGTGCAGTTCGGAGAAGTAATTACTTGATTCTAATTCAGCTTATTCACCGTGTTAATGAAACAAATTATTTATTTTGTGTTTTGGAAAAAAATAAAAAAATTCCTATAATACATTGTTTAAACCACTTATTTTAATAAATTTATCTCTATATATTTGAGTAAATAATCGACAATAATAATCCCCTCAATAATCTAAATTAACCAAGCCTAATTTTCTAGATTGTCAACTGTTTCCCCTAAAATATAAGTTATTTTAAAACTTTTGTATACTCTTTCAGTTATCGTTCCAGGTTTGTTTGCCGTTGCCAAACAAATACCATCCCTCTCAATTCATATTTTTCAAACATATATTGAAGAAGGGCAGCATAATTATTATTTGAAATTTTCCTAATTATCAGTACAAATCTAGAACGAACCATATTTGGAACCAATATGAGCATAACTAGATGACACCTCACATTTTATTGCAGAATACATGAATAAATATACATTAAATTATTATTTATATGCTACATATATTTTTTAATAATTTAAAAATAAATGTTAATTTTTAATATATCGTGTAACAATCTAAAAAATATAACAGTCTCGTATAATAAATTTATATACTCCATAAACTTTTATGATTCTCGTATAAAAAACAAAATAAACTTTTTCATAAGAATTAACAGTTAACTGACAAAAAAGGTATGGAATTGATTAAAATTAAATTCGAAGGCATATAAAAGAATTAACAAAACTTAGAGATATAGAAAAGATTATATAAAATTTAAGAGATACACATGCAATTTTCTCAAGCTGAATCGCAGGAACTCCGGGGCCGGGGGAACGTCCGAACGTACGCTCGCCTGACGCTAGACCCAATCGAGTAGTAGTAGTTTAGTATTATTTATTCACCATTACTGTAACCATCCCATATTGATCAGATGCTTTCTCGGGACTTTTTTTTTTCTCTCTGAAAAACACAGACAGGAATCCGTCGAGTACTGGAACTCTGGAAGAATGCAGTACTCAGTACATGGGTGTTTGAACTTTGTCACTTGTGCCACCGTTTGGCATTATAAAATCAAGTAAATTATGTTGGTGCTTCATAAATTTGTTAGTTGATGTAATTTAGTGTATACACTTTGTAAAATGCATGGATGTCAGGATTGAAATTTGTCAAATCATTGGTGTGGATATCTTTCTTGGATATATATGTCATGATCTATAGAAACCTCTATCTTTATACCCCCTCCATCTAAAATATAATACTGCTAATTTTTTTCATATTTCATAATACAAGCCTACAAGGCGCGCATGTATACCTGCAATTAATAAGCATCTTTCCCTCTTATTTATTTATTTTTTTAATATTACATCCTCAAGATCTCTAATCCTATTAAATGCATGGATTTTATTTATTTGAGTGATTCAAATAATAAGATGATAATACTTTTTTTTTGTCTTTGCGTTAGTGGTAATTATGCCTTATATTTTAAGATGGAGAGTGTATTCAATATATATGATTTTTCTTATATCTACACAGGGATCAAACACATGTTAAACATGAAGAATTCATGTCAGGTGCATACACTATAAACAAGTCCTAGGGTGGGTTTGAACTGGCAATTTGGCTTGGTTAATTTGCATCATGAAAAATGAGATGGACCACTAGTGCATTATTAATGAAGTATTAATTATTTTAAATTTAAAATTAGATTTATTTGATTCTTTAAAAAACTAAAGCTTTTGGACGAAGTGCACGGTGTACTAATTTAGGAAACATGCTCACATAAACGATGAAGTTGCTTAGCCAATTTGCTGAATCAAACTCTTCGCTGTTTATTTTTTTTCTACTGAAGGTCTGAAGATCCCAAAGTTGTGCTTTTGCTGCTGGCTATTTGGATCCGACCCGGGGAAGCCGTTTGTGGTCCAGCCGACCGGCCGTTTGTGGTCCTGCTGCTTCATCATCGACTCTTGATCCTCACCATAGCATTCAGATAATTCAGATTCAGGACTCCGAGTTCATAACTACTTTTCTGCCTACTACACTCAACACAGGGTCCCCAACACAGGACATAGATAAAGTGCCCATACTTAAGGTCATGTTCCAAAATGCTAATTAAACCTTTTTAACACGTTTTTTAAATGGTTATTTAAACGATGCATACGAAAACATTTTATATAGAAAGTATTTTAAAAATTAAATAAATTTATTTTTAAAGTTTTTATAATTAATACTTAATTAATTATACGGTAATTACGTTTTTTATTTTACGGATAGCTAATTAGCCAAAATCATCTGGTCAGTTAATCACTCTTTAGCTGAAGTGTTTAACGAGGCCTCTTTGTTTGCGACTTGCGAAGCGCACGTGTATAGAAGAACTCGGCACGGGAGGGCGGCAGCAGGAACAGGTACGGCTTCCTTCCAGGTATGGGTGGTGGTACAAGAGTACACTGTATACTCCTGACTCTGTCTGGCGGTCTGGCCTTTCTCTGTTTCTCACTGTGTTCTTGTTTGTCCTGGGATCTGTGGCCATGCCGGCAGTTAAAAATTTCTCCCATCACCAAAGAATGTCGTGATAGGATAAGTCAACAAAATTTCATTTTACTATACAATGATTGTCTAAAATATACTCCAATATTCAGCATATAATTATAAAAAAAAGTCCGAATTACCCTCTGACTATTGCGACAGTACAAATTACCTCCATAAACCACAAAATCAGACATACTTCACTCTCAACTTTTCATACCGGTTAAATTATCCCCTGACTCATTTCAGAATTGTTTTGGTCCTATGTGGCGCACATGTGATAATCCAGTCAACATAAAAAAATTTAGAAAGCGGTAGGGTCCTGCTCTTTCCTCTTCCCTTCCCCTCCAACATATTATTGAACAGCTCGTGGGCAGTTCGCCCTTGCGGTGGCCCTTGCAGCGACGGTAGTCAGGAAGGAGCACGTGATGGCGCCGGCGGCGGCCATCGAGGAAGAGGCGTGTGGCAGCGGTAGGTGGCCGTTGAGGAAGAGCGCGTGGCGGCAACGGAAGCAAAATCACGAAGAGGCAAACTCGGAGGTAGCTGTATCGACGGCGACGACGAGGCTCCACATTTGCCGGCAAGGCAGCAAGTTCGGGCATCGGATTGGCTCACGCGTCGTGGCTCCCTTTCTTCCCCATCTGCCTTGCTCCGTGGAGCTCGTGCTTTGACGCCTCAACCTCGGCGTGCGACGGAGACATCAACCGCACCCGAGTGCTCATAACGGCAGTCGTCTTCGTTGCCATTGAAGCCACCTAGTCATCATGTGCGCGAGCTTCGCCTTTGCCTTGTCACCGTCAGTAATCAACGAAAGTTTCTATTTTTAGAAATACTACTGATAACAACAGATAATATACCCTGGGGCGATATTCTTGTCATGTCTTCATTTCCTGTGTACTTGTACGTAGGATGAGCACGAGCTTGGAGATGTTAGATCTGACAATGCATGAAATCCCCAACGATCTCGTGCCCCATCAAACCACGATCCCGAAGGTCTTTGATCTTTGCAACAAAAAGTCTTAAGGATTCGATCATTGGAGGACTTGAAACCTAGGACTTTCGTCGGACTTGCTTGCTATCGGGTAGGTAAAGACAAGGGGAGATAGTGTCTGTGCGGAGATAAAACCATTTGTTCCTCCAATCCTTCTTGGAGGTGGGGCAGTTAAAAGGGACATACTCGTCCCTCATCCCATCTCTAAGGTGAACACCACAACATCCTGTAATCCTCGATTGCTCCATGAATCTAATCTTGTAAAAATATCTAAACAGATCCAAAAACGGCCGCACTCCTAAGTACGCCTTCACAAAGGTGGGTGAAGATGCCGAGGAAAGCGATCGAGTTTGGATTCAACCGAAGGAGGTGAAGGTCATTGTCGGAGATGCACTCTCCTACAACGGGAAAGAGAGAACGCCCTCCCCTCAGAAGATTCGTCCAGGGACAAGTAGATATTGGGTTCGTTTCGCTAGGATCTAAAAACTAAAATATAGACAAGTATAAATACAACACGTATACAAGTTCAGGCTGCTCGAAAGCGTAATACCTTACTCCCGTGTTTTGGACTATGAGGATGCAAGAGGTTACAATACAAGTTTACTAGATCAACTTAATCATTCTAGCCTTGTTCTTCCTAGGGTTTTTTTTCTTTCCTTCTTCCAGCCTGTCTCTTTCTCGCCTCTTTCTCAGTGACATAAACCCTCCTTTTATAACCAAAAGGGGGTCTACAATGTCGTTATCACATATGGAACAACTATGCTAAGTTATCATTGGCTCCTCTGACATCTTGAATTAAGGAAAAAAATACCATGGATAGCCGCTTTTGGGCTACCGAGTTGTAATCTTGATCCGTAATCTTTTGGGCGCCACACTACAATTGGCATGATGATGTTGCCCTTGATCAGGTCGCTCGCCAGGCCCACTATCCTGTTCAGACCACCGGTGGTGCACACAGTCTTTGCCTTGAGATGACAACCCCTAGGCGGAGACCTCCGTTAAGAGCCCAGGGCAACCAATACCAGCAGACTCCTCACTAGGATTATCATATGATTTGTTTCTATCCTGAGATAATGTCAATCCCTCAGGCCGTGGTGCTCTCGAGCTATATTCTACCCTAGGGCACGTTTTATGCCCAGGCCCCTCGGACAGACCTAGGCCTTGGGCACACACCCATGCTGTGTATTAGAAGTTCTCATCATGTTAGACGAGCTTCTCAAAGATGTCGTTGATGAAGGAATTCATGATAGATTGAACTATACAAGTATATCCCTGAAAGAGCATCTATGACCCTAGTGGATTTTGGTTAATTGATAACAAACAATTAAAGGATTAATGCGCTTCTTGAGTGTATAAGCAAGGGATAGTCCAATGAAGAGCCAATGAAGATGAGGAAGAAGAAGATGTAATACATTATGGTTTCATTGTGATGCAAAACTAAAGTGACAGAGATGACAAGATGTAGTGAAGGATTGTCAAGGCTTGGCTACTCGATGGATCGTGCATGGGAGAAGGACAAGCAGAGGCTTGGTGCCGAAGGACTCAATGGCATGGTGAAGGAGCAAGTGTTTGGTCGAATAGCGACGAACCGATTGAGGCCATAGGATGTCATAAGTTACTGAGAATCAACCCTTGGTGAAGAAGAAGCATAAGATGAATTGTTGAAGATCAAGAGGATGTGATTCATTGATGAACATCAAGCCAAACTCTATATTGGCATTGATCAAGGCAAACAAAGAAGATGGCGTAAAGGTATTCGTATTGGTATAGCTTTCCTCTTTACATTTGAGTTTAGGATGTCATACTATTAAGAAGGATACCACATGCTTATAATTGATGACATACTAGTGCTCAAAGTGCTTCATCTTTGTGTGAGTTGAGAAACCTAGGCCAAAATTTTAACTCTGGGTTATTTCACATGTCACAACACTTACACCGGGTTTCTTTGCAAGTTTTTCAACATCTCTTGAAGGTTTTGGACTATGTTTTATGCTGGGTTGATAGCCCACAAAACAAGCTTTTCATATAGTCCAAGATCATCGAAATCGGACTTCGGAGTAAAAAGTTCTTGCCATTTTACTTGAGTAACATCGGACTATCCGAAATACATCAGATTATCCGATGTATCAGACTATCTGATTTTTCACAGAACTTCACTTTTTGTCTTGATTTGAAAAATTCTCTCGAGTGAGTTTTTCTAAGTGTAAATCGGAGTATTCGATTATTGGTCAGATAGTCCGATGACACAAAGACTCTGAAATTTCATGGAATTTGAGTCTTTGTTTGAGGACAAAGTTTTTGCTTCTAAAATATCAGACTATCTGATTTCAGATAGTCTCAGAAAGTCCAAAATTTCATGGAGCTTTGTTCTCTGTCTCTTGCTGCCTTGGAGGTTTAAAGTGTCAGACTATTCGATCTTGTATCGAACTATCCGACGTGGGCTGAAAGATTCCCCTCCAAAGGCCATATTTTGGGAGGATCTATATAAATCCCCCACCGACCCCAATTCATTTCATTCTAATCTTGCTTTGGGTTGAGCTTTGTGCCAAGTGCTTTGGATCTTTGAGCTCTCTCCCTCTCTATCTCAAATCCCCCTGTTCTTTGTGACTTGGATCTTTGTGTGGATTTGGAGTTTGGGAGCCTAGTGTGTGTTTCTCTTGATCTTGAGCACTAAGATTTGTCCAAGAGTTGTGTGGTGTTTAGTACTCTTGGAGGTTGAGGACTCCTAGATGGTTAGGTGTTGCTCTTGAGCCACCGATCTACTTGTGGTTGGCCAAGGGAAGTTTGTGAAGGCCAGATCTCACCTTCGCAAAGAAAGAGATACCCTTAGTGGAAGGAGGAGTGCATTTGTGCAACCTCACAAGGATTGGGTTGAAAAAGACCCGACTTTTTGTGAGCTCCTCAACTGACACTAGAATCCCCTCAAGGATTTGAACACCAGAAATACATCGTCACATAGAACTCAGTGATTGCCTCCCTCTCTTTACTTTCTTGTTGCATTGCTTTGTGCCGTGCTAATCTAGTTGTTGTTTGCGCTCACCTCCTTACTTGTGGATTGGATCTAGAGCTTTTAGGCTGTTGCCTGTTTGTGTTGTTGCTCTGCAGGTCAGATAGTTCGATCTAGAGATGGCAATGGGGATCAGTGACCCGACATCCGACGGGTTTTTACCTATTAGGAGCTAATCATATTCTAACTCTTATACCAATGGGTCTACTAACGAGCAAAAACTCTTACCCGTTGGGTACGCGGGTATGGGTCCGTTCTTTACTCACCCATACCCATCAACCCGTGGGTGAAAAAAACCCGTAGATTGAGCATAAAACTATGAGTAACATAAGTCCCAACAACTACTAAATCATAGCATAAAATCTTTTTCACCTCTTAAGCATTGTTTTAGTCTAGTTATATGAAATTATCATTTGATTTATTGATTATGTAATGTGGTTGTAGAATTTTTTTTACTCGCTTTTGAATGCTAATGTGAATAACATTGTTGCCGAAGAAAATATCGATGGTTTACAGTTCTCATACAGCTAATTATAGTACAAAACTATATGTGCAACAAGTCAATTATATGGGTATGGGTACCCATTGGGTACCCGTTACCCACACGGGTATGGGCATGGGGACGATTTTGTACCCGCGACGGGTGTGGGTATTTAAGCGGGGATATTTAGCCATCGCGGGTGTGGGTATAGGGCAAGGGCCCCGATGGGTATGTACCCGTTGCCATCTCTAGTTCGATCTCAGTTCAGACAATCCAATTTACATTAGATTGTCTGTCTCGGTATCGGACAATCCGCCCTTGTTTCGCTTTAGCTTCCGCATTTAGCTTTAAATTGCCTCATCCCCCTCTAGGCGACATTGAGGTCTTTTCAATCCCAATTCATGCGGTTGTGTTTTGGAGTACCTTTCAAGATGTTAATCTTGTAGGTCTCGATACTCTTCTTAACACCTGTAGATGTAAATCTTATAAGTATCCACACTCCTCTTAATATACAGATTGTGAAACCATAATGCAGATGGGTGCCCCGGACCCCGGCCGGAGCAGGCTCCATTCGCACCTTATAGATATAAATCTTGTAGATTTCCACACTCATCTTAACACAGGGAGTGTGTAACCATGAAGGGCGTAGGTGCCTCGAGGCCTCGGCCGGAGCGGGCCTCATTCGCACCTTATAGATATAAATTTTATAGGTCTCCACAGTCCCCTTAACACACGGGGTATGTAACCATGAAGGGCGTAGGTGCCTTGGGGCCCTGGCCGGAGCGGGCCCCATTCCCACGCCCTCCCAGGTGTCAATTTCTTGTTCAATGAATTCTGCTTGTAGCAGAAAGTGATGATGCGACAATTGTTATCCTAGGACCCTAGAGGAAAGGGACCCTAGTTCCCATTTCTCCAACAGTCATAGAAGTCGAGGAGGAGGGTTAGAAATTCCGAGGGAGGAGGCAAGAATCCACATTGGACAAAAGAAGAAAGGGTCACGATTTTTTGGAGAGCAAGATCAGGATTGGTACCCCCTTCTGTGCGTCCCATCAATCATGCGCTTGGAAGCGCCCCGCCATGCTAGAGCTTGTCCATGGCCGCCTTGTTGACGTTGGACTCCAAGAGATCCATCACAAACTTGGTGGTGAAGGGGAAACTTTGGCTAGGGTTTTTCCGTGTGCTGCAGTGGATTGAGGGCAGAAAGGGAGAAGAACAACAATGCTTGCAAATGGAACCCAAATAAATCTTATAAGTGGATTTTATAAACCACGGGTGATGGTTTATATTTCGAGAAGAGCGGAGAAATTTTCAGCAGAAGTTTAGCGGTTTTCACTCTATGGCAGTTGTTCTTTTACCACAATCCAAATTCAAAACTTGGCAACATTACGGCCTAGGGCTGAGTAGGGGTGAAAACGATCCGATCCGCTCCGAATCCATTCGAACCGAGGATATGGTATGGGTTTATAGAAATCCGACAGATATGGATACGGATGCGGATGCGGATGTGGATGTGGTATCTCTAAATCCGACGAATGCGGATTATCCGATAGGTCATTTGCCGGATAATCCAAAATTTTCAACATAAACCGATCCATAAAATGGTCTAATTCATCAATTAACTTGGGCTCCTTAGTCCGAGCCTCTCACCGTCTCATCTTACACTTGTGTAACTGTGTTTTTATATTATGGACGTCATGTATTCATGTTGTTTAGCACTCAAGCATATAGTTATTACGACTAGATCATTCATTGATTATTTTGTTGTTGTCCATTGCATTTCGAAGTTGATGTTGTGTTGACTACATATACAAGAAACATCCGACGATTTTAATCCATTTTTGAACCAGGTCCGCACCGACTTCGCACCATTTCCAACATCCGAAATAATCCCTTCCGCATCCGCATCTGCACACTATTCGCACCTACTCCGAATCCACTGAAAAAAATATGGTTTAGGATATGTATGGCCACTATCCGTCCGAATCCGATCCGTTTTCACCCCTAGGGCCGAGGAATAGAGCTTGTTCAAGGACAGTATGCCTTCTTGGATTCTCGAGTTCGGTCAAATATCCTGACAAGGTTAAATATCCTAACAAGGTTAACTTTCTCGGATTATATAGCCGAGAACATTGGTTCTATCATTTCCAATGAGGTCGGAAGCTACTGTCAGTGTTACGGATTAGGTATACCTTCTATACTTGGATTTGTAACCACCAAGAATACCACATACCTAAAACTATATGAAAAGGCATATTCAAATATGGGAATATAGCAGATAAGAACGAAAACTCCTTTAGAGAATAGAGGTTGTCGGAGTTCGACTTGGAGAAGGCAAATCCTATAAGGCCTCTCCGAGTTCTACTTTAGGAGGAAGTTGCCTACCCGTATAAATATAGGGCCTCCCGGGAGGAGACCGGAGGACATTGAATAACAAGACATAGGGCCAGTTTGGATGGGGCTAAAATATTTTAGCTCCTGTCACATCGAATGTTTGTACACTAATTAGAAGTATTAAACGTAGACTACGGACAAAACACATTTCATAACCTTGAACTAATTCATGAGACGAATCTATTGAGCCTAATTAATCCATGATTAATCTATGTGGTGCTATAGTAAACATGTGCTAATTATGAATTAATTAGGCTTAAAAAATTTATCTCGCGAATTAGCTCTCATTTATGCAATTAGTTTTATTATTGGTCTATATTTAATACTCTTAATTAGCACTCAAACATCCGATGTGACAGACACTAAAATTTAGTCCATGAATCCAAACACCACCATAGTCACGAGCCACATTGAGAGATAGCCAAGAGGAAGTCGATTGCTAGCCACTAACCCCAAGTCATCGGATTAGTTCTTGGCGGACATTAGTCGGTAGGTTAGATTAGTTAACTTGTTTCCCCATTGTAATAATTATGATATATCCCAGAGCTATACATATAAATTGGAGTAGGTTTATTACTCATCTTAAAAACCCGAATCAGTATTAAAATCTTTGTCTTCCGTCTACTTTATTACTATCTGACATATACCTTAATACCGACGTCCTCCATACTATACAAATATTGTTACCAATGGTGCAGCCATGGCCTGACTAGCATGGGCAGTTGCCTGGGCTCCACCAGCTTGCATGCAGCCATGGCCCAATAAATTAATCTTAATTACCTTGCTAATCATCTTGATCTCTCATAGAAGCAGCAGTATAGTGTACATACTTAGAGCAAACTAACAAAGCAAATGCTTACCTCAAAATAATATACAGATTTGTACAGAATTGTGCGTACTTTGTTTATAGTTAGGTATGCTCAGGCTCAAAGAAATTTTTGAATCCGTCACTATCGTTACCAGGTATAACCCGTTAATAATATTTAATTAATTATGTCATAATGAATTTTTCTTTTTTTTATGGAGCTGAATATCGTGTAAACTCAGAAAAGAACTGACCCTATCTTATCTCTTGGTAAAAAGAACCGGTTAAAAAAGGTTTAAGAGGAAAGGAGATAACCTGTATGGATCAGACAAGGCCACCACGAACGAAATCCACCGAATCGCGTCGAAAAATCAACGCTGTACCATCTAATCCAGCGAGGACCGGACACGTGGCGCGCTGTCACGTCGAAGTTACTGGCGGACGGGACGGCTGCAAGCCTGAAAATACGGGCGAGCGACCCCCTGATCAGACGCTTTTATACTTCGACTGACAGTGGGCCCGCCACTTCGTGGGACCGGGGCGTCAGCCAGAGCAGTGGTGTCCTCCTGCAGGGTGGGCCCTAGATAGGTCATGTCGTGTGTGCGGGTCCCAACCAAAGCCACCACCCGTTTGGGAAAGGTAAACAGTGGCCAGAGTCGATGCACTATGTTGTGCTTGCCCCACATCTTCGTCCTGTACATGCGGTGCGCCCAACCCAACCTCCGCTTCTCTTGTTCCAACTGGCCGGTGTTTTTATTATTTGCGAGAAAAGAGAGCTTTATAAATTAGATTAAGGAATACTTTGTTCGTCCCATTATAAATATAACATAATATAGATATGATCTAACAGTCTTGATTCATAGTCCTAATAGACGTCACATTTGTGTAGTAGGTTACACTTATATTATGACGAAAAAAATAAAATTATAATCTTACAATTTTGCAAAAGAAGCTGCATGCTTAATACACGTACTGACGTACATCCTCTCGTCACACAGTGTAATGTGCCAATTGTTTAGCAAAATTATAGCAAGTTCATCAGCTATTCTATTAGAGTATCTCTAACAACATTTTTAAATCAGACTTTCCATTTTCACGTTTGACAAGTTGATAAAAACAATTTTTTTAGATGCACTTATAGCGTAGTTGGCACAAGCGTTCAGTGTGAACGTTGCAGCCAGGTTCCATTCCTGAACTCCTCACCTTCCGCATGGATTAAATAAAGGGTTGAAAATATGTGGCTCCTTCTATCTTAATTCCATTGGATGGCTAGCTCTTTCTAGTCATCCAACATAAAAAAGATTTTTCTTTATATTTCATTTATGCTTTAACAACCTCTTTATCTGTACTTTTCAATGTAAGTATATGATAAAGGGATCCACAGACAAGGTGAGGTGATGGGACCTATGTTTGGCAAGTGATTTTAACTTGTTAGATTCGGTTATCCAAGTGAGAATTTTGGCTAGCCATTTGTTTTGGCAAGTTGGATGACAAGTTTGTTGGAGGATATCTTCTATTTGAGTTTGTCAAATTTTGTTTTGAAGAGTGAGATGAATAATCAGTTGGAGTTGCTCTTACACTATCTTTTTCACACGGCAGACCTGCACGTTAGGGAGAAGACACATGAGGCTCTTCGTCTCTTCGATGAGGAAGCTCCACCTTGATCCGTTGCCTACCGTCAACATATATTAACAAGTTCAGTCGGCCGGTTTGGTTACTCTAACTATTCTAACACCACAGTTTGCCATAATTTGTAAATAAATAAAGAGTCTATGAAATTCTAGATGATTTTAGAATTGTGTGGTCACATTTCGAAACAGCAAATAATCTTACCATAGGTTGCATATAATCGGTAACAAAGTGAAACTAATATAATAGAAACACACATAAAGGAATTCAATATTAACCTAAAAACTACCTACCTTAAATTATTTTTTTCAGAAACACACAACAAACGCGCTGACGCTCACAATGCACATACATTCATATGAACACACACGCACATTCTACCCCTATGAGCACCTTCGAAAGACTGACAACTAATATATCTTGAGATTGACGAAGTCATCACAGATGTCTCGCTGTCGACGAGTACGTTGTCTACCACTGAAAAAATGAACTGCGACGAATTTATGAGTAAGTCAAAATAGACCCTTTGATCTCACCTAACCACTTTTTTTCAATGTTGTTGCATATTCTCTCGCTCTCTTACGCTGTTGCACCCAGCTGTGACGGAGTGAGGATTTTATTATTTTTAGTGAGGCTATTTTATGAATTTTTATAGATCTATATAAAATGTAGATTTGTAAGAGTGTCTGTGAAAAAGTTATGGGGTCAGTCGGGCCACTGGTTACACCACCAAATATGTTACTCTCCTTGATTGGTGGACTAGTTACATGTTACTCTTTTCATCTTTTCGATAGTTTTCATAATCTTGACGCTTTTTCAAATAAAAGAACTAATTATATGTCTTTGTTGATTTTGGAAGCACGGTATAAAGGGTTTTCATGTTCTGATAAATATTCATAACCATATTTGTTTTGATTCATATTTGCTCTGTATATGTACTCGATAATATTTTATTTCATTTATGTATTCAAGGTTTTCTTTTCTAATTCTGTTACAAGAAAAAATGAAAACAAATATGATAGAGGTAGTTTCTGTCCATTTCCTAACCGTTTTCATTCCTATTGACCAAATTATGGGAAAACAACATTGAACGAACTTTGAATAACTTGGATTTGTAAATTCCACGGAAATAGTAAAATTTTCATACAAATAGAGAAAAAAATGCTTTTGGAGTAGGGGAGGCATTTTCCAACACCAGATTAGGAAAAGCATAATTCTAATATAAAATCATGTGAAAATTAAAGCATTTGATTGGAGAAACATGGGTAGCTTGTAGGGATGTTTGGCTATTATATAACGTGAAAAGGTAAAAACTGTATAGACCCTACGGTCTATGCAAATGGATGTAGTTAATTCCCTATTGGGTTCTCTACATTCTCTGCATATTAGTGGTTGTCATTGTATAGGCAGTATTTCAGAGGATCTTAGTGAATTTCCCTATGAATTAATGAAACATATTAGCTGTAGAACAGTAGCAGAATAATAATTCTGTGTGCAATTACATAGCAAATCCATGCGTTCAAAACAGCACCATGTGATTAGATTTCATGAATGCCTTGTCATTCACAATCCATGGGATGCATTTACCATTACCTATATATGCAGGAACATGTACTTTATAGTCATGCTAGGGTGCTAGCTAGTGCTTCGGAGATATAGGGTATATAGATGGATGTATAAATTCTAGAAACTATATGTCCATAAATGTATAAAAAGTTTTCACTTGTACGAATGTATAGCACAGATATAGGATTCCTTTGCATCAAAGGATTTCTAAGGAATTTTGTAGGAAATGAATGTTACGAAAAATTTTCCTACATGATCATTTGGAACAAAGGAATTAGCTCCCACATATAAATCCTATGAATTTACTTAGAAATAGCTAAAATCTTAAAGGATTCCTAACATTAGGTCCAATCTCATGGAAATCTCTCTTCTCATTCTATTTTTCCTACGCTCCATCCAAATAACAATTCCTATAGTTTCCCTATCAAGCATAGGATTTGAAGTGCTACGATATTCTGGCCTATCTGCAGGTAGGATGGTGTGGAAGCAATTCTATAATTTTTTATCTCCTTAAGACATCGAGATTAAGTGCAATTGTTATTGTATCTACACCATAACGACTACAAGCAATATGGACCATCCATACCATCCATATTTAGATTAGATGGTCCAGATTCACTGACCATCCATACCATCCATATTTAGATTAGATGGTCCAGATTCACTGCTATAACTACCTGAATCTATAACTGCTACAGTAGAAGATTGCTATAGTGTTATGACAACTTGGAGCCTTATCGTCAATTCGTCATGCGGTGCCATTGCTACTGCTTAAGCTGCATTTGTACCAGCAATTGTACTAGATCCAAACCCAGTTTGGATAGGAGGAATTTTCTAGGATTTGCAAAGAATTCAAATCCTTAGGATTCTATTCCTATGGTGTCCTTTGGATTGAAGGAATGAAACTTTGAAATCCTATAGGTTTGGTTTCCTATGCCTCGTTCCAAAGGAAAAATAAGCATTCGCTCATAGCTCATGTTTTACTTTTCTTTGAGAAGTTACATGCACTCTCTTCCTTTCTCTCTCTAATCTATCTTTTACCCCAAATAAACTTTCGTCTAACTTCTATGTTTTTACTTTCTATGAACCATATCAAATACGCTAATAATTCTAGTATTCCTATGTTTTGAAATCCCTTGGGTTTAAGAGCATGACATTTAATTCCTATGTTTTTCCTGTTACCGTGTTTTGAGAATCATATATCCAAAGGAACCCTTATGAGGAGATTATGAGTGTGTTTAATGGTTTGTATTTTTTTCCAACTAATAGAAAGATTTGTATAAGAAACAGGGTTTTCAATACTAGTAGCTAGTAACTGGTCTATGACTAGGGACAATTAATTTGTTACTGGTTATTGGCGAGAAGGATATACATAATTTAAAATTTAAAGTTGAAATTAGAATTCTACTCTCAGTCCTAGCCAAGAGAGTCCTTACTTGGCAAGTTTACTTTGTTCCGAAGGAAGGACGTCGCATTGTGCAGTCACTGGTCCATCGCCTTCTGGGAAAGACACTAGTCTGCAGCCTTGCAGGAAGGTCGACATACCCCCTTGCTGTACAAACCACGAAAAGCAAAGCCGAAATACCTGAGACCCTGGGTGGTGGACCATGGCTGCTCAGGTATGGCGACATGGCATGTTCATGGGTGTGTGGAACTGGTTGGTTGGCTGCCCAGGAACTAACATGAGGCTCTATGAGAGATGAGTTTCGAAGTTTAGTCTATCCAAAAACAACCAGGTGTTCTGCGTTAAAGGCATAGCTGGTTGGACCAGGTGGGTCATCCCTCCTCGGAGTTAGACATGTATTTTTCTCCGAGGTGGGAGACCAACCTACATTCCACATGACTTGCTATGGGAACCCCTCGACAGCTTGGTAAGGGCTACCATGGTGCTCCCGTCGATCTTAAAATGGAGACGTGCCCTATGGGTCCCATGTCTCCACAGAGGCGGTGCACTGGCTACCAAGCCTATCCATCGCATTTATTACAGATTCTCTCAAGTTGTCTCGTTGCCATGTCGTGAAAAATTACCGTACCTCCAAAGCTAGGTTTTCATGCTACCGCTTCAGAAATCACAAGACTCTATAGGAGGGCCCAACAAGACGTCTTACAGCTGATTGCTTCAGCGGTTATACAAGTGCATGGCTTGAGAAACATAAAGGATGTTCATGATTGTAAACAGTGTAGAATGTCTCCTAGTGGAGAGTATGAGAGAGAGGCAGTAGGGTATAAAAGCCTGGATAGAATTCAGTAGAAAGGTTGGACTCTAAGATCTGGCAAAAATCTTCTATTGCTTGATAGCTTGTTCTCTTGACGAAATAGTGAGACCACAGGAGTAGGGTTATTATCCAGTAGGAGGCCCGAATCTGTATACTTGTTCTGTATGTTGTCCTATGTTATCTTTGCAACTCTGAGCACATCAAGGCACCTAAGAGCCCCTCTATGATCCTGTATCATGGTTTGCCATGATTGCTGGAGCTCACCCTTCCGACATCTATAGCCAACCATCAATCAAAAGTTCAAATTTTGTTTTTGAGTACCATGCAAACACTATTATAGAAACTTGGATAGGTGTTAGTTGGGAGCCCGGCATAGGTGCCAGATTTCCCAACTGGCACCTTTGAGGTCCCAAGAATCCAAAAAAAGGTGGTTCGATGCATCAACTCGAATCGAGCTGATGCATCGAGCAGCTCCCAATCACCCATGATATCCCCATCCAAGAACACAATCACATAATCAAGAACAAAACAAACATCCATGAACAAAATCAATGAGAATTCACTGTTGCCGCCAGACAGGAGGAGCCGCCACCACCGGATCCACCTGCGGGAGAAGTCACCGTTGGATCAACCCACGGGAGCCTCCGCTGTCGCCGCCGCCGGATCTCGCATCCCCCCGACCATGGTCGAATGCCTACCAGCCCACCCGCAGCCACCTCTTCGACGCCTCCCCTCCCAAAACCGACCATGTGGCCTGCCTCCGCTGTCGATCTGACGCGCGATACCGGCAACCATCGACAAGAGAGAAGAGGAGAAGGGGGATGTTGAAGGGAAGGATGGGAGAGAGAGAGGAGGATGGGGAAGGGAAGGACATGAGATCCCGATCTGATGCACTATCCCGACCGGTAGCGATCGGCGGTGATCCCGCGGTGGATGTGGACGGAGGAGGAGAGGAGGATGGGGAAGGGAAGGACGGGAGAGAGAGAGAAGAGGAGGAGAAGGCCATGAATGTGCACATCTATGATAAAACATTATTGTTGTGGTAGAGACAGAATTCGTCATTAAGAAATTTCTGTGACGAATTTATGACAAATTTGTGTTTGTCAAAAATGGAGCGTCACATTAGTTTCTTTATAACGAATCAACAAATTTCGTAATAGAAATTGTCTACATCCATGATGAAAACCGGTTCCTCACAGTACCTACCCCTTTCTATGATGAAACCTAATGTCATTGAAATTTTCCCGTGACGTCGTAAAACTGCATGTCGGCATGACGTGTCCATGTTGGTTGCTAACGTGTCTGTCGGCTAGGATTTGGCATGCCATGACCTGTTGGACACGCGTCTGGCTTAGCTTGGTCCAAGTATCAGTGACTGGTTGGTCCACGCGTCGGTCAGAGGTTAGCCCACGTGTTGGCCCCTGATTGGTCCACGTTTCAACCACTGGTTGGTACACATGTCGATATTAGGAATGTCCACGTGTCACCCACTGGTTGGTACACATGTTGGTATTAGGAATGTCCATGTGTCGGCAACTGGTTGGTCCACATGTTTGTCTTTGATTAGTATAGGATTATCAGATGATAATTGTATGAAAGTTGTGATCCTGTGCATAACATGCTTGTGTTCACAAAGGGAATTATCACATCATGAATGATGGATCCAATGTGCCAGGCATATTAATATTCTAAATATTCTTTTAATGATGCATGGAATACATAGTGGATCAGTACATAGATTTGAGCTAACTAAGTTCTTGCTACTAATTAAACCAGAGAGCAACTCATGTCAATAACCTTCCACTCCATTATATATCTAAGACAAAGCCCAGACTCCAGTGCAATGTAAAACTACGCCTATCCTGTACCCATACTGTCAATCTGCCATGCCATTCCATGAACTAAAAAAACAAATTAAACTTTGCATGTCTCATTTTTGCAGAGAGATTTCTAATTTCTTCAAGAAAACACATGTCACTCTAAGAATTTGACAGGAAGCAAAAAATTATAAATGGAAAGATGGAATATTTACACATAAAGAAGAAGTCCTCTAGAAACCTTTAGTGAATGGAAAGACGAAATATTTACCAACCTTTATTCGATACAATGATGAGGAACGCGGATCTGGCCCTCAACAAGTGAATGCAGTGGTGAATGTTACAGAGCACCCTGAATCCATGGCCATAGGGAGTCATAGACAGAGTAGAAACCTATAGAAGACTAATAGGGCAGAGCAGTGTATACGCATACCTGAGTGAAATCTAGTTGTAGCAAGAAGGGAAGAAGAGAAAGGGTGATAAGGAAGGGGAGGAGTTATCACATCGGTAGCCTCCCTCCGTCGTTGTGCACACCAGGACGTCGCGCCGCCTGGGATCCACCATCACTATCGTCGACCAGGCCGCCACCCTCCGCCACTACGCACACCAGGACGCCGCGTCGCCCGGGATCCGCCGCCGCCGCCGCTGTCGACCAGACCGCCTCCCTTCGCTGCTGTGCACACCAAGACGCCACGTTGCCCGGGATCTGCCGTCGCTGCCATCGACCAGGCCGCCTCCCTCATCTATCAAAGTTTCAGATGAATTGAGTTATGAGTCAAAGTTTCAGTTGAATCCAAGTTATGTGCTTCAGTTTCATTTTGAATATAAAAAAAATAAAACACTATCAAGTAATTCTACCCTTGTAGTGCAGCGGCGGAGCCTTGGACTTATTTCCCACGTGTCGCGGGTTCGAACCCAAGTAGTGAGTCATTTTATTTTATTTTTCATTTTCACTACACGCAATAGGTGGGCCCACGTTGCTACTAGTATAATATGGTAGGCCAATTCAATATGGTTGGGCCTACATGTAAGATGTGGGACCCACCATTACACGTGGATGCCCATGGGTGTACCTGACAAGGAGGCCTATGTTGTCAGTCTAACATGGTGGGACCCACATATGACATGTGGGGCCATTTATATGATTGGTCCAGTGGTCAAACTTACTTATGACAAAATTAAGTTCATTATTGATGCTAAACGTTTTTATGACAAGCAATGCATCGTTACAATTTTAAGTGGGAGCATCACAGATGAATAATGCAAATGGCTCGTACGATCTAGGATAAAACAATATGTTATTTATGATGTTGTTTTTGTTTTCATCATTAATTTGTAGCGGCTGAGCACCACCACCAACGATACATGATGAACCAAACCAAGGCATTTCATCATAGATGCGTGTTGTTCAATGATGAAATTTCTTAACGTCACGTGGTAAACGTCATAGATGTGCACATTTCTACTAGTGAGGAGGGGGAGGAGGAGAGGATAAGGCCAAGTACTAGCAGTCATCGTGGGTGTGGTGCTAAATATATCTCCCTCCCACTTGCTGGTTCGGCTCGGCTCAGTTTTATGGGTGCCAGTTTTTTAATTAACTGGCACCTATAATAAATTAAAGGTGTTGGTTTTTTAAAAAATCGACACCTATAATATTGGTGTCGGTTTTTCTATAGAACCGACACATATAATTGCTCAAAAGTGTTGATTGTATATTTTTTTAGCCCATGAAGATAAAAAAAAGGTATATAGGTGCTGCTTTTAATATTTTTAGTATTTATAGTGCCATTCTTTTTGTGTATTTCTGTAGTAGTGAAAAGTGACATTATAAAAGCTAACACATTTTAAGGGGAAAAAGCTCATACATTCAAAGAGAGTACATAGTGTGTGTGCAATATTTCATTAAATCAAAATAACTGTAGTGATTCAAGATGAAGCTAGTATATATTATTGTTTTTTAAGAACTTTAGCCTTGCCTACTTTTTTCCTTCGTCACTGCAGTTTTGGCCTACATATGCTAGGCACTTCTGCTTTGCATTTTTCTTGATACAAACTAAACATGAACTTGAAATTTGTATGCTATATTTTTCTGATTTAGAGTTTTAGACCACTTATTTTTACACTTTTTTCTTTTTTATACCACATATTATTATTTTTCACAAAAGCACTAGCTCTGCATGCTTTCACCGGATGGTCCTTTTCATTGATAAATGTAATGTGCTCATTATCCCGTCCTTGTGGTGACGACACTGATTTTTTTAACAAGGTGGACCATGCTATTTTCAACAAAACCCCAAGTATTTAATCCATTTTGGTAGTGTGCAATCATGAAGTTTCCTCTTTGTGTACTAGTAACTTCTTGATAGCATGGTGTACTCCAAACCAATAATTCCCTTAAAATAGAATTATGTAGCCTATTGCTATTTAAGGCAAATTTTATAGTTAGTCATGGGATAGATCACATCTCCAATATTTTAGTACCCGATAACTTTATGGTTATAAAACTAATTATATTAGCTTACAAATTAAAAAAAAAACATCTGTTGGAAGGATAACACATGGGAGAAAACCATATTAAATTCAGGGGATGATCAACTCCATCCTTCCAGATCTGCATACCTCCAAACACCACCAGCTACCTTCAGAGAGAAAAATTAAAAATCACCAGCTCACACACAATAGTCCAACCATGCAAATTAATAAACGCATAAGACAATAATTTAATAATGCTCCCAATCTCTCTCCCAAGAAAAATACCAGTCAATTACCTCAGCCCCTAGCTCCCTAACCCAAATCTTTCTTTAATTTCTTCTTCTTTTCCACATATAATAATATAATACTCTATAATAGTCTCTACCTGCTCTTTCCCAATCTCTCTCTCTCCTCCCCCATCCATGTATTCCCCTGCAGATATCACAAGCTGAAGCTGCTGCTGGCTGCTGCACCTGCACACGCCTTCTCTCCAGCTTAGCTAGCTGCAGTGCAAGCAGCTGCTGAATTCCCCCATTAGCCTCTGCCTCCCTGCCTGCCCCCGTGTAGCAAGAACAAGAACACCAGCGAGAACACAGGAGCAAGCAGCTCGCTTGCTACAGTGGTACTAGATTACCACTTGTGCGGGCATAGTGATCGTCTATAGTTGTGATGCAGCAGCATAGGTGGTGAGCTGCTCTTCTTCTTCCTGCTGCTGCTGCTGCTGCTGCTGGTACGTACATGGAGGATCTGTACAGCATCCACCCAGGGATCTCGCGGGTCGGCGGCGCGGCGAGCGAGGCGTCCGGCGTGGGCGTCGTCGTCGGCGGCGGGTCGTCGTCGGCCGCGGCGTCGGATCTGACGGAGCTCATGAAGGCGCAGATCGCCGGTCACCCGCGCTACCCGACCCTCCTCTCCGCCTACATCGAGTGCCGCAAGGTATAGCTAATTAAGCTAGTTTATGCCTCTTCCTACGTGAGATCTTGCTTGTTGTACTCGTGCATGCCAAGAATTGAGCAAAAGGAGAAGAAGAAGACTAGTTTGTGACACTGTATATATGCGTCTAGTACCTCATGGTTGTGTTTGTTGATGGTTTGAGGTGGGAGCGCCTCCGGAGGTGGCGTCGCTGCTGGAGGAGATCGGCCGGGAGAGGCGCGCCGGCGCCGGCGCCGGGGAGATCGGCGTCGACCCCGAGCTCGACGAGTTCATGGTTCGAACCCTCTGACACGACACCCTGTGGCGTGCTTTGATAATTAATTCGCCGTGTGATTTCTGTGGTGACTGGCAACAAGCCGACGACTAGATTCTCCTCTCCTAATTAATCCGTAGTTTGATTGGTTATTATTACATGTGCACATGCGTGTGTGTGTGTTGTTAATCGCAGGAGGCGTACTGCCGGGTGCTGGTGCGCTACAAGGAGGAGCTGTCTCGGCCGTTCGACGAGGCCGCGTCTTTCCTCAGCAGCATCCAGACGCAGCTCAGCAACCTCTGCAGCGGCGGCGCCACCTCGCCGCCGGCCACCGCCACGCACTCCGGTAACCAAAAATAGCACATACATATACTGATACACATTTGCATGCATACTTGTTTTTTGTACCACTCCTACATCGCATTGTGTTGCATACTGTATGTTGGTTTTGTGTGTGTGCGCGCTTGCTTTTGTTGCTGTTGGAGAATGGAGGAGTATAGAAACCGTGTGCGTGTAACAATGGTGTTCTTGTGAGAGGTCAAATCGTGTCCATGCAAATGGGGCGCAGGAGTGTCAGAGGGAGAGGGGGTGGTGGAGTAAAACCATTCGGAAGTTGCTTGTGTAGGGTTTTGTCCAAGGTTTGTAGGCTTCTTTCTCTCCCTCTTTTCTCTCTGCATACACATAGCCATATCTCATCAACTCTCTTGCCTTGTGTGTGTCTCTGCTTGTGTGGCTAGCTATAGCCTTTAGTAGCTAGGCTGGTTGATGGAACCTGAGCTTGCTTGGATTGGATCGATGGCTTTGACAAAAGAGAGAATCTTGCTCTTGCCTGCAAGCTCTAGCTAGTAGCTAGCCACCTGCCGGTTACAACCAGAGGTTGTACTGAGCAGTGAGTGAAAAAAAAAGAACTGTAAAACTAAGTTTTTTATTAGTGTCCGTGGTTACGAGATCTCTCGCCGGATTCGGTTGCTGTACTTTGACAAGACGTATCAATATCTCACCACGGTGGTGGTAATTTCTGGTGGTGCGTTTTAATTTTCTCTACATTTTTTTTGTTGTGTAAAATCCTTTCTTCTCAACACATAATGGAGCTGTGGGATTGGATCGCTTGTTTTTTACGGATGAGAATTGAAAGCATAATAGTGTTGACAAATCTTTGGCTATAGGAAATTGGACTGCTTATTAGTAGCTATCGAGATTCACTATTTTATGGAGTAACTGTGGTTATTTCTGTCATATCGGATGATTTGAAGACACGAACACTGATGGGACGTTTTGAAGGGGGTATGGTAGCTAGGCATGTATAGGAGTAGAAATTTATTTTACCGACAGATTAGTAGTAGTGATATCGTACAATACCGTAGTATTAAGGGATGCAATTAAGGGGTTATTTTCTAAAGTAATGATTGACCTGCCTCTTCCTTGATGATGAAAACTTTTTTCTGGAAATCGCAAAATAATATTTTTATTGGATAGTGAACGATGAATTAATTACCCATGAAGTTGCCTTTTTATCAGTAGTACTACTGATTGAGCATGCTGAATTGCAAATTGTCAACCTTGCTTTCAAGGTAAATCTTTTTAATAAGACATTCATGATAGTAACAGTAGAGCTGTCAGTGTTAAAATGAGAAATTATAGTAGGAGCATTGTGTTCTTATAATTGACTAGCATATGGCCCGTGCGTTGCAACGATATTTTAATTAAAGAAAATTATCATTAACCCGTTATTATCATTATTTTCTGCATATACTATCTCTTGCATATATTTGTTATTAAAATGTGGACCTTTTACCCCCACACCGTCCTTTTTCCTGTCAAAAGTAGTAGAGATCTATAAAAAGTACGGAGTTGATGGTAGGGTGGTGACAGAACCACCACCACCACTACTTTTTAAAGGAGTATAGATATTGGAATGCTTGATATTTATATAGTATTATATAAGAAGACAGTAATTCCATCTTTTGATTTGACAAGATTGTGCAGTTCCCTTTTTTCATTGTAACACTATTTTTTTTTAAAAAAAATGTTGATCTGAGTATACTGAGATTCCAAAAGGCAAGTGAAATCAAAATCAATATGCCAATAGTTTCCCTGTTATTCTGGATTATTCCAGCACTATGCGAACTGGATTTCTGGATTTTTGGAAGAATTCCTTATCATTCCAGCCGCATTGTTAAGTCGTTTGGAGTTGCACACAAGAATTAACATGGTAGCTAGCATAACTTCCTGCCCTTCATATATATTCATAAAAAAAGATGAGTAATTTATTTAGCAGAGTAATAGTGTTTATGTAGCAATATTGCAGAAGCAGTATGGTTGCCGAAATGACAGGAAGATGGACTTAGGGTTTACACTTATATACAAACTTTCTTAGGTCCCCCACATGCTGGGCCCTGGCCGGAAGGGGGCTAGTTCCTAACAGCTAGGCATCCCAAAAGTGAGAAAAAAAATCACAGCTGGGGATAGGATATGGAGTCCCATTGCCATTTTTATCCATGGATATCTCATATTCTGAGTTGACACATCCTAGTGGCGGACCCAGTCTAAAATTTTGCTATGGCACAATTAAATGTATATGAGTAAAATTTCTTCAATCCCTTCTTACGAAGCCAATTAATCACTTAAATAATATATAATCTGAATTTTGAAGCAAACTAATAAAGTAAAGTAAAGAACCAAATTTCCCTTAAACTAGTAAAGCAGCATTACAGCAAGTCAGCTCCTCCTCGTCTTAGCGCTGTTACCACCCTCACCGATGCATGAATGGCTGCTTGGAGTACTAGGCAGCTCTGATACGAAGGAGTATATAGGGTATCTACGCAGTAGTGTAGCTATGGCAGCTGCCACAGCATGCCACAAGGGAGGGTCCGCCCCATCACATCCGAAAGTTATATTATTGCTTATGGACATCTATCCTGAGATTAACTATTCCTTATGTTTTATGTGCCAAACTGCTTCTGAAGGTGTTTCATGTTAGCTTGCAAAAAAAATGTTGTTTACGTATAATTTATGAACTGATTTTACTCACAAAACGCTAGTGATAATACGGTCCTTGACTTGTGTTATGCCTGGTCGCTCGCTGCGTGCTTTTTCTGCTCTTAATTATAAATTACTTGATAATTTCTTTCATGTTAAGTTGGCCGCATTCAAAGTCTGGCAAAGAAGGAAAAAGGCAAAGCCTTGGTTCTGCCAAGAGAATATATATATGTACCTCAAAAGTAGGTCCCCCAGAAGTGATAGCTCCATGATGTATGTCTGTTATTTCCAAAAAAACATGATGTATGTCTGCTTCAGGCAAACCTCACAATATTATATAGGAAGTATGGTTTGGAATGATATAAATGTGAATTTTGTAAGAAGACATTGCAAACGGGAACTTTTCTTGGATGGTAAAATAATGTTAATATTGCAGAGACTTGAATATGAATACAGATTATGTTTGACTGTTGTTAGAGGCTATGTTGGTTTCATGTGAAACATGTATGCCAATTTTCATCACCTACTTTTTATTGTGAAATTTGGCTTTCACTATTGGAAAAGGAGAACTTTGAATTTCTCATTACCTTTTTCCTTACTTGTCGCATGCTGCCGAAACAAGGAACTGTTTTGAGAATCTAATTGTAATTGGGTTATAGGGATAGAGGCACTTCGTATTTCTTAAAAAGGTAATTTTCAAACGTATGTAAGTTGATGATGGCTTTATAAATATAGTGTTGGGAGACAAGGGAAACTCGGATTGCATTTCCTTAAAATCATTGTCCTTACTAGTACTCTGAAACATTTCTCGAAAAGACAATAGTGAGAAAAGGGTTCTTAATTGACTTATACCATAGGGATTTTGCCTATCTGTTAAATAAACCTTCCATGGATTGTTGAGCTCATGAGAACTTCTTGAGTGGATCGATGATTGTTGAGCTAACACAAGCTAGTAATACTGTAACAAAAAAAATCTCTTGATTTGTAATATTACATATACTAAACTTTCAGTTTTAAGTGCAAATTATCTATATGTGCTACAGCCATGCCTGCCATGATATACTAACAACTGAAATTTTTTAGGCATTCTTCTAGAAAAAAATTACAGTATTACACCACATTGAGACAAATTTTGCAGTAGTATTTTATACATCTGCAAATATGTGCAAATTGATTGTTTACATGGCTTTGGTTTTGTTTTTGTCCCCATCTTGTTAGTATTGTCCAAAATTCGAACAATAATTAACTTAGTGTTTTTATTACAGTTCTGCTTCTGTACAGTTACGTAGAATTTTCTCTTTTTTTTTATGTTCTAGTAATACATTTCTTTGGTGAACTAATGGCATGAAAATAGTTTGCAATATATTACTTGTTTTGAAAGAACATCAATGAAGATGCTCAAATTCATCCCTGCCAGTCTAATTTGGCTCTGTTTTTCTTCCTTGGAAGCATGTTCTGAGCTTCTGACGATGGGAAGTTGGGACTACATGCATGCTAATCTTTGATGCTCAATTCTGAATGATATGGCATTAATTTTCTGTAATATAGCTTGATACTAGTTTTTTGAATTAGTTATATCGAAATCTACAGAATTGATTTCTATATATGTTGTGAACTGTAACTTGCTGCACCCAGCACTATTAACTGTGAATCATGACCATCTTTTCTTGTTTTAGTTTTTTCTCATTTACTCTGTAAGCATATTTCTCAGGAATGTAATGCAAAATGGTTATCCCTTACTTGCTCCTCGTTTATAATTTCATGGCAGATGAAATGGTGGGGTCCTCCGACGAAGACCAATGCTCGGGGGAGACTGATATGCTAGACATAGGGCAAGAGCAAAGCTCCCGCTTAGCCGATCATGAACTCAAGGAAATGCTTCTGAAGAAGTACAGCGGTTGTCTCAGCCGGCTCCGGTCTGAGTTCCTGAAGAAGCGGAAGAAAGGGAAGCTACCGAAGGATGCACGGTCGGTGCTGCTTGAATGGTGGAACACGCACTACCGCTGGCCGTATCCCACGGTAATATGATTACTGTGTATCACTTCCTTTTCTGTATGGATGGAAGTGGTCCCACTACCTGTATAAAAACCTGCATTACTGTTCATTTTCTACTTGCTAGTACAAAATTTAGAAGAAAAAATCAACTAAAATTGTGATAGACGGGCAAGAAAAACCCTCTTGCCCTCCCCACTTGCATCCCTGCTTTTCTGTAACTGATATTGTGGAACATTATGCTAGGATGCCTGATGTTGTAGTGATGACAGGAAGAAGATAAGCTGAGGCTTGCAGCAAGGACAGGTCTTGACCCAAAGCAGATCAACAACTGGTTCATCAACCAGAGGAAGAGGCACTGGAAGCCATCGGAGGGGATGCGGTTCGCGCTCATGGAGGGCGTCGCGGGTGGATCGTCCGGGACGACGCTCTACTTCGACACTGGCACAATTGGGCCATGAATTCATTTTTGAGCAATGCCGCCTCTTCAGAGAATTGGCCATTTAGGCAGTAATAGGACATGATATTTTGGTGGTGATGGCGTCTAGCTATGATCAATCTCTTTCAGGTCAATGTTGTTCCGTTCAGGATAAAGTAATTGCCTCATTGTTTTGCCAGGTCATGATGTGTATATGGCATCGTAGCAAATCAAAATGTATAATTGTTAAGTAATATATATCCTGGGGGAGACCTGCAAAAGCTGTTAGGCGTACCCAGCTTGACTGTTAGATTTTTTAAAGGGGTGTGCGTAATCTTTATCCACACTGCGTACCCAGCTTGACTGTTAGATAAGCCGAAGACTTTAAAAAGGTAACCTTACTTGTACTAAAATGTTTGCATATTATTTTGTTTATATTTATCAATTCATTTGTTTGGACTTAGTTTGTTTAGTGAGCTACTCCCCCATTTGTTTTTATAAGGTCTATAATTTCTTTAATCTTTTTCTTTTTGTAAAATGTATAAGCCTTACATGTGAATTTATTGACTCTATTTTCATTTCCCCATAACTAATACATTGATTCTCTTCTTACATTCACAAGAAGCATCTCTGACTGTTTCATATTATTCTTAGCTATTTCTTAGCTATTTTACTATAACATTTCAATCGTGTACTTGTTAGCTTATCATGCACAATCAAAATTTAAATTTTAAAACTTATATAGTTGATTTCAAGCTTTTTTTTATCGTAGTTTATTTTTCAGCATTACTTTTAAACAACTATTAACGTAAAGTTTTGTTTATAAATTATATTTGATTGCTTTATTCATTTTTTGTGACTTATCAATTGTAGCTTAAACGATCAGAGTAGATTTTGCGTCCACTCAAAGCAAGTCTTATTAGTGTGAAATTGGGATGACTTATCAATTGTAGCTTAAACGATCAGAGTAGATTTTGCGTCCACTCAAAGCAAATCTTATATTGTGAAATGGGGGAGTATTATTAGATCTTTCAGCAAATTAAATGAAATTTTGGCGGTTGAATATCTTAGGAACTGGATTCACTTTCATGTTTTATTTTTGGAGAGTATTTGACTAGCTAATTCAGGAAAACGATCCTCTTTTAAATGGCTTATCTGAATAAGGGGATTTGGATCCCATTCCCCATGAATATATAATATAGCTAAATGAATTTTGAGCTAAAACAAATAAATTCAAATGTTTCCGGAGCGTAGGATATTTGTGGAGAATATGGGTACCGGGTACGCACACAGCCTTCATATTTGACTAGAGATAGAAGGTGGGCTAAATCTATATATTATATATTATGTAATAAAGTAGGACTCGGTCATAATATTGCCTTGTGTTTTACGGCATGACCTAGAGTCTCGATTGAATACTATCATGTAATAGATTAGGAGACTGATGTCGTGTTTGGCTAAGTTTTCTTCTTTGTAACTCTGTCCCCCAACCTATATAAGGTAGGCAGGAAGCCCTCTAGGAGCGAGATAAAAACGATGACCACAGAGATAACCACAACTCGATCTTAGATCAATATACCTCGGCGGGTACAACCCTCAAACAGGAGTACGGTATTATCTCTCATTGAGAGGGCCTGAACCTGTCTAAATCCTTGTCTTTCGCATACATTCACTTTAGGTCTCGTGCGCTATCCTCTTTTATTATTATCGAATTCTAGTTTCGAGCTGATAGTGGACCTCTCAGTGACCGTATCTTGAATAGTTGAATTGCTGGGTTCCACGGTATTCCAAGGTTTCCAAAGAATAGGCCCAAATGGAGTAGTAAAAGGCTAAAGGAATAGGTCTATTTTGTCTCTCATTTTTTTTTGTCCTTGGTTGAATCGTCTCCCTCAATCGTAAAACCGATATAACACTTTCCCATCTTTGAAAATCGATGTAAATCGCCTCCTTCATCAGTTTGGAAAGTGGTTTTTCTGACATGCCAGGTTGACCACAGTTAACTCGCTAAGTTAGCAGATGGGACCCACATGTTATCGACTTTCACCTTATCTCATCTTCTTCCTCACCTCTCCCCCCCTCTCTCTCCTCTCTTCCTCTCGACGCTGAGGTCGAGCTTGCGGAGAAGTTTGGGCTGCAGCTGCCGCCGCCGTTGAAGAGGGACAAACATGGCGATCATCGGCGCCACCACCATGGACTCCAACTTCTTCCGGTCTCTCGGCATCATCGACAAGATCTGGAACAACAGGCCCCTCAACACCCATGTCCAGTGGTTCCAGCAGGTCATGCCTTCCATCTGCGGCTCATGTAACCCTACAACCACCACCCACCTCGCTGTCGGCACGTCGGCGAGCCACCATTAACTCCCCTGGGCAAGCTTCATGTGAGCCCCCGGTTTTGTATACCGGAAACCCCATGTGTATTACAATACCATTCCCTGGATCAGTAGATGGTACACACATGGCACAGTTGTATATCACAAGCTGACATCGTCATACAGGTCTTACAATCTATTAATAATACAAGGATAGCCCAAATGGGATCCGAATAGACCAAACATGGTCGACAACAACACAAAATACCAACACAAATAAATGAGGTAGCGGAAGCGAAGCAGCGGCGGTCCATTTTATCCCACACGCATCGACTGATGAACCTAGGTCCCTATTCCGCCGTCCTTGGTAACTCCTTGCCAGCATAGCACATGCACAGATCGACACTAACACCTTTTTCTAAAAAAATTTAAATAAGCAAGAGTGAGTACCAACCGTACTCAGCAAGCCACCACTACAGAATGCATATAATGTTCATAGGGGTTCAAGGATGGCTTGGTTTATTTGCATAAAGCTAGTTTTCACAAATTATTTCACCAACCTATGTCATAACAGGTTTAACTGAAAACCACGTTAAGTTAAAGTTGTCATTAACCTGCGAGGGTTCATCCACCTTCCCCAAGCCTCGCTTGGTCCGGTTTACCCTCGCATCCAATTTCCACAGTTTTAACCACTACGACCTTTTTGCACATCAGGCAAGGTCACACCTTCCATACCCAGCATATTTTAAGCAATATTACAAATTGACAAGGCTAGTCAAGAGTAATACAAGTCCCGGTGCTCATTAACCGCGAGCGCGGCTATTTGAATAGTTTAATTTACTCACACTGCAGCGGATGTACGCTTTTAATCCCACACTCTGTGACGCACCCAACACATAAGACTTGTCACGGCCCGGTTTTTCAGTTACCCTCGCATGGCGGCACCCGCTCCAAGGACTATGAATCCCCATTGCACCCCCGGCGCCACATTCCTACCTCGAGCCGGTTGTGAGGGGAGTCCTGGCGCTCCCGAGATTGAAGGTTACATTATACATATATAAAGCTTGACGTCATTAAACCACACACTTCCACATTTCCATACCGATATCCAGAACCTACCATGTCTGGGGTGCCACCCCACGAGAATAACCTAGTCCACCGGGTCTAACCCCACTCAAGAAGTGTGGTCGTACTCAGTTCGTTTCCTGCTTAGCTTCTTGACTCGGTTCTTAACTGACCAGGGTCGGCGGCTTACTGTTCCCAGAACCACCCATATTCTATCCGTGCCGCCCAGTCGAAATCACTTTTGTTTAATTAAGTTTTTGGGTTTTTGCAAAGGTTTTCATGCTGTGGGTGGCGCCTATGTCTCCACCCGATCTCTAACAACCACTCCCATCGAGTGATCGGTATAACCACATCCACATATCACACATATGGAGTGTATAACGTCTATGTAAGCAGGGCTAAGCAGTGAATAAATAATCACGCGTAAAGTAATATACTCAGGTAACAAAGGTTTGTAAATACATAAGGATAAACAATATCAAAGGTAAGGCTTAAGCAAATGTAGGTACGTATTTTATAATTAGTATGCAATTTTAGTTGTAATCAACACATTTATAGAAATAGGATCAACATGTTTGAGGAAGGGGGCGTAGTGACTTGCCTTGCTCAATTGGGGGTTTGTTCTCAATTAGCTCAGTTTCCTCCTCGCAGATGTACCCTGTCCGGTTGAATACTAACGTCACAAACTACTCGCTAACACAAAAAAAAGAGCCAAACATTCCAGAAAGAATCAAGAAAAATAACCAAACCAGTGCCATTGCGTAGATCTTGATTTTAGAAAGATTTTGACGAAAGTTTCGTTTAAATCCGACTTAAAACGAGGGAGATACATAATTCAAAAGATTGGAAAAGTTTTAAAACAAAGAAAAGGAAAAAGGTCTGACGGGTGGGACCGCCCTTAGCTCCTCACGTACAGGTTTTGTTTTTTAAATGGGTATGCGCATGGTGAGGTGAAGGGCTTGGGCGAGCTACAAGCATGCATGCATATGCATACACACGGCTAGCTAGCTACATGCATGTGAGCTGCTTGCATGCATGCACACGTACAGCCAGCTAGCTGTATGGCGCATGCATGGCCGGCGGCACAGCGGCGATCGCTGCGGAGGGCAACTGCGCAGGGAATGGGTACGGTGTTGCGCCTCATGACGTCACCGTGCTGCGGCAACAACGGCGGTAAGGAAACAAAAGCAAGAGGAAGAGCAGGAGGGGAGCTCACCTTGCGACAGCCGGGTAGCGGCACACCGAGCGGTGGTCCTCACACGAAACTACGGTCGTCGATGTACAGCTTGGGGACGGTCGGCCCGCGGATCGTCCTCGCACACCACGTGTTCGATCGGTGGTAACAAACGAACACACAGCGTTAAGGAATAAATGTTAGCGGGTTAGTGCAAGTTAGGGGTTAGGGGTTAGCGAGTTAGAGGTCAGTGAGTCAATAAGTTAGAGTGTCAGCGGGTTAGTGAGTCAATGGGTCGAATGTTAGATGTTAGAAGTTAGCCGTTCAATAAGTTAGTTGTTCTCGGGGTTCAGATGACGGCACGGCGCGTGGCGACGTCGTCGCCGAAAGCAGTACCGGGGAGGAGCATTAGATTTTATCTTTTTATTACCAACTCAACAGGAATGAATGGCTTGGGGAGGCAAGATGGACTTCAATAGAGGGGGTTGGGTGAGTAGAGGGATACATGTTAGACTTTGGTGAGGAGGGAGGCTGTTGGTGGGCTTTGGCCCGGAGGGTGTAATATAGACTTTTACAGGAAATGGATTTCTTGGGATGGGCCCGAGGAAATGTGGGGAGGTTTTATGGACTTGTGGATAGATTATCAGGCCGGTTGGCCCATGAAGTAAAGGGAGGTGCTGTAGGCTTTATAGAGAATTTCATGGGCGAGCCCGACAACAAGAGGGAGGCAATGTAGACTTTTTGGAAGTCTGCGGTCAATGGCCCGCGGGGAGAGAATAAAATGTGGGTCCCACTAGTGGGTCCCACCCCCTTTTCTTTTCTTTTTCTTTTTTTTCTTCCTTTTCTTATTGTCCTCTCTCCTTATCCTTTCCTTCTCTCTCCTTCCTTTCTCTCTCTCCTTCTTTCTCTATTCTCTACTGGGAGGAGAGGCCGAGCGGGAGGGGCGCCGAAAAAGCGGAGCGGGGCGGCGGTGGCGCGGCGCGGCGCGCTGGCGCGGGCGCGGCTCGGCTGGGGCACGGCAGCGCCGCGGTGGCTGGGGAGGCGGCCCAGCGGCGCGCGCGACCAAGGCGACGGCGGCTCAGAGGCGACGAGCCGAGTGGGGGCGACGGCGCGCGACCCGGGGAGGGCGTAGGCTGCGGCCATGGCTGGCCTCGGCCGGGAGGGCGCCGATAGTGGCGTGGCAGCGCGGCAATGCGCCATGGCGTCAGCCGGGCGCGGCGACACCAAAGGCTTCGGGGAGGGCGTCGGCCGGGCGACGCAAGGGCGGCCTGGCGTGGCGGCTTGTCGGCACGGTACGCGGCAGCGCACGGCCGGGAGGAGACTCGGGCAGCTCGGCTAGACGTCGGGCAGCTCGGCCAAACGACGGACGGGGAGGTGACCCGGGCGGCTTGGCCGGGAGACGGCCGGGGGCTTGGCTCGGCCTGGGCGATGGCCGTGCTAAGCGTTCGGCCAGGCGGCTTGGCTGAACGACGACGGCGTTCGGCCCGTCATTGTGATGGCAGCAGCCACTGGTTTGGGATGGAGAAGAGACGGCGACAGTGGGAATGGGAAAGCTTGGAGGCTGAGGAGGACGACGACGGGGCAGTGGCTTTTATAGCCGTCGCGGCCGGCGGACGGCGACAAGGTGGCTCGGCCGAGTGGGGCCGACGATCCTGTTCGGCGGTCGTCGTCGGCAGGGAGGCACAGTAGAGCGAGGACAGTGGCCGGTGCGGCATGGGTGAGCTCGGTTCACACCTTTCGGCATGGACGAGTGACACCGGCGAGCTTGTCGCGGTGCCATGGCGCATTGGACCGTGTGCAGAAATGGCCGTTTGCTCGGCGGAGAAGGCGGCGACGGTGCCTAACCATGCTCAGTGCACAGTGCAGGACGGTGCCTAATCTCCGATTTGTAGGGACGGTGCCTAACCATTGTTTTGGCATGAGGCTGAGGAGGCAGAGAAATGAAGGACGTGTTCATGCATGCATGCTGGGAGAGGATGGATGTTGCTTGTTGCTGCGTCGTGTGTTAAGGAAAGTAGATGAGTATTTTGGCTTGCAACGAATGGAGTGAGTAGAAAGCAAAATAATTTAGAATGGGTAAAAATTGGACGAGCGATTTAGGATGCGTCACGGATTCAAAAATCCGAACACGAGAATTTTATTTGGAGAAAAGAGGAATAGAAGTAAAAACTCGGTGCACGATTAAATTTGACGAGAGAAATGGCCGTCGAATTTTGATATGTAACTGCACAAAAATATTTGTTGGCGGTAGGATTCCGGAAACAAATATTGCTAGGATCTCCGGATGGAAGGAAAATTATTTGGAAAGATATTTTGGAGGGAACGGATTTGGCGGAGAATGTGAGTTCACAAGGAAAGAATTAATTGAAATCTTTGAAACATAATCCTAAGTACACTCAAAGAACCAAATTTTTGAAAATAGGTTTTTAATAAAATAAAATTTTCGACGGGCGAAAATCAGGGTGTTACAGCAGCCGCCCTACCGACGCCAAGGGAAAAAGGAAGCAAGGGGAGACCCCTTCTCCGTCTCTTCCCCATGGGGGCGGGGCGGAGCGCACCACCAGCAGGGGCCCGGCGAGCGTCGTGCCGACGTCCCCGCCCGAGGTCGAGAGGAAGAAGAAGCGGCTTCGCCGGATGGGGGAGACCGAACCATGCAGGGGGAGCCACATCAAGCCCCCAGCGTGGTCCTTCAACCGCCCTCCCTGCAGGTGCGATCTCGCGTCCAAGGCAGAGGATCTTCTATTCCCCCGACCCCTTATTCTGTTTTGTTTGTCTTTTGTGCTTCAGCGAAATCACGTCCCGTGGCGCCCGCGGCGGCGACCCCTCCCGCTAGTCCAAGGCCAGTCGGCCTGTGAGCGGCAGAGCCGAGGAGCCGACGGCCGAAGAGGTGCGGCGGCGGGAGGCCGACCGACGGGATGTCGAGGCACGCCTGCGGGAGGCCGAGGAGGCCACTTGAGAAGCGGCGCGTGTGCGTCAGGCCAAGGCGGCCGCTCGGGAGGCCGAAGCAACCGCTTGGGCGGCCGAGGCGGCCGCACAGGAGGCCGAGGCTGCACTTGCGCGCGAGGCCGAGGGGGCGGCACGGGTGGCCGAGGCGATCGCGTGGGAGGCCGAGGCCGCCTGCGCGCGGGAAGCTGAGGCGGCTGCTCGGGCGGCCGAGGTGGCCGCGCGGGAGGCCGAGGCGGCCGAAGGGGCCACCGGCGACGGCGGGGAGACGACGCGCCTGCAGGAGGCCGAGGAGGAACAGGCCCTACGGGGACGCCCCGAGGCCCGCACGCCGACCGCCGGGTCGAGCCGAACTCCGCCACCGTAGGGACGGCAGTCCCCCTTCTCCGTCTCCACCCCGATGAGCGAGGCGCCCCTCCTACAGGCCCTGGCAGTGGCGAACAACACCGTGCTGGATGGGCTGAACGCCCAGATGCAGGCACTACTGGGGGAGCGGGCCGAGCTCGAGGTGGCGTGGGAACGCGTCGCCGAAGGACGGCGCTCGGTGAAGGCGATGGTGGAGGTTGGCCGCACGGTGCACGGGAGGCATCTCGCGGAGCTCGAGGCTCGCAGCGAGGCCTTGGCCGAGGTGGCTTGCGAGGTGGAGGAGGAGAGGACGACGGCCCTCATCGCCACCGCCGTCATGGACGAGGCGCTGGCCGACCTCCGCCTCCAGCACGGGGCCCATACGGCGGAGTCGGAGCAGAGGCTCGATGCCGCGCGCGAAGTGCTCGACGCCGCCGCGGCCCAGGAGCGGAGGGCGGCAGAGGCCGAGGCGTCTATGCGTCAGCGCGAGGAGGCCATGGAGGCCCACACCAAGGCGCTGGAGGAGCGCATCGGTGCGCTCGAAGAACGGGCCTCGTGCCTGTAGGCGGAGGAGGTCGTCGTGCGCTAGCGGGCCGAAACTCTCAACCAGCGCGCCCGGGCGCTGGAGGCGCTGGAGGAGTGCGCCCGAGCAAGGGATGCGCGGGAGGCAACGCTGGTGGCGCACGAGGTCACTGCTGCGAAGGTGGAGTCCGCTCTCCGCCTCCGTGAGGATGCGATTGCCGAGCGGGAGCGCGTCCTCGAGGAGTCCGAGGCAGCGGCGCGGCGCTTCGCGGAAGATCTGCGCCTCCGTGAGGAGGCGTGGAAGGAGCACAACGAGAGGATCACTGAACGCGAATCCAAGATCTCCTGTCATGAGGAGGCGGCACGCCGGTGCAAGGACCAACTCGCCAAGCACGAGGAGGCCGTCACGGTGCGTGAATGCCGCCATCTGGAGAGTGCCCGCGCCGAGAGGACCACGCTGGAGCAGCGCGCTTCCGAGCTCGAGGCGCGGGCAAAGGAGTTGGACGCGCTGGCGCGCGGCAGCGGGACGGTCGCGGGCCAAGACGGCCAGGCCGACCGCCTCGTGGCTGCCGATGGCTCCATCGCCGAGCTACAGAGGGCCCTAGACTCGTCCGCCGGGGAGCTCAAAGCCCTCCGGCTGGCGAACGAGGTAGGGCCTGGCATGCTGCTGGACGTTGTCGCTCGACTGGACCGCGCGGGGCGCCGGGCGGGCATATGGCGTGGCCGACACCCTAAGTTCGCCGCCAACCAGGGGGGCCTCGCCCATCGTATCTCAGAGATGGCCGGGGACCTGGAGAAGCTCCTCGAGGAGATTGAGGAGACAGTGAAGTCCTCCTCGATGGATCTCGCACGGGGGGCGGTGGAGCTCGTGCTAGCGAGCTACCAGGCCCGTGACCCCGACTTCTCTCCGTGGGTCGCGTTCAAGGAGTTCCCCCCCGGGACCGAGGCCAACTCGCGCGCCCAGGTCCGGGAGGCCGCCGACGAGATCGTCCACGGCTTCGAGGGGATGGCCTCTCAGCTCGTCTTCGCGCTGGACTCCGACAATGAGGACGACGGCGACAATGACGACGAAGACGGCGACAGCGGCGGCGAGGCTGGCGGCCTGAGTGCCTCGGGGTGAGCGGACGAGGCCGACCCCCGGGTTGCCACAAGCCTTTTTCTTTTCTTCTTTTGTCTTGAGGCCTCCGAGCCATGCTTGTATATATACTTCTTGTTATCTTTATTTGCCTGCAATGGACAAGTTTTTAATTCAATGTTAATTATGTTTTTGCTCGTGATGAGACTGGCCTACCTTGCGATCCCGCTGAGTCTAGCTTGAGCGGGGGTTCGGGCCCGAGTTGCGGCCTCAAGCAACAAGGGTCAGCACTAGTGCCTTGGGGAGTTCCGCATGGCGAGGTTGGCTAGACCGGGAGCATGACGACCGGGGGTTAGTGGGGACCCGATTGTAGGCCATTGCCAATTCCCCTCGGAGTTCGCCGTGGCCTAGGGCACGGCTCAGTTCTGGGCCCTGTTGGCGTCTAGGCGACCCGGGCTGTTTGAGGGTAAGAACGAGTGCAAACGTCTCAACTCAAGCCAAAATACTCAAAAGGGAAGAGACAACGCAGGCACAGCTTAGATAAAAATCAAAAAAACTTGCTATTTAAAACACGGAAAGGAATATATGTATATAGTGGGAGCCCCCGGCCAATCCCGTATGCCCGAGGTGTCATGCGGGGTTGGCCCGAGTCCGAGGCCCAACTCTCGACCCCTTTATGGGTAGAAACGGCGAAGATGCTCGATGTTCCACGGGTTAGGCAGCTCTGTGCCATCTTCCGTGGCTAGTCGAACCGAGCCCGGCCGGGGGACACCGATCACTCTGTATGGTCTCTCCCACATGGGTAAGAGCTTGCTCAATCCGGCACACGTCTGGACGCGGCATAGGACGAGGTTGTTGACGCTGAGTGATCGAGCCCGGACATGGCGCTGATGGTAGCGCCGCAGGCTCTGCTGGTAACGCGCGGAGAGGGCCGTGCTTTGCCTTTGCTCTTCCATGTAGTCGAGGTCGTCTTGGCGAAGCTGATCTTGATCAGCCTCACTGTACATGGTGGCCCGAGGGGACCTCAGGGTGAGCTCGGATGGGAGGACCGCCTCCGCGTCGTAGACCAAGAAGAAAGGCATTTCTCCTGTCGCTCGACTTGGGGTAGTTCGGTTTGCCCAAAGCACCGCTGGTAGCTCCTCGACCCATGAGTCCTTGTGTTTCTTGAGGACGTTGTACGTCTTGGTCTTCAGGCCCTTGAGGATTTCCGCGTTGGTGCGCTCCACTTGACCGTTGCTTCTGGGGTGGGCGAGTGAGACGAAGCAGAGCTTGATGCCCATGTTGTCGCAGTAGTCGCCGAACAATTCAATGGTGAACTGGGTGTCGTTGTCCGTAATGATACGGTTGGGCACCCCGAACCGGGCAGTGATGCCCTTGATGAACTTGAGGGCCGAGTGCTTGTCGATCTTGACGACCGGGTAAGCCTCGGGCCACTTGGTGAATTTGTCGATGTCGACATACAGGTGCTCGTACCCGCCCGGGGCTTTCCTGAAGGGACCCAAGATGTCCAGCCCCCAGACCACGAACGGCCACGAAAGAGGGATGGTCTGTAGGGCCTGGGCCGTCTGATGAGTCTGGTTGGCATGGAACTGGCACGCCCTACATCGCCGGACTGGGTCGGCTGCGTCGTGGAGCGCCGTCGGCCAGTAGAAACCCTAGCGAAAGGCCTTGCCGACCAAGGTGCGCGAGGCGGAGTGAGCTCCGCACTCACCTTCATGGACATCGGCGAGGAGCTCAATGCCCAGCTTCCGAGGGATGCATTTCAGGAGGACTCCGTTGGCTCCGCGTCGGTAGAGGGCCCCTTCCACCAACACGTACCGTTTGGAGATGCGAGCGACGCGCTCACTCCCTTCGCGATCCTCGGGTAGAGTCTCATTTTTTAGGAATGCCTGGATCTCAGTCATCCAGGCGATCTGTCTTAGGGGGTCGGGTTCAACCCCCTTGGGCCCCGAGGCCTGGACTCCGTCGGGCCCCGGGGGTAGCGCAGCAGCGTCCAGCTCCCTCGAGGGATCGGGGCGCGCCGACGGTTGGGCAAGCCTTTCTTCAAAGGCACCCGGTGAGGTCAGGGCTCGCAAGGAAGTGAGCTTTGAGAGCTCATCGGCAAGCGCGTTGTCTCGCCTAGGCACGTGCCGAAGCTCTAACCCGTCTAAATGGCACTCCATACGCCGCACCTCGCGGACGTAGGCCTCCATTTGCGGGTCGAAGCATCGGTACTCCTTGGAGACCTGGTTTACGACTAGCTGAGAGTCGCCTAACACCAGGAGGCGGCGGATCCCCATTCCAGCCGCCGCCCTAAGTCCCGCAAGGAGCCCCTCATACTCCTCCATGTTGTTGGTTGCCCGAAAATCCAGGCAAACCAGATATCTGAGGACGTCCCCACTCGGCGAGGTCAAGGTGACCCCAGCGCTGGCGCCCTGGAAGGCGAGAGAGCCATCAAACTGCATCACCCAATGGGCGGCGTGAGGCTGTTGCGAGGGACCTGCCTCGGCCTCGGGGGCGGAGAGCCCGAGGTCAGGTTCGGGAGTCGGGGTTCACTCGGCCACGAAGTTGGCGAGGGCCTAACTCTTGATTGCGTGGCGTAGCTCAAAGTATAGATCGAACTCAGAGAGTTCGATCGCCCACTTTACCACCCGTCCGGTACCCTCTTGATTGTGTAGGATTTGGCTGAGGGGGTAGGACGTGACCACGGTGACCCGATGCGCCTAGAAATAATGGCGCAATTTCCTTGAAGCCACCAGAACCGCATAAAGCATTTTCTGGGCTAGAGGATATCGGGTCTTGGCGTCCCGCAGTGCCTCACTAACGAAGTAGACTGGCTGCTGCACCTTTCGGCGGGGCCTATCCTTTTCATTAGGGACGCCGGGCTTGGGACGCCCATTGCCAGAGGGGCCTCGTCGGGCCCGCTTGACCTCTGTGCCGGTGACATCGAGGTCGGAGGACGTTGGGCCGCTTCTTCCCCCAGTGGCCTCGGGGCCTTCTTGGGGATCGGGGGCGCTCGATGCCGTCTGACGAGCGGGTAGAGGGCCACATCCGGCCGATAGGGGCCTTAGGCCGCCGGTTGGCTCGAGGGCCTCTCCTCCCTTATCTGGCCCGGGTCAGCCCGACACAGGGTGGGGGCACGCGGGACGAGGATCTTCCTCGTCACGCTCCACAACCAACACTGCGCTAACTACTTGCGAGGTCGTCGCTAAGTAAAGCAGCAGCGGCTCTTCGGGCTCCGGGGCCACTAGGACCGGGGGAGAGCTGAGGTAAGCCTTCAACTAGTTGAGGGCTTGTTTGGCCTCCTCAGTCCGGACAAATAGACCGGAGCGTTTAAGGAGCTTAAATAGGGGCAGTGCCTTCTCTCTCAGCCTCGAAATGAATCGGCTTAGGGTGGCCATGCATCCTGTGACGCACTGCACATCCTTAAGCTTGCTGGGGGGGGGGCACATCTGTTCTATTGCTCGTATCTTCTCGGGATTGGCCTCTATGCCCTAGGCCGAAACCAAGAACCCGAGAAGTTTGCCAGTCGGCAACCGAACACACACTTTTCGAGGTTCAGTTTCATGCGCGTGGAGCGAAGACTTTCAAAAGTCTTTGCTAAATCCGAGAGCAAGGTCTCTTGCTTGCGCGTTTTCACAACCAACTCATCGACATATGCCTCAACATTGTGTCCTATCTGACTACCCAAAGAAATACGAGTAGTATGTTGAAAAGTAGGACCTACGTTCTTTAATCCGAAAGGCATGGTTATATAACAATAAGTGCCTACAGGAGTAATGAATGCAGTTTTTTCCTCATCCTCCCTAGCCATGCGAATATGATGATACCCTGAGTATGCAACTAGAAAACACAAAAGGTCGCACCCCGCAGTGGAGTCGACAATCTGATCTATACGTGGCAGGGGATAAGGGTCCTTAGGACATGCCTTGCTGAGGCACTCCGGAGCTTGCCGTTCGCCTTGGGGACGATGACCGAGTTCGCGAGCCACTCCGGATGGATGACCTCTCGGATGAATCTGGCTTCCAGGAGTCGCGCCACTTCTTCACGGATGAAGGCCTGGCGCTCCGGGGCCTGCCGTCGTACCTTCTGCCGGACGGGCCTTGCATTCGGCTGCACGGTGAGACGGTGCTCGATCACCTCCTTGGGGACCCCGGGCATATCCACCGGTCTCCATGCGAAGACGTCGCCGTTTGCCCGTAGGAAGAAGACGAGCGTGTCTTCCTATTTGCTGCCCAAGTGATCGCCAATCTTGGCGGTCTTCGACGGGTCATCGCCCAACGCGACCTTCTTCACAGGGACCTCGTCGCCTGAGGCCATCCGCTGCCTCGGGGCGCGCGAGGTGGAGGCCTCGGGCCTCTCGTCGCCGCCCGCGGGCTTGGAGACCGCGGCGAGATTGTTTACGCGCTGCTCCATGCAAGCCAGCGCGATCTTGAGGTCGCCGTGGACGGTGACGGGGCCGCTGGGGCCTGGCATATTCTTCTGGAGGTAGGTGTAGTGGGTGGCCACCATGAACTTCACCAACGCGGGCCTTCCTAGGACCGCGTTGTAGGGCAGATTGAGATCCACCACATCGAAGTCAAGCCGCTCAGTGCGGAAGTTGGCGGGGCCAACAAAGGTGACCGGGAGGTCGATGTGACCTAACGGCCGTGTGTGCCCCGGCGTCATGCCAATGATCGGCAGGGATGGCCGGAGCTTCATTCCTGGGGCCTTGATGAAGTCGAAGGCCGCGGGGGACAGGATGTTGAGGACTACGCAGCCGTCTATCAGGACGCGCCTCAACTTAACGTTGCAGACGGTGGGGGAGACCACCATCGCAAGCTGCCCTCCCCGAGCAACGCATGGCGGGGGGTCAGTTTGGTCAAAGGTAAGCGTGACTTCCGACCAACACGCCCGCCGCGTCGCCTCGTGGGTGGGGACAGCGGCCAGAAGCTCTCGCTTCATGGCCTTAAAGTTGCGATGGGAAGCGTGAGCGCACGCTCCCCCGTCAACGGCGGTGATGGTGGCCTCGGGCTCCGCGAAGCCCAAGTCCTCATCGTCAGCATCCTCGACGGGGGCCTCTTTGTCGAAACTTGGTTTCGGCAATATCAATCTGGGGGTAGCAGTCAAGTGCCAAACACAATGGGTTAGTCGGGACAAAGGTTTAGACAGGTTCAGGCCCTCTCTAACGAGAGGTAACACCCTACTCCTGTTTCGGGGATTCGATCCGCCGAGTGTTTATTGATCTCTTGATCTCTTTCAATAGGGGCTCTCGCAAGTTTTCTGTCTGTCCGTGTATTTTTTGTATGCCTTCCGTCTGCCCCTCAAGGGACGCCCTACCCTCCTTATATAGTACCGGAGAATGGGTTTACAAGTCGAAGACCTATTCTACTCTAAGTCGTACTCCTCAATCTTACCAACTACAGACTATGGGCCGTTACCTTATCTCAATGGTAACGTAATACCCAAGTCATAGCCGGTTTACATAACCATGGAGCGTAACCTATCCCCTATGGTAAGTCGGATAAGCTAGCCGTGAGGGTATCCGGTACCCATAATCTCCACAGTAGCCCCCGAGACCTTCGCAGTCGATGAGATAACTTTGCCTCGAACTTGAATAACACGCGGCCGAGTGACTTCTTAGCCGAGTGCTTCTATCACCGAGTGCCTCCATCATCTCTGCCTGAGTCTCCCGAGTGCTTTTTCATCCAATAGAAAGGCTGTGAAGGGCTGAAAATAATTCAAAAATTTCAAAAATAGATATTTAGGTGCATCGACTGATGCAACTAATTAGGTGTAGCCCCCGACTATGTGTTTAGTTAAACAAACTAAGCATATAGTCAAGAACTATAATAATCATACTTTCCTGAGTTAAATAAATGCCTAGCCTAAGCCAAAAGCAATCATAAAAAATCACATAACACATAACCTCATAATCAAGGCATAGTGTATAATGAATCCAAGCACTCGGCAAGCTCATGCTTATCCGAGTTGTTGTGCCCAAGTCATCCCAGAACGTACAACTCAATCAATTCTCATGAATAGAAAACATAAGTTAATAAATTTATCAGTCATTTGAAAAATACGACCAAAATATTAAATAGCTCTTGCCATAATGTTGGTCTTGATAAAAAGAGCACACCAAGGTGGCAAATCAGCATTGATAAATAAAAAATCAAATGCTTTGTAAAAACCAAACAGCTCCTGCAACCTATAAAAAAGTTACCAGGACAGTCATAAAAAACTTCACTGTTTGTCACCTTCCAAGTTGCATTGTACCAACCTTCATCAAGTCGTGTAACTGCTGCTATGAAAGGATTTTTAATTCATCAGGCAATGAGACATATGCATATTGCCAGAGCAAATTTGCTTAAGTCCTCATGGACATATGTCAAGCCGTACTCATAAGATGGGCCACAAGTTTTTCATGGGCTCGGCCCAAATACGAGAAAACCCAGCAAAAACCCTAAAATCTTTCTCAAAGCGCCAGCGTCGTCCCTGCCGCTTCATCTTCCCGAAATCTTTCCCCTTTTCGTGCTCCTGTTCACCAGCCGCGCTGAGGAATTCGAGAACTCGTGCTCACGCTAAATCATCCATCAAAGATCTCAAGTTCCACCACAATCCATCATCCGCATCTAGCTGCCAGCATCTCCTCTAAAAATCCTCATCTCCTATGCTAGATCCAGCTTTACCCAACTCGTATCCATGGCGGAAGAGAGAGAAATCCCTTTTGACCAATGAGCGACCTTGGACGTGAAGGAATCGACCTTGCAGGAGATGGTGAAGAACGGAGTTCTTCCGCCTAAAGAAATCATCGGCTGGCGCCCGGCGGCCAGCGAGGAGTTCCCCACTCCAAACACCGGTGAGATCGTGGTCTTCACCTCTTTCTTCTATTGCGGATTTGGTCTTCCTACTTTTGATTTCTTCCGTGGTATCCTTGAATACTACGGCCTTCAAATCTATCACTTGAATCCCAATTCTGTCCTTCACATTGCAATATTTATCCATGTATGCGAAGCTTTCTTAGGCATTCTCCCCCATTTCAATCTTTTTCGCCGCATGTTCTATGTCAAGCCACACCCAAACAAAGATGACCCCTACGTCATCGGCGGGGCTGGCTTTCAACTCCGCGGGACTCTCCACAGAGATTACTTCTCTCTCCCCTTGAAATCCTCCAACAAGGGCTGGCACGCAAACTGGTTCTATATCTCGAACCCCCATCCCTGTTTGCCCGACTTCGTCGGCCTTCCACCGATCCAAAGAGCCAACTGGAGCGCAATGCCGGAGAACCAAGATTGGGTAGAAGCGAATAACCTCCTGGCTAACATTCTTGAAATGAAGAAGAAAGGCCTCCAAGGAGAACAAATTACCCAGCACTTTATCAAGAACCGACTGGCTCCCATCAAGGAAAGATCCAAGCCAGCGTTCGAGTATGAGGGTGAAAGCGACCCCAATCGGGAGGACCGCGATGCTCTGAGTTACCAGGCCTTGTGCACTCGCATGTACAAGATTTTCTCCTCTGGAATCACAGTAGATCGCAGCCACAAGATGCCAGTTCCTCCGTTCAACTTGTTCCGACCTCCTCCTCCGGTAAGTCGACTCGGCTCTTTAAAACTCTTTCAATCTTGCACACATCCTTCAGTATATCTCAAAAACTCTGCTTGCAGGCAAACGCTCTTATTATTTCCAAGCCATACAAGGTGTATCATGACGATATGCCAACTCGGCCTGCTGCCAAAAAACCAACCGGCGGCCCCAAAATCAAGGTCGAGCCTCAAGAGAAGAGGGCTGCTGCCGACGAAGATATCAGCAGGCGGGCGAGTAAAAGGAGACTGGTTGTTGATGACTCAGATGACGAAGAAGTCCAGATTCCACGATCTAACATAAGTCCTCTGAAACCAACAGCCAGATCCACTCCCAAAATCAGGAGGTCCAATAGGTATCTCTCATAACCAGAATAAGCTTTGTGTTAAAAATCTTTTTCACATCCAACTCAATTGTCTTTATCTTCTTTCTTGCAGGAAACCTCAAGATATAGATCCCATCGGGCAGGCTAAAACCACAAACCCATCTACAGTGTCAGAAAAGCCGAGGCCTGCAGAACCAAAAATGCAAGACCCTGTCCCGAGCGAGGATGCTCCTGGGGCAAAATCCTTAAGCAAAGACGCTCCTGAGGCTGAGCCCCCGACTGCCAGCCAAGTCTTCCCGGCTGGAAACCAGTCGGCCGAAGAAGAACAGCCCCCGACTGCCAGTCAAGATGCCCCGACTGGAAACCAGCCGGACAAAGATCCACAGGGCTCACGCGGCCAGGAGGCACCATCCGAGAATCCGGCTCCTAAAATAGGTAAATCTCTCAATAGTCGCCAGACTCTTGTCTTCATCATATTTCTCACTTCTTTCTTCATTCATCTTCTCTAGATCAATCAGCCGAAGAGGAGGAAATATCCCGACTGAAGTCTTCAGCTGACTCGGTCCCTCCTATCAAGATCGAGTGGCGCGATGCCGAAGGCGTGAAGCAAGGCATCGTGTTAAATAAGCAAAAAGAAAATGAAGAACGCGACATGCTCGTGGCCAGCCTCAACGAAGCGACCCGACTAATGAATGTAAATATAATTCTTCTATGTCTTGTCATCGTCATCTGATGTGATTGACTATCTTCATCCCCTTATGCAGAGAATATATCTTCGCTCAGTGGCCAAATCAGACACTCTCGAGAAGCTAGTCCCCCATGTAAATTCTCTGGAAAACGTTCATCAAGACCTCAAGGCCGCCAGAGAAGAAGCTGCAGCTCGAGAGGTCGTCTTGCGGGCAGAAATTGCGAAGCTCCGGGATGAGAACTTGGAACTCCGTGGCTCAATCGGGGGTTAGCCAAACCACCTTTGTACTTGCTCTGTCTTTGCATATAATCTGTTTTGATCCTGATGCTTGCAAACCTTCATGTTGTAGCAAATTTATCCGAAATCAATACCCTCAAGACTCAGCTAGAGAAAGCAGAAACTGACAAGGCTAAGCTGGAGTCCGAGAAGGAGAAAGCTCTGGAAGAGATTGAAGGTAACTCGTGAAATTCACGTCCCTGAGTTTTCTTGGTCTTGATCGTCGACTGCCAATGTAACCCGCGCCTCTTTAATCTTGTAGCTAATAAGGTGAAGTCCCAAGCACAATTCAATGTCTTCGCCGAGAGAGTCCGAAGGGCTGAAATCGTGCGGGATGATATCGCCAATGCTGCTGCACCAATCCTGTCGGCACTGTACAAACAAGGATTCGGGACGAGCTCATTGGATGCCGTAGATGTCTTCGATAAACTCAGGATGGCCCCGGCTAAATATATGGAGAATATCTCTGACGCGGCCGTCATGGGTGCAAGCTTCGCTCTTGCGCAGACGAAATCACTCTATCCCCGGATAGACATGGACTCTGTCGGAGATGGCTTTGCGGCTGGCACCTTAGATGAGCGAGCCCTGGAGCTCATAAGTGAAGCACAGGAGTCGGTGAAAAAGGTAGCTGGTGATGTAGCCGCAAACTTCCAGGAGTAGCTGACTTGCCTTGATGTATATGACTCGCTGTAATGTTGACTTGTAAATATATAGCTTATTTATGTTAATGCCCTGATCCAAGTCTTGATATATAATTTCTTAAGAATTTTCGTCCGATTGTCACCAAGCCTAAGCTCGATTAAGCCATCAAAAAATTCTCAGTCCTTATCTATTGGACTCGAACCAAAACACTAAACAATGATAAACTAAATATGAACAAATTATCAAAGAAAATATTGCTTTATTGATATACGTATAGCCCTCGTCTGACAACCCAAGAGGTCATCCTGCTTGAAGTTGACAGTCGAGAAGAACATAGAGACAAAAAAGATGCCTAAGTATAATATCGACGAAGATGTTCAATATTCCAGGAGTTCTCCACCATGGTCCCATCTTCACGTTTTAGACGATATGCTCCTGGCCGAGTCACCTCAGCGATTATGTAGGGCCCTTCCCATAGTGGAGATAGCTTGTGACGATCTTTTGTAGTTTGAATCTTGCGCAGAACCATGTCTCCAACAATGAAGGCTTGTGACCGAACATTGCGGTTGTGGTAGCGCCGAAGTCCTTGAAGATACCGTGCCGACTGAATCAATGCGGCTTCGCGGGCTTCCTCCAGTCGGGTAAGGTCATCAACTCTGTCTTGGTCGTAACGCTCATCGTCTAAGCTACGAACACGAAGAGACTCGTACTCCATCTCACTTGGCAACATTGCTTCTGCTCCGTAAACCAAGAAGAAAGGTGATTGGACGGTAGCCCGACTGGGTGTGGTCCACAATGACCATAACACCGAAGGCAACTCTTGAACCCATCGTCCGGCATACGGTCGTAATCTGTCAAACACTCAGGCTTTGATACCTTGAAGAACCATACCATTAGCACGATCAACCTGTCCGTTGCTCTTAGGGTGCGCCACCGATGCATAGCAAATCTTAATACCGAAGTCTTCGCAGAACTCCTTAAAAACGCCTCCAGTGAATTGAGTCCCATTGTCGGTTATAATTCTGTTCGGGACACCAAACCGATGCACGATGTTTAGAATAAAATCTCGCGCCTTGTCCACAGTTATCGTAGCAACCGACTTAGCCTCGATCCACTTGGAAAACTTATCAACTGCAACGAACAGATGCGTGAATCCTCCAGGCGCCTTCTTGAACGGACCGACCATATCCAAGCCCCATACGGCGAAAGGCCATGATAAGGGAATTGTTTGAAGATCTTGGGCTGGAACGTGGCTTTGTCGGGCGAAGAATTGGCAACCTTCACACGTGCGAACCACCTTGTCTGCATCGGAGACCGCCGTGAGCCAGAAGAATCCTTGTCTGTAAGCCTTGCCTACCAGAGTGCGCGCCGCGGCATGACTGCCGCATATGCCCGAGTGGATATCTTGCAATAATTGTTGTCCTTCCTCCGGCGTGACGCATCTCATCAAAACTCCAGAGGGGCTTCTCTTGTATAGCTCTAAATCAACCATGACGTAGCCTTGATTGCGGCGTCGGACTCGTTCCGCATCATCCCGGTCACCCGACAGCTCCTGCTGAGTCAAAAACTTGATGAACGGCGTCCTCCAGTCGGCGTCGATCATGGCAACCTGATTTGTACCTCCTTCATGGGGGGTTAGTGTTTTGGCAACAGTCGGCTTGTAGAGGTGTTCCACGAAAACGTCAGTCGGGGCTACTTCGCGCTTGGACCCAAACTGTGCCAACTGATCTGTCGCTTCGTTATTATGTCTCAAGACATGGGATAACTCCAATCCGTCAAACTTGTCTTCAAGCTTGCGAACTTCCTGTCGATAGGCCTCCATGGTCTCATTCAGGCAGGACCAGTCCTTCATCACCTGGTTAACCACCAACTGGGAATCTCCTCGCACAATCATCCGTCGTATCCCGAGTGAAACAGCAAGTCGTAGGCCGTGAAGGAGGGCTTCGTAATCGGCGACATTGTGTGAGGTGGAAAAGTGGATGTGAAGGACATACCGTAGCCTCTCCCCAGTCGGGGAGATCAGCACGACTCCCGCTCCCAAGTCGGTGACTCTTTTGGATCCGTCGAAGTGCATGGTCCAGTACTGCAAATCTTCTCTAGGCACATCTTCTTGTTGTTCGGTCCACTCGGCTACGAAATCCGCCAGGACTTGAGACTTTATAGACATCCTCACCTTGAAAGCTATATCCAGCGGCATCAACTCCAGTGCCCACTTCGCGATGCGCCCAGTAACCTCCCGGTTGTGGATGACATCGCCGAGTGCAAAGGATGTAACGACGGTGACTGAGTGGCCCTGAAAATAATGGGCTAGCTTCCTAGCAGTGATTAAAACTCCATATAATAGCTTTTGTACTTGAGGGTAGCGGGTTTTGGCTCCTGCCAGCACCTCGCTGACAAAGTAGATTGGCCGTTGAACCTTTTGAGTGCGGCCTTCTTCCTCGCGCTCGACGACCAATACCGTGCTGACCACCTGGTGAGTTGCGGAGACGTAGAGCAACAGGGGTTCTTGAGGGTGCAGTGATGCCAACACGGGTGGTGTCGTGAGGAACTCCTTGAAATCTTCAAAAGCTTTCTGGGCCTCGGTGGTCCATTGGAAATCATTAGTCTTCTTCAGTAACCTGAAAAAAGGCATACCTCGTTCGCCGAGTCTGGAGACAAAATGGCTTAATGCCGCCATGCAACCGATGAGCTTCTGGACGTCCTTCTGGGTACTCGAGGGCTTCATGCTCCGGATAGCGTTGATCTTCTCTGGATTTGCCTCAATGCCGCGATGTGACACCATGAAACCGAGCAGCTTACCTGATGGCACACCGAAGGTACAATTCTCCGGGTTCAACTTCATTTTGAAGGCCCGAATGTTCGCGAAGGTCTCTTCTAAGTCCGCGATCAGGTCTTCCTTCTGCTTGGTCTTGATGACGACATCGTCGACGTAGGCTTCCACGTTTCTCCCGATCTGATTCTGAAGGCATCTCTGGATCATGCGCTGATAGGTGGCTCTGGCGTTCTTCAGGCCGAAGGGCATTGTGATGTAGCAATAGGCTCCAAACGGGGTGATGAATGATGTCTTCAGGCAGTCGGATTCCTTCAAGCTGATCTAGTGGTAACCCGAGTAACAATCCAAAAAGCTCAGGAGCTCGCAGCCGGCTGTTGAGTCGACGACTTGGTCTATTCGAGGTAGTCCAAAAGGATCTTTGGGGCAAGCTTTGTTGAGATCGGTGTAGTCCACGCACATGCGCCATTGCCCTGACTTCTTCTGGACAAGAACTAGGTTGGCTAGCCAGTCGGGATGGTAAACCTCTTTGATAAACCCGGCAGCCAAGAGCTTGGCGAGTTCTTCCTTGATGGCATCTTTTCGGTCTTGAGCGAAACGGCGCAATCGTTTTTTGATAGGTTTAGCATCATCTTTGACGTTTAAAGAGTGCTCGATCACCTCCCTAGGAATACCCGGCATGTCAGACGGTTTCCAAGCAAAAATATCTTTATTATTCTAGAGGAAGGTGACGAGCGCGCTTTCCTATTTAGGATCTAGCTCTGCGCCTATTATAGCAGTTTTAGAGGAATTAGATGGATCAAGGGGGATTTTCTTTGTCTTGGCGTCGCCTTCTCCCGACTTGGCTATCTTCTTGGCGGGGACTTCTCCTTCTCCAGATGTTGATGCAGCCAGTCGGACCTCTTGCTGGCCGCGTAATCTCTCGTGAGTCTGGGCCATGTCGCAGCTTTCTTTGTCACAAGTGAAGGCTTGTTTGACGTCGCTGCGCAGGGTGATGACTCCATTGGGCCCGGGCATATTCATGATGAGGTAGGTATAATGTGGTACTGCCATAAACTTAGCGAGCGCCGGTCTTCCGATGATCGCGTGGTAGGCCGCTTCGAAGTCGGCAACCTCAAAAGTGATGTTCTCCGTCCGGAAGTTCTCCTGAACCCCGAAGGTGACTGGAAGAGTAATGCGCCCGAGTGGCGTGGATGACAGCCCTGGGATGACTCCATGGAAGGGGGCTGAACTCGGTTTCAACTCGGATTTTGGAATTTGCATCTCGTCCAGCGTCTTGGCAAATAGGATGTTGAGAGCGTTGCCGCCGTCGATGAGGACGTGCTTGAGTTTGATGTTGCGAACCACCGGGTCTAGTACCAGGGGATACCGCCCCGGGTGAACCACTCGGTCAGGGTGATCCAAGCGGTTAAACGTGATAGCCACCTCCGACCATCGTAAATAGTGTGGGACTTCAGGTTGCGCGGCGTTGACTTCATGATAAGTCAGCTTTTGTTTCCTCTTGGACTCGTATGCCTGTGGTCTCCCGAAGATGTGGTTTAGCTCGCCCATGGGGTCTTGGAAGGGCTCTGTGCTGCCAGCCGGGTTTTCCTCTTGGTTCCCGATGGGCCGGCTTCATCAGCCGGCTTTTGGCGTAGTTGTGCCGCATACTGCTCAGCGAACTGTTTGTAGATGAAGCAATCCTTTGCCGCGTGCTTGTGGTTTGGATGGTGCGTGCACTGAGCGTTCATGATTTGTCGTAGGCGGCGACTCAGGGACGCTGTTGCTGGTAGTTCGATGTCGTGGCGACCAGATCCTTGGGCTTGCGCTTGCGATCCTTTTGGCCGCCGTTGTTGTTGCCATTGTCCTTCTTAGGACGCCAGCTGCTTCCGGATGGCTTGTCGTCCCTCTTGTCGTGCCGGTCTTGTCGCGAGGCCTTGATTGCGTCATCAGATTTGGCGTAGGAGTTTGTCGTCTTGAACATTTGCTTGACCGTCTTCGGTGGCTTGCGTCCAAACTTGCCGATAAGCAACTCGTCACGGACGCCTTTCTGGAATGCAGCAATGATGACGTCATCGGTGATGTTGGGAATCTTGTTCTGCTTCTCCGAAAAGCGTCGAATGTAGTCCTTCAGCGATTCGTCCGGCTTCTGGATGACGTTGTAGAGGTCAAAGTGGGTCTCGGGCCTTTCGAAAGTACCCTGGAAGTTGGCGATGAAGTGCGAGTCAATCGAGCCTCTTGGCAAACTCGTGAGCCAGTTCCTGGCTGAGTCGGCGAGAGCGACGGGCAGGTAATTGGCCATAGCCTTGCTGTCTCCTCCTGCTGCGCGGATGGCGAGGGCGTACACAGTTAGCCAGGACTCGGGGTCGGTCTTGCCATCGTACTTATCAATCCCATTAGGTTTAAAACCACTCGGCCAGTCCACTCGGCACAGGTTCCTAGTGAAAGCGGGCACTCCATCGTCGTAGTCGTCGGGTGATTTCCTTCTGTCTTCAGAAGAGCGCCATTCACGTTTCCGGTAGTGTCGGTCGAGTACCTCCCGTAGATCACTCGGCGGGGGCCTCCGCGGGCTGCTTTGGTAGTTGGAGTTGTTGTAGCGACGATTCCAGTCGTGGACGGGTTGTCGGATGTGTTCTCTCTCGTGAGAGTCAGCCGTATGAACTCGTGGCCTCCATACTGCCTCGTGGCGAGGGTCTTTAGATCTGACTGGTGTCTTGCTTTGCTCGGGTCTCTTGTAGTCCTTGGACCGCAGCGGCAGAAGTCGGCTTCTGTCGGGTGTTTCAGCGACGGACTCGGTCGGCCTTCGTGTGGAGCTGGAAGGATGGCCGTTGGCCGTAGCCGCGACGATGGTCTTGATCTTGTCCAAGAGTGGGGTCATCGCAGCTGGCGCCGCTTCAATGACGGTGTCGATGAGGGTGAGGGCAGCGACGGCATTCTATTGAGGCATTTGGAAGATGTTGGCGTTGTCAACTCGTGTCTGCAATATGGCCTCACGGGCCGAGCGCCCGGTCGCCCTCAGGTCTCGTTTCTTTTTGTCGGCTTCTTGTTTCTTCCTGAGCTCCTCCTCCTTGCGCTTATTCTCCTCCTCCACGCGCTTGCGCTCTTGCTCAAGCTTTGCTCGTTCCTCCTCCGCGATCCTCCGGGCCATGGCCGAGTCGGTCTCGGCTACTTCGGCCATGAGAACGTTGAGAAGGTCCTGATCGTAGTAGTCTTTGTCTGCGTCGTAGCTGTTGATCTCGTTCGTGGAGATGTCATAGAGGTCGTCGAAGTCGGTGGAGCTTAGATGTTCGTCAAGGTCCATAGATGAGTACGACCAGAGTCGTTCGAGTACGACCGCGACCTCCCTCGGGGCTGGGGGACAGCATGAAGGCGATGAAGAAGATTCTCCCGAGTGGATCGGATCCGACTCAGAAGATAAGAGGTTATGGCAGATTTTAGCGTCGTCCGGTAACCCGAGCGGCGCCAAGGAATATTCCCTCCCTGACTGGTTCGAATCCGAGTCGAGAAGAGAGAGCTTACCGAATTTGTCGGTGATGAAGTCGAGTCCGCCGAAGTGAAGCGCCTGCCTAGGGGCGAAGACGAAGTCGGCGAAGCTTTAAGGAGATCCCATTGCGCTTGTCGGCGAGGTGTAGAAGAAAAGTTTGACGCAGAGCCCCTACTTGACGCGCCAACTGTCGAAACTTGGTTTCGGCAATATCAATCTGGGGGTAGCAGTCAAGTGCCAAACATAATGGGTTAGTCGGGACAAAGGTTTAGACAGGTTCAGGCCCTCTCTAACGAGAGGTAACACCCTACTCCTGTTTCAGGGATTCGATGCGCCGAGTGTTTATTGATCTCTTGATCTCTTTCAATAGGGGCTCTTGCAAGTTTTCTGTCTGTCCGTGTATTTTTTGTATGCCTTCCGTCTGCCCCTCAAGGGACGCCCTACCCTCCTTGTATAGTCCCGGAGAATGGGTTTACAAGTCGGAGACCTATTCTACTCTAAGTCGGACTCCTCAATCTTACCAACTACAGACTATGGACCGTTACCTTATCTCAATGGTAACGTAATACCCAAGTCATAGACGGTTTACATAACCATGGAGCGTAACCTATCCCCTATGGTAAGTCGGATAAGCTAGACGTGAGGGTATCCGGTACCCATAATCTCCACACTTTTGCTTGGCCTCACTTCGTCGCCGGGGCCTTGCCCTCGCGGTGTCCCTGCAGCTTCTCCTCCTCCCACTTCCTACCCGCTCGGCCAAGTTCTTGACCGTGCGGTAGTCGGCGAGGTCGTGGAGGGAGGTGTTGTGCACAGTGCACCATTTGCCTGTCGGGTGCTCTCCACTGGGAGCGCCAGCTTCCTTCTTCTTGTCGCTCGCGGGCCTCCCCTTACATTGGGCCCGCGAAGCGCCCTCGGCAGCGAGGACATGGCCCTCGTCGTCGGGACGGGCCGACCTTTTCTTTGTCCTCCTTTCCCGCCGCCCGGAGCGGGCAGCGGACTCGGGGGCAGCCGCAGCCACCGCTCCCGAGCCGGAGGAGTTCCAGGTCCAGGCCTCCTCCTTTCAGGCCACACGGTCCGCGAGCTCAAAGAGCTGCGCAGTGGTCTGGGGCTCCTTGGAGGCTATCTTTTCGAGCATGCGGTTGTGTCGCACGCTCCCCCTGAATTCGCAAATGACCGCATGAGCAGGGATGCAAGGGATAGTGTTGCGGACTTGGCAGAACCGCTGCATGTATGATCGGAGAGACTCGTCATCCCTCCGCTGTACCGCGTGCAAGTCCGCTTCTTCTCCTGGGCGTGGTTAGGTGCCCTGAAAGTTCATGGTGAACTGTTGGCACAGATCCTCCCAGGAGTGAACCGACGCGAGTGGCAAGTTCATTAGCCAACCCCGCACTTGATCTTTCAGGGCCATGGGAAAGAAATTCGCCATCACCCTATCGTCACCCCCCGCGGCCTCTATCCCAGTCATATAACCTGGAGGAACTCGGCGGGGTTGACGCTGCCGTCATATCTCTCGGTGCTGTTAGGCCGAAACCTCGGGGGCCATCGGACATTCTGAAGACTAGCCACGAAGGCTCGGCAGCCAACACCACCGACTGGGAACACGGGGGGCCTGCCCCTATGACCAGAGTGGGGCGGAGCTCCAGAGGAGGAAATGCCTTCCCCCGCATGGGTAGCACGACGCTTGTCGCGTCGGCGCTCGTTATCGAGCCGGGCATCCGGCCCCCCATGCATGCTCTCGTGACGCCCGCGGCTGGCCGAGGGTGTCGACGAGGGGGTTGCGGACGAGCGGCGGGTGTTGGCCGCCGCCTGTCGAGCTCTTCGTCTTGATGAAGAAGAGGCGGCGGTTGCAGCGCCAGACGTCCCGGCCGTGGACGACCGTCCGCCGGTGCCTAGGCGTTGCTGCGCCATCATGACCAAGTCGGCCACATCGTCCAGCCAGCACTGGACAGGAGTCTCCGGATCAGAGACGACGGGCAGGTGGTGCAGGAGCGCTCCCGCAGCCTGGAGCACACCCTGAGGCATGCCACCGTCACCGTAGGTGAGGCGGCGATGCACTTCGCCGCGACATCCCTCCCCGCCACTGTCCGGCGGCGACGTTGCGGATCCCTCCGGTTCTTCAGGTGCCTTCCCCCGCCTAGGGCTTCGGCGGGCGGGAGGCGACGGAGCGTGCGCTTGGCGACGAGGATTCGGCTCCTCATCGTCATCGCTGGCACTCGGAGTGGGGGTGTACACCACCGCCTCTTCAGCCATAGGGCTTACTCGGCGAAACTTAGTTCACACGAAAGAGAGTGGGGAGTCAGAAAAACACACACGCGCCCCTACCTGGCGTGCCAGCTGATGGTGTGTTAGCTCCTCAACGGGGGACAGAGAGGGCCTCCTTTAGTGAGTTCGGTCAGGGACGCAGGGTGAAATTCCTTCTCCACTGATCAAGAGAGAGAGAGAGATGCAAGCGTTTATACAGGTTCGGGCCGCTAAGGAACGTAACACCCTACTCCTGTGTGCGGTGGATATGTGACTGGAATATTAGGGAATACAAGTGTTTTGCCCTCCCTTTCTCTCCTGTCTATCTGATTTTCCTCTCCCCTTCTCCTCAGGCCTAGGCCTCCTTTTATATCTCAAGGGGCTACCACATGGGCCAAAAGGCTGGCTAAGATAGAAGAAAAACATTCTTTTACATTTAATGGTTGTCTTGTTGTTTGGCTCGGAAGTCACACGCACTGTCGCTGCAGCATGGCCCTCGTCCGGTCAGGCGGCTGACACGGGGGACGCCTGTGTCAGACTCCATTAAATGGGTGAAGACTTTTGTGTTCCGTTCGCATCGGCCTGCACTATAATCAATCTTGAAAAATAGACTTGAAGAACTCCGCCGTCTCGAGGCAGAGCTAGAATCGAAGCTGGAAGCCACGCGTCAAGAAATTCAGGAAGTCGAGGCCGGGATAGCTGCATCACCTAAGGCCATAGAAAACCAGACGGCAAAGCTCAAGGCATCGGCCAAGTATCTTGCAACCTTGAGCAGATCGCTGAAGCCGATCCTAGGGTCGACGGCCGATGACGCCCAGGCTATAAAAGACATCGAGCAGATTCGCCATAAAGCCATTGCAGCTATTGCAGACTTCATAGGGTGATGTAGCATATCTTGGCTTTATACTGTGTAAATACAAACCTCATCAGCCAAGCAGCCGAATTTGATCTGGAAATTCCAGTCTGAATATTACTTCTGAAATCCTCTTTACAAACAAATATCCCTTTACTATAATCAATCTCATCGGCCAGCAAGCCGAATTCGATCTTATTCTGAAGAAGAAAAAGAAAATTCCTTGAAAAATTCTGCGCTCGTATATATATAAATATATATATATGCCCCCCAAATTTTAGAAGATGAGGGCTCATGTTGCAAAATTTGAACTAAGGGCGATGGTGTATATCGGCCATCTAAAGACGATGCATAACACATCGGCTGTAATCGTAAATCGGCTGGAAGGCCAATCATAAATCGATCCAGACGCTAGGATAATATTTCTTCAAGTACTTGCCATTAAGAGCTCATCCATAAATATCACCATCCAGCCCCTTGAGCAAATAAGCATTGTGAGGAACACAGCGATGAATTTGAAAAGGACCTTCCCAATTAGGTGACCACTTGTCGAACTTATTATCCCTAGAGCCAATCGGCATTATTAATTTCCATACAAGGTCTCCTTCCTCGAATGACTTGGCAACAACCTTTTTGTTGTAATGACGAGCCACTCTATCTTTATCACGTTTGATCTTCTCTAAGGCCCGTAATCGGACGTGCACCAAATCATCTAACTCATCAACCATAAGATTATAGTACTCATCGGCTGTCAAGTCGTCTTGCAAAGCAATCCTCCTTGAGCCGATGTTGGTTTCCCACGGCAGCACAGCTTCATGTCCATAAACTAGCAGATACGGAGGCACTTGAATTGCACCATGGCAAGCCATTCGATACGCCCAAAGGGAATCGGCCAGCGTCGTGTGCCATTGCCTCGGCTGTTCGTCGATTTTCCTCTTGATTAGCTTGATTAAAGTCTTATTGGAAGCCTCTGCCTGCCCATTAGCTTGCGCGTAGTAAGGAGAAGAAGTTAATAATTTAATACCCATGCTGTCGGCGAACTGGATGAACTCATCGGACACGAAGATTGATCCTTGATCGGTGGTTATTGTCTGAGGTAACCCAAATCGATATATGATATACTCTTTGACAAACTGAATTGCGTCTTTGGAATCAACCTTCTTAAGGGGAACGGCCTCAACCCACTTTGTGAAGTAATCTGTAGCCACTAAGATATATTTGTGTCCCTTGCTTGATGGCGGGTTAATCTGGCCGATCATATCTATTCCCCATCCACGAAACGGCCACGGCTTTATGATTGGATGCATAGCCGATGCCGGTGCTCTCTGAATTGCTCCAAATTTCTGAAAATCCTGACATCCTTTATAATACTTGAAACAATCCACTAGCATGGTTGGCCAAAAATATCCGACGCGCTTTAACAGCCATCTCATTTTGTGGGTCGATTGATGGGTTCCACAAATCCCTTCGTGTACTTCACTCATAACAATTTTGGCCTCCTCGGGACCTAGGCACTTGAGTAGGACACCATCAATCGTCCGATAATACAGGTCATCGTCCAGTAAGACATAATGTAAAACTTTATACTTCGTTCTTAGTGACACCAATTGAGAAGGATTTCTCAAATACTCGATGATATCAAACCTCCAATCATTGGCATGCACGAGAGCGATCTGAATCTGAACATCTTTAGCCATCGGCCTGTATCCCGATGCCCCCTGAGCTAAATCATTGGCCTCGAAGTTCTGCTTCCTGGGTATATGCCTCATCGTCACAATCTTAAAACCTTGTACTAACTCCTTGCACTCCTCGTTGTAGACTCTGAGAATATCATTCTTGCATTCAGACGCCCCAGAAAGTTGATTAATTACCAGTTGTGAATCACCAATGATCTCTATGGAATCGGCCTCGACTTCTCGTAATAACTGCAAGCCTTTAAGCACTGCTTCATATTCTGCTTGATTGTTAGTATAATAAGGCTTGATAGTAAAAGCAAACTCAAAACTTGCCCCCCGAGGGGATATGATAACTAGGCTGATACCGCATCCATGTCTGCAGACGGATCCATCAAAATACAATGTCCATGGCACAATATCTGCATATGCAACTGACTAATCTCTGTGTTGAACAATGAAATCGGCCAGGGCTTGTCCTTTGACTGCTTTGGCCGATTCATACCTGAGATCAAACTCTGTTAAGGCAAAAATCCACTTCCCAATTCTTCCTTTTAACACAGGGGCCGATAACATGTATTTCATCACATCGGCCTTACTTACCACAATGCACTCGTTGGAAAGTAAATAATGCCTCAACTTAGTACATGAAAAATATAAGCACAAACATAATTTCTCCACCGGCGTGTACCTTGTCTCAGCGTCTAACACCCTCCTACTGAGATAAAAAATAGCTCTTTCCTTACCATCAATATCTTGAACCAAGACTGAGCCGATGGATTTCTCATCGGCCGATAGGTACAGTCTGAACGGAACCTCTTTCTGTGGAGGGATTAGAACTGGCGGAGAGGTTAAATACTCCTTGATATCGTCCAGCGCCTTCTACTGCTTATCACCCCATACGAAATCCTGGTCGTCCTTTGTCTTCAACAGTGAAGTAAATAGCTCTATTCTGCCTGATAGATTTGATATAAAACGCCGGACGAAATTAATCTTCCCGAGCAAAGATTGTAACTTGGTCTTGTTTTCTGGAGGCTTGATTTTCTGGATGGCATCAATATTCTTCTGTGTAATTTCAATTCCTCTCTCATGGACCAAGAAACCCAAAAATTGGCCGGCCGATACGCCAAAGGCACACTTGTTAGGGTTCATCTTCAAACCATATTTCCTTGCTCTTTCTAGCACTTTGCGTAAATCGGCCAAGTGCATATCATACTCTCTTGACTTCACGACGACATCATCAATATAAACTTCAATCAAAGAGCGGATAAGATCATGGAAAATATAATTCATAGCCCTCTGATACGTAGCTCCAGCATTCTTCAAACCAAATGTCATGACTACCCATTCATACAGGTCGATTGCCCCCGGGCATTGGAAAGCTGTCTTGTGAATGTCTTCCTTAGCCATAAAGATCTGATTGTAGCCCGCGTTTCCATCCATAAAACTGATAATCTTATTCCCAGATGCAGCGTCGACTAGCAAATCGGCCAATGGCATGGGGTACTCATCCTTTGGTGTTGCCTTGTTTAGATCTTTGAAATCGATACAGACCCTTAGCTTGCCGTTCTTTTTCAATACTGGAACTATGTTGGAGACCCACTCCGTGTATCGACAGGGTCTGATAAAGTTGGCGTCGTAAAGCCTTGTGATCTCTGCTTTGATAGCTTCATGCATATCGGCCTTAAATTTCCGAGGAGTTTGTTTAAAAGGCCGATAGCCTGGTTTAATTGGTAGCCGATGTTCTACAATCGATCGGCTTAATCTTGGCATCTCATGATATTCCCATGCAAAACAATCCACGAATTCCGTCAAAAGATTTATCAAATTATTCTTGTATTCCTTTGGCAGGTTAGCACTTACATACGTCGGTCTAGGCCTATCACCTGTCCCTATATCAATCTCTTCAAGTTCATCGGCCGACGTAAAACCCTGTCCCAACTTGCCATCTAGCTCGTCCACCGCATCATCTATGTAGGGACTAACTTGTTTGTCTCTTCAACGGCGGACGGCTCATCTGTGCTAAAGTAACCGCTTGTCTTGATCTTCAATCGTCTCGATATCGCAATCAGTTACCTTGAGGAAATCGGCGTTCCAGACTCGCCCGGACAAGCAATCGATTCCCTCCATTTCCCATACTGCGAGATCGGCATTGGCCACGTGTACTAACCGATCGGCCTGCACGATCTCAACCTGGTCCCCTTGCCATTGCATGAGGCATTGGTGCATCGTTGAAGGGACGCAACAATTTGCGTGGATCCAATTCCGTCCCAACAACAAACTGTAGGAACCCTTTCCGTCGAAGACGAAGAAGGTGGTGGATATTGTTTTGCTGCCCACGGTGAGTTCCACGTTTAGGACCCCCTTCGCCTCGGATGCGTTGCCACCGAAGTCCTTTAATACCATGTTGGTCTTGATAAGGTCTTCAGGTACCTTCCCAAGCTTCCTGAAGGTTGTGTATGGCATTAAATTGACCGCCGCGCCTCCATCGACCAGCATCTTCGTCATCAGTCGCCCATTGATGAATCCCTTGATATATAACGGCCGTAGGTGTCTGTAGCTGGCGTCAACTGGCTTGTCGAAGATGGCTTGGTCTGGTGACAACTGTAGTCTGGCCGAAGATTGTTCGTCGTCGGCCATCGCTTCATCAATCGCTTGCACGCTGTACTCTGCTGGCAATATGAAAACCATATTAACAGGTGCCGATGCCACTCTTTTACCTTTTGAAGCCGGAGAAGCCCGAGCTGTGTTGGAAGTGCCCTCATCGGCCTTGACCACCGTGGACTTTATCCTCCACTCCTTTTTGGTCTTGGCTGGCTGATGGGCTATCTCTGCCTGTTGCTCCTGGATTTGCTCCTTCCTCCTTAGCCTCTGAACCCGCCGTTTTTGTGTCTTTGTGAATACATCGCTTGGGCACCATTGGGGGTTCTGGACTTGCTCCTCTTCTTCTATATGTTGCTCTTGACGCATCGGCCCTAGCCTTTCATGCACAGATTTTCTTTGCTTGGCCGGCCGATGCGCTTGCCTGCTTGAGCTGCCCTGATAGGAATCTTTTGCCTCATTGCACGTAGGGCACTCCTGGATGGATGGCAACCTCATCCCCTCATTCCAGCAGAACCGGAAAAACTCGCACACCCAATGTGGGTCGTAAGAGTTGTCTTGATCGGCGTAGTCTTGAGCTTGTTCTTCCTGCCTCCGCTGGTACTTTCTGATCAGGCCCTCAGAGGTCCGATAAGGTCGCTTGCCAGTCCGATGGCCACCGCCATCGGCCCTGTCCGCCCGCACCATGTTGACTGGGAACGGGTGTCCTTCTATCTTCATCGGCTTCTTGGCGTCGTCAATCTTAATCCTGCCTTGCTCGATAGCCGATTGAATCTATTGTCGGAAGATTTTGCACTCATTTGTATGGTGTGAATAAGAGTTGTGCCACTTGCAATATCTTCTCTTCTTAATCTCTTCGGCCGACGGCAATATGTGACCTACTGGCAACTGAATTTGCTTTTCTTGCAACAGTAGATCAAATATCTTATCGGCCTTGTTGATGTCGAAGTCGTATTTATCCTCCTTGTCGCCCTTCTTGGCCCATTGGCAAGTTGTCGGCTTCCTCATCCGGGCCCACTCGGCCAGGTCGACATCAACATCTTCCTCGTCGTCATCGTCGGAGGCATATTGGTAAACTGTGTTGATCTTCTTTGCAAACTTCTTTGCCTCCTGGAATTGCTGTTCGTGGGCCGATACCCATTGTGCTAGCTGAGCTAGGCTGTCAAATTCCTGCAAGGAGAACCTCTCGCGTATCGGCCCTAACAGTCCTTGAAATGCCAAATCGGCCAACTGGGGATCGGTTAAGTTGAGGCTGTAACACCTATTCCTTATGTCTCTAAATCTTTGGATATACTCTAGGACCGATTCATCGACTTGCTACCTGATGGCAGTCAGATCGGACAGTTTCATCTCTTGTACGCCATTATAGAAATACCTGTGAAACTGTTTCTCTAGATCTATCCATCCTCTGATGGAATTGCAGGGTAAAGACGAAAACCACGCGAATGCAGACCCTGATAAGGACAGAGGGAAAAACCTCACCCTCAACGCCTCGATAGCCGATGCCTCCCCGCACTGTGCTAGGAATCGGCTGACATGCTCGTATGTCGAGACGTTGTCCTATCCCGAAAACTTGGAGAAGTCTGGGATCTTGTATCGGCCTGGCAATGGTACTCTGTCAAATTCCTCGGGATACGGGTGCCGATACACTGCAGAGTTTTCCTTGGGCTTCAAGCCGAACTGATCTCGCATCACTTCGGCTATTATATCGGCCCAGTATCCTGCGGGCCGATGTCGGAGGTATTGCTGATATGATTGTTGCAAGCCCTCTACTTGATACTGCTTGGGGGAGTACGGCTGGTAGTGGTGATCAAGATTCTGCGCGCCATACTGCCCTGCGGTGTGATGCTGGTAGCCTTGTGGCACGTTGTATGTAGCTTGAGGTGGAGGATTGCTGAACACTGGGGCTTGTGGCTGTCCGGCCGATGGCTGGTTGCTAGGAACTTGCTGCATCGGCTCGATCACTGGTTGCTTCCCCTTGGTCCATTGTGCATATTGTTCTTCCGTGATGTGCTGAGGGCTCCCCCCTGTCTGACTGGTGAGGACCAGTGGCAGTGTTGTTGTTGGCTGCGCCGATGGGGGTGGCATCGGCGCTGTCGGCTGAGTCGTGCTCAGGTCGTTTCTCAGGGTCCGATAGGCAGGGAACTTATTTTCTGGTAAGAAAATCGGCCCCTGAGGCTTGTACTGGTGAATTGACCCATATAGGATCGACTTGACCGTATTGGTCAATGTGTTCACCAGGATCCCCGACTAGTTGACTAGCACAAAATGAACTGCGGAGTCAATCCTGTCTTGCAACGTCGGCGCTGCAGTATCTTCAGTCTTGACGGTGTGGTCGTGCGCCGCCGCCGACGTGCCAGCTCTATCTCCAGGACTCGGCATAACTACCTTGGATTTCTGGATCAAGGTGCCTTGCCAAGTCCTAGAATATGTTTGCAGGTACATATTCTGGAACTGCTCGACCAGCTTCTCCATCTCAGCCTTTTGCTCTGCGTTGAGCTGGTCGGCGGTTACAGGGACGACGTTCTCCTCGGAGATCTCGGCCTGCTTCGACATCTTGAGGAGATTTGTTGCTGTTGCAGAGTTTGCGTTTTTTGGTCCCACCGGGCATGCCAAAAGCGTGTTGGCGCAGAATTTCGACCCGTCCAGCAACCAAACGGGTTCCGCGTTACCACGGCGGCCTGGGAGATCTGCTTAACTCCAGTGCAGGTCCAAATGGCTTGCCTAGTCATGCGCAGAGCGTGCCAGTTGATTTGATCTGCAATCAACAAGAAACAAGTAAACCATGTCAGAAAACAACGGCCGATCGGCCAATAGGCCGATGACACATTGTCAAAGCCCAGCCGATAGGGCAAAGCTATATCGGCTTACTCATGATAAAATAAGATTAAAGCATGAATCCAAACTCATCGGCCTTTGTCAACACGTTAATATCAATCAACAGCACCGGCCAATAAGGAATGATAAAGATTATTACACCAGCTAGTACTCTAGTGCAAATCTACATGAACCAATCAACCAATAAAAACATATCAATCACAGATAAAACCTAGAGAATTATCCATAACAGATGCATTCCTATTAATCAATCCGTTTAATGTAGATGACAGATACACATGAAAACATTACAATAAACACGTGTATCAGATAAAACTGGCTGAAACCCCAGTTATATCCTTAATTACAACCGAAAGCAGGCTTTGTGTTATATCTCAAAACAGGACTAAGGTCGATAGCAACTCAAAGTGTGAACCGAAACATAACACAAAGACGATCAAGCCGTCGATTGCTTTTGGGGATGATAGATGCATTGAACAATCTAACCAAGCATAATAATTAAACTGTCGTCGGCAATAAACCCTAAAACGAAATAGATCGCCGGCGAAGCATAATTAAGACGTCTGTCAAGATTACTCAAAACATGATAGACGACGATCACATCATCGAGGCTTAACGTGCCTAAAATGACACGCTAGCCCCGACGATGCCGATCGTCGAGAACGAGTTCTTACCTTTGCTCCAGGAAGGCAAGAACTCGTCAAAGTCAACCTCTTACGAGGGTTGGCGATGCGCCGAAGTAAATTGAATTGATTTGTTGTATTGGATTGTGAGAGAGTTTCTATGTACAAACTACCGGGATATTTATACCCGAGATTACAACAGGGTTCTTGTAGGACACGATCTTATCTCTAACAAACAACAAGTCTTCACGGCAGACTCTTGCCACAGATTAGATCTAAACCTACTTGATTTACTGTTAACGACGGATTTTGGTAATCGACTTGGAAAGAAAAGAGGAAACTGAAGCAGAGAGGAAGGATTGAGTTGGAGTCGGACCAGGCTTCGTATCGGACCCGGTAACCGTATCGGACTGGGGAGGCGTTGCTATAAAGAGCGTATCGGCCGATACGAATTTGGTTTGGTAGTGGGCTGATACGAGTTGTGAGCTGATAGTGTCAACGTGGGCTTGGTCTGGGCTCAAAATAAGCTTCAAGGAAGTTGCCAAATAGAGATAAAGCTCGGTTTTAGGCAATTGTATCTTGTAAATTAAGTAGTGTAGATTTAATCTGTGGCTTAAGTCTGCCGCAAGGACTTGTTTGTTAGTTGTAGATAAGATCGTGCCCTACAAGGGTTCTGTTGTAACCTCGGGTATAAATATCCCGATAGTTTGTACATGTAAACTCTCTCAATCAATCACACAATCAAATCA
>BDMV01000001.1:15310816-15737677 GCA_008326285.1 Oryza officinalis | reverse complement strand
CGGAAGTCTGCAAGCCAGTTCAACACCACCCACACCCTGCTTTCTTTCTAGCCATCCCCGAATCTCGGGACGAGATTCCTGTAAGGGGGGTAGATTTGTCACACCCCGATTTTCGATCGGGATTAAAAATTTCCTAATAATACATTTTCCAGAAATTAAATAAAAATCAAAAGCAATTTAAACAAGTGAAATAGCAAGGAAATTAAAATTTTCCTTTAAAAATCATGGCCGGAAATATTTTTGTAATATTCTCTGTGCCTTAAAGTACTCTCCAAAATTTTTCGTGAATTTTTGGAGCTAAAGAAATAATTTTAAAGTCACAAAGTTCATTTAACTGATTAAATAAAAAAAACAAATTAAAAATGTCCCCTTTTTGTTTTGGGCCGTTTCCGGCCCAAAACCGTCCTCTCTCTCTCTCCCGCGGTCCCCCGCGACCCCCTCCCCTCTCCTTCGGCCCAAGGCGGCCCAGCCCGCGCCCCCGCCGCCTCCGCGTCCCTCCTCCTCTCGGGCCGGCCCGAGGCCATGGCCCAAGGCCGCCCGAGAGCCGCCGCTGCCTCCCTCCGCCCCGGGCCACCGACAGGTGGGGCCCGCGCCCGCCCGTCGTCTCCGCCGCCCGCCCGGCTGCCGCGCCCGCTCCGCCGATTTCTCCGGCGAGAAATCCGCCCGCACCGGCCAAACCCTAGCCGGGCCCCCCTTAAATTTTCCCCGCCCGCACGCCGCCGCTCCTCGTTTTCCCCTTTCGCCGCCGTCCCCAAACCCTAACCCTAGCGCCGCTCCGCCGCCGCCGTTTTCCGCCGCCGTCTTCGCCGCCGGTAAGCGCCGCCGCCTTTTCCTTCTCCCCTCTCCCGGCCGCGCCGCTCGCTGCCGTGCGCGCCTCCCGCGCCGCCGTCGCCCGTGCGCTCCCGCACCGCCGCGCTGCCGCTCGTGCGCCGCCTCTCGCGCGCCGCCGCGCCGCCGCCTCCCGCGCCGAAACCCTAGCGCCGCCGCGCGCCATGGCCGGCTCGGCCGAGCCCGAGCCCGGCCGCTCGGCCGCCCGCGCGCCTCAGCCGTCGGCTCGGCCACTCGGGCCGATCCCGACCGCCCGCTCCCGCCCCGCGTGGCTGCCGCGTCGGCGCCACGTGTGCGCCACGTGGAGCGCAGCCGCCGCCGCCGCGGCTGACATCAGCCCTAGCCGCTGACGTCAGCCCTAGCCTCCCGCCTCGGCCTAGAGGCCGGCTTTTTCCTTCCGGGCCGGCCCACCGCTTCCTCCGGCCCAGCGGCCGTCGGGCCGATTGGCCCATCTACCCGCAAAAGTCTGTTTTGCGTCCTCCTCTTTTTTTTTCAGGCCGGCCCACCACTCCCTCTCGGCCCGTTTTCCTCGCAGCCTCGGTCCATTCCGCGAAGAAGTCCATTGTGCCTCCTCAGCCAATTCCAGTTACTAGTCCACTTTTCGTCCCTCGGCCCTTTTAACTTTTTCCCAAGAGAATCCAGCTCATCTCCTCAAGTCCAGTTTACCTCCCTCTCAGCCTAATTTTCCCCTTTCCCCTGCAAAGTCCATTCCACCTCCTTTTTCTCTCCTGTTCGCCGACACTTGTGTCGCCAACACGTGGGCCCCTTTGTTTACTCCAATCCACACCCAGACCACGTGGCCGCCCGCGGCTTCGCCACGTTGGTGTCCACGTCGGCGCTACCTTCTCCCTTTCGTCCGCCGTGGTCACCACGTCGGTGCCATGTGGTGCTTTTCCACCGTGGATTGTCCGCCCTTGACCTGTTGACACGTGGGACCCGCCGTTCCGGCGCCGTTTCCCTTTGATGATGTCAGCGTAGTCCTTTCCTTTGCAAAGTTAATTAATAATTGCGCAATAAATCGATTTAATTTCCAGAAATTCATTTAAATGGCTCAAAACTTCCAAAATTCATATCTAATTCATATGAACTCCAAATTGAGTCATTCAACTTGCAAAATTCATCTAAAATTGAGCTCTACGTGTTTGTTTACTTTTTATGTACTGTTTACTTGGTTTTTATTAGAGTTTTTCCTCGTTTTGCGTGCCAGCGTGTAGATTCCGTCGTTTCGGGAGTTTGCGCTCGCGAGGAAAGAGTCCAGAAGATTGTTTGAAGAAGCAAGGCAAGTCACACATTTCCCTTGAGCATGTTGTACCTATTTTGTGAAATGTTTTACGTTTGCAAATAAAGTGCATGTTTTGCTAATTACATGGGAATAGGGTTTACCTATCCGTTCACTTGTGCCATGTTTACTTGTTAACCGTCCTTTGTTAACCTTGGGTGATAATCTGACTAGCATGAGTCACTTATGTTGACTTTGCTAGAATTATTTATGCTTAGCCATGCTTAATTACCACTAGCTCATTTAATGGGATAATTACACCTTTACTTTTAGCTTCTAGTTGAGCTGTGAGCTCGAAACATCTGACCATGTTTCATTGGTCGTAATTATCCAACTAAAATATGACCTAATGGTGGGCTGTGGGTGCATGGTTTTGCGGGTCGCACCCATGGCAATTAAGGACCGGTTCATGGGGAACCCTGGAAGAATAACAGTGCTTACCACAAGCAAGAATGGGCAACTGTTGGACTCGTAGCATAGCTCTTTCCTAGCCGACGTTCCCCGGAAAGGGTGGGCGTGATGGAGTCGGTTCGGCCGGGGATATACCGGTTGACTGGCTGCCGGATTCACCAAGGCACGAGGGGGGGCTGCCCACTGCCTTTTGAGGGGTGGGGGCGAAACCTGCGGTGTGGTGCGCTTGGTTAGGAGGAGTTAAGCGAAAGGTCTTGTCACGATTTTCCCCTTTGCAGTATCGTGGTGATACTTCGGGGCATGGTAACATGTGTGGAATCGTGTCTTGTGGGTACAGTTGCGCACCTCTGATCAGAGTAAAACTATTCGAATAGCCGTGCCCACGGTTATGGGCGATCGACCAGATTCACCGTGATTAGTCCCACATGTTTAATTAATTTGACTTAATGAACTGGTGTAGTTCAGGTGGAATGGTTGGGCCTGTTCAACGTGGTTGTAGCGTTGTTCAGTGGAGATTTAATATTGCTTTAATTAAACAACTGTTTTACTGTTTTAAAATATAAAGGTTTTCAACCGCTTTTCTGCAAATAGCCACAAGCCTCCCTTTGTTTCCCCTGTGCATGTCTGCATCGTTGGTGTGGCTTGTTGAGTACGGTGGTTGTACTCAATCTTGCTATTTTTTTCCCCTTTTTCAGAAGTTTAGTACTTCTGAGTTGAAGATGAAGTTAGAGGACCAAGGCTCAGACCCCAGTTGAGTTTGCCTGTGGAGTGGAGCTGAAGCCCCGCTAGGATCGTCTCTTTCCGCTGCTGTTTTCTTTTTGGTGTGAGGACTAAGTGCCTCTGTTGTAAGTATTTATCGCTTTATTTACGTTTGGATCTGTTTATTGATTTGTCGTTTTGTGTACCCTGGTTGATGCCTGGACAGGGACTTAATACACAAAATGGTCTGGAAATTTGGGAAAATTTCTGGGCGTGACAGCGGGCGGCAGAGGCGCCTTCCCCTCCGCCAAATCCGGCGGGAGGGGAGGCGGCAGGCGGCGGTGGCCGAGGGGGAGGCAGCAGGCGGCGGTGCCCGAGGAGAGGCGGCGGGAAGCAGGCGGCAGAGGCGCCTTCCCCTCCGCCAGATCCGGCGGGAGGGGAGGCGGCAGGCGGCGGCGCCCAAGGTGAGCCCGGAGGCGGCAGGCGGCGGCGCCCAAGGTGAGTTCGGCTCGATTTGAGCCGGCTCTATTTTTTTGGCTCGTGCGAATGTATAGGTGCCGGTTCTATAGGGTTCATAGGTGTCGGTATCTTCTATTGGTGCCGGATGAAAATCCGGCACCTATGAACCCTTGCAAACCGGCACCAATCTCATATTCTATAGTAGTGATTCTGTATATTAGTATTCGTTCCTGAATTAATATTGTATAAGATGAGATTGAACCGTTATAATTGATCTACGCTAGCACAGTACTATGAAAGTATGAAGTATGAACACGCAGGCGCTCTTGGCAGCTCCTGGCGTTCAGCAAGCGGAGGTCGGGGGAAGGAGCTCGATGGCGGTAGAAAGCAACGTGCGACTTGAAGGACACGATCGATTGTGGATTTGCTGCTATCCACTATTTTTCATAGTAATGAAAATGCTCTTGGGTTGACATAGTCTGTTCTATTCGTCTCGAACCGAATTTTCGTTGGGTTGTTTGTAAGTAAGCTAAGTTAAGTAAATAGTACACGATGGAGCTCAAGAGGACAGAATTTATTTTTTATCAAGGAATCTAGGGTTAGTAAAAACTAATAAATTAGGCCAATGCAACTTTGTCATTCTACCGTTAATATAGAAATCAAAAGATTAAAATAAGAAGAAAGTCCAATTTTGGAAGATATGGGAAAACTCTTTTATTAAAAGTCTATCAGAACCAATCGCTCATATTTGATTTCTATAGAAGAGGGAAATGCTTTATCGAAGGAAATAAGAAAAAAGGGTATGTTGCTACTTTATTGAAAGAAAAAAGAATAAGAATTCCCGAAGTAATGTTTAAACCCAAGGATTTCACAAATCAAAATAAAGGATTCCCGAACAAGTAAACACGATTTTCAATTGTCTTAACAATAGAATTGGACCGGAATAAGGAATAAAAGTGAATTTGTTCAAGATGAGGCAAAGAAAAGAGTTTAGAGACGATGTTAACACCAGAATTTGGTAAGCTCCGAAGTCCCCATCGGCCCAAGGTTCATATCGGCTTGAAACTAGTATCGGCCTAAAATTCTACATCGGCCGATGGGGGTTTTCTTAAACCAATAACTAACAGCAGTCGGATTCTTGTTAGATTCGGGAAGATCTTATGCAGAGAAGACCGGGTTTGAGGAGGATGCGGCTTGTATCTATTAATTAGGAAGAATTTGTTAGTTTCCTTTTTATCTTTAGGAAAGTGTGTTTAGTGTCCAATAAGGACTTTATCTGTTTTCTTTTATCTTTAGGAAAGTTTGAGTCATATTCTGTTAGGATCTTTGTTAGCCTATGGGTATAAATATGTAAGCCCGAGGTTCATGTAATTTTTATCACACGATCAATACAACTTCGGCGCATCGTCACCTTTTTACTTTCGTCTTCTTCGACGAGTTCATGCTCTTCCTACGAGGGGTAAGTCTCGTTATGGCTGCCTGCGCTGTCGGGGCTAGGGCTTCGACGTTCTGATCTCGACAACGTAAGCACCTACTATCATATATCTTAGTCAATCTGATTTAGCTTCTCGATTTCATCGTATCGGCCGAGATTCGTTTTAGGGTTTACGCCGGTATCGACCAAATCGCCTCGCTAGATTAGATTGGCTAAGGTATCCACCACTCTGAAAATCAGTCAAGGGCTTGATTGTCTAGGTCTTGCGTTTCTTTTCATACTTAGTGTTGCATCAGTTCAGTTTGATCTACTAAGTCGTGATTAGAACCGTAATCTCTAGCCTGCTTGTTGGCTGCCAATAAGGGTTTCATCGGGGTTTCAGTCGATGAGTTATCTTAACGTTGCATCGGCCCACGAGTTTTATACATGGAGATTGGTCCTGGCCGATGACAACAGAGTATTTATTACATATCTTTAGGATGTTGTGTCATCGGACCTCCGGCCGATGTGTACTTCAATCTTCAGATCAATATTTATTTTATCATATGATTGGTTTATGCTATATTATATTGCTATATTATCATGTTATCGTCGGCCGATCGTTTCTATATAGATGTTTGCTCAGTACACAGCCGATGGATTAAAACCCTAACTATATCGGCTGGCATCGGCATCGGCTGAAACTGCACCATCGGCCTACCGGTCGATCGGCTGTTTTTGCCTTATCGGTCTATCGGCTGATATCTGTGGCCATCGGCTTATCGGCCGATAGACCTTTTATTCTGTTATTTTGTATATCTTGTCAGTGGCAGGATCAAACTGACTGGCACGCCTGCGCTTCATTAATTTTAGGACCTGCACTGGAGCTAAGCAGATCTCCTAGGCCTTCGTGTGTCCGCACGCCGGATCCTCATCGGTGGTACGGATTCGGCGTCAACAGACGACTAAAAAAATTCAAAGGATTTTTTTCTTTCAAGTCTGTCAATAAAAATTAGTCAACTTGAGTCATGAGTATAAATGAAATTTTTTCTTTACGAAAATTAATGCAAGTCATAGTCGAATTTCTATCTACAAATGCGAATCATTTTCTCGAGCCGTATGAGGAGAAAACCTCATGTACGTTTCTAGGGGGGCTTTGTTTATCTACATCTGTCCCAATAAGCTGTCTATCTTATCGTTGCAATTGATGTTCAATCTCGAAGAGAAGGAAGAGAATTTTGAAAAGTAGGTTTTTATGATCCGATAAAGAATCAAACTTGTTTAAATGTTTCAGCTATTCTCCATTTCCTTGAAAAAGGTGCTCAACCTACAAGAACAGTTTTTGATATTTTAAGGAAGGCGGAATTCTTTAAAGAAAAAGAAAGAACTTTGCGTTAATTGAACAACTAAATGAATAAAAAACTAGGAGAGGCTCACTAGTATACCTTGTTGTCTAACTATTTAGAAATAATTTGCCTCTTTCTTAATCCTATTTTTGACTGGATTTATGTCGTGCCAATCCAACATAAGCCTTTATTTTTTTGAGTTTTTCTATCTAATTTTTTCTTACCATTGTATTTTCATTGACAAAGGTCTATTGAACATCTAGAATTTGTAGATGGATAAGTCTCTTTATCCTCACTCCCTATTAGGTGTTTTTTTGCCTACACTTTGCTCAAATGGTAGGGTTGTTCCTCTTGTTTGTACTCTCATACAAGATTTATTTATTTAAATAAATAAATAAATATGCTAAAATAATGGCAATTTTACAATTGTGATTGGTGCCACTTTTAACCTTAGTGAAATTTAACCAGACCCGTTCCTTTTGGTATCTGAGTTTTTTCAATGGTGATAAAATCTTTCTTTTAATGTCTTGCTATTTTAAGATTTTGACAGGGGTGTGCAGTGTAATTCCTTCTTCTTTTTCTTTCTTTGGTTAAGCGAAAACTATCTCAATCCATGATTTTTTAAATATCCAGAATGATCCATCCCGGTCAAGATAAGATAAGAACTGCTCGTTAGATAGAATGGATTCAATTTTGATTTGGAGTTGCTTCTTTTAGGTAAAAGAAAGAATAATTAAAGCAAAGACCTTAATTTTACTTTACAGGAAATGCGTTTTTTATTTCCTTTTTTCTTTGTTTTTTGGTATTCGAGTCAAAGAAATACGAGAATTCTATAACTACCAAAAAACTTTCTTTTCATTGCAATAGTTTATTTAGTTAATATTTAATTAGTTTTGTTACGGAAAAATGTTATGAAAAAATAGATTGCTAAGCTAATATATTAATTAAATTAATTAAACGGGAGGTTGCTAGTTTATTTGTCGGAGAAGAGTCAATTCTTCTCTTATCATTTCAGGATTGATCATCTCGAGAATCTCGAGTCCTCTGTTGAGGATGGAAATTCCATAATAAATAAGTCTCGGTGGCCGCGCCGAGGCTTGAGGGCGTCCCGGCTGCCAGCGAGAGGCGGCCAGGATATGGGAGTGGACGAGGTGTTCGACACCGCCGCCCGCTCGGCTGGGCCGAGCCAGGCTATGCGCGTGGAGCAGCAGGCCGGCAAATCATGGAAGGGAGACCGCGCGGAGCAGGCTGGCAGGGCACGGAGGAAGGCCGTGCGCTTGGAGCAGCTTGTCGGAGGCCCGCTCGTCCGGGCCGAGCTTGTGCGTGCTGGGCGAGGGAAGATTTTTTATTTTTACATTTTTTTTATTAAAATATTTAAAAAATAATTTTTAGCTTTGAAAATTTACAAATATAGATGTCTCATGCCCTTCTGTAAATTGACAAATATAGACGCCTCACGCCCTCTAATAAATTTTGTTTTTTAAAAATCAAATGGTGGTGCGTTGGCAGATTTTAAAATTGTTTTTAAAATATTTTAATAAAAATGTAAAAAAATCATTGAAGGAGGCCGACGAGGGGAGAGAGGGACGCAGTTCTTCTACATCTAGCGTGTCTGTCGTCCGATCGGTTCCGTGATGCATGCTGTATTTACAGGCTTTTCATCATGTAAGACGCGCTTCACGGCGCCCTATCGTCTGTGAAGTGGAATGTTAACTTTGGATGCTTGTAATTGAACATTCAAGAGCACTTAAAAGCGAAAGAAATGGCAGCGACAAAATAGGTAAAATGATAGGCTATATGGTCTAGCTGATAGAATTACATATTGGAAATAAGAAAAGTACATAGGACTTTCATATTGTAGCAAAAAATAGTTGACATAGGAGCAGAATGAGCGATCCATAACATAAGTGGTCATGTTTTGTGGTTCCAATCAGAATATATAAAAGGAACTATGTTGTTATGGAGATGGATCAAATTGGTGGTGTCTACGAAGTTCAAGAGGAAGACGCTGCACTGGCATTGCTGGTGATCCACCTTCAACAGGCCCACTATCTGTGTCTATTTGGCGAGATACCCACTGGAATGTCTTTATAACTGGCAGTTGAGGGTTGTTTTTCTCATATTACTTCAGAATCTCTCCATTAGTCTCACTTTCACTGTCTTCATCAGTTTAGTCAAAGAGTTTCTCAATGTGAATTAATATGTTTGATAAATCTGCGTTGTGTTTCCAGTCATACTCAGATGATTGTTGATCCCCTTGAACTATCTGAATATTCCAATCCATTAGCTTGGGGATAAGATTGCAGTCTGTTGTCCATGCAGCTAATCTGAAAACTGAAAGATCTTGTATATGGTGCTCTTCCTATAGCTCCTCAACCATACAACTACCATCTAGTAATTCTTTCATGGCTTGCTTGTTCCATGATTCTGGTGGTACTCCTTCGAGTGCAAGTATGACTCTTTGACGCAATGGATTTGGAACACTATGTAGATTCATTTTGAAAGGCTCAAATCCTAGGCGAGTTGTTTGGAATGTAAAGCATTTCTGGTTAAATGCCTTTTGAGATCTTTCATACTGCTTGTCTGAGTCCATGAACAGTATGATGTACATTTTGTGTCTGAATGGCAGTAAGGCAAAATCATCAACCTGGCAATTACTTACGAAACCTACCATAGCTGATACTTTGGTTGTGCTTGGATTGCTAGCCCCAGGTACTTTGACAACTACAGCATCCTGGTAAATGACATCGGCAAGTAGCTGTGAAATCTCTCCGCAGTTTGAAAATTTTGTTGCTAATAGTGGACGGTTAGTGCCATAGGATGATGGTTATGGTTGTCTTCGGTTAGGGTGGCTACCTTGACGGGCCTCCATGGCCTCTATTCTGTTCTAAGAAAAAAATAGGACACATGTAGGTCAATGCGTACCCATTGTGCAGATGAAACAGATGTGTCGTTCTTTGTTCTAGTAAGTTCAGAGTTGATTTCTTCACCAATGTTGGATCTGGGTTACTTCTATCAAGGAAGAGCAGTGAGAGAATAGAGAGAAGGAGATCGGTGAAGAAAATATGTTGTAGTTGTTATCTGGAGTGGGAGGCGAAGGAGCTTGTAGTGGTTGTTCTTGTTCACAAGAAGGCGAAGAGGACAAGATGAGTAGGGGAGAGAGAGAAGCAACGCAATGTGCTCTATGGTATCTCGCTCCAAGCCTGTCTGGTCTCTTCAAAGGCAGCAGGTAAGGGTATGGGGTGCTGTACATAATGGAGTAAACAATGTGTAGCCTATAGTTTCACTATGGAGTAGGTAGGTGGGTGAATTTTTCCTGGTATTCAATACCGCATTTTGGTCCTAGATAGTACAAGATGATGTACTATTGTCTATATACATTTTCTGCTTTAACACAGTATATTCTGGTTAAGTGCTGGTGTGGACCGAACATAGAAGTTCCTGAAGACTGAGGTTGTGTTCGTTTGTTAGGTTTGGGAAAATATTTCCTCCGCACGAAAAACGGAACGACTCATTAGTACATGATTAATTAAGTATTTACTAATTTTTTTTGAAAAATAGATTAATATGATTTTTTAAAACAACTTTCATATAGAAACTTTTTGCAAAAAACACACCGTTTAACAGTTTGAAAAACGTGCGCGCGTGGAAAAAGAAAAATGTGAGTTGGAAAAGTTGGGTAAAGAACTTAGCCTTAGTAATGTTCAGGTGAATTATTTTTTTTTCTAATCAAGGTGATATCGCCGAGGATTGAATTTTTGTAAAAGCACTCACACTCGGTAAGGAAAATAGATAGCGCATAAGTATCCCAAATCAAGAAATAGTGATTAAACTGGATGTATCAATAGCCCTGGTAATGTTTAGGGAAATAAAGTATCTTGAAATAACGACCAGTATTCAGGATTATCACGGTCCAATCATGATAATGCAGAATCCTAGCTAGATGGATAAACGGCAGTTCACATGAAGTTTTTTTGGAAAAAAATAAGTCTAGTGCAGTTGCCGTCATAGATAGTCCACCAATATAATAGCAGCACAGTTTGTAAAAACACTACACAACGGCAGATATTCTTCTCTGATTGAAGAGCTGAGTCGATGTAGGCAGCAACTGTGGCATCCGAAAGTAATCAGGCTTTGTCCATAACGCATTAGGCCTGGTTGATGGCACTGTAAGGATGGAAAGAAGATACATGAAGTATGGACCAAAGACTTGGACTGTAAACCTAAAGAGCCTGATGATAGAACCAAAAGAAGAAAACTCATAATGCCTGCCATCAGCATCATCGTCATCATCGTCTTTGAACAATTTCTTAGCAGCACTTGTGCCAGGAGATGGCCTAGCCCTTTTTTTTGGTAGTTTGTAATTAGTTCACTGTACAATTGTCTACTGACCAATATAAACACTGAGCAGAGAAGTATTTACCTTTTTTTGTATCTCTGGGAAGTGCTCTGTTTAGAGGTAGAAGGAGGAGCTTTCTGTGTGAGGCTGACATGATCAACATCCTACCCCATAGCGGAGAAGTTTAATATTCATAGTTTCAAATATGTGTGCTTAACAGAAAATTATGGAGTAGCCTAACCTCATCTTCTACTTCCTCTTCATCTTGAACCTCTGTAGGGGTCTTTGAAGCACACTCTATGTCCAAGTCCTTGTCCTTCGACACAGTGATGGATGGGGTAATTGGTCCAGTCTGTGCATCACTAAGTCCAACTGATGGAGTTGGTAATAGAGCCATGGAAGCTGGGAGAGAAGATGCTTGAGATGCGGATGGGGACTACAGCAGGGCAAGATTGTGGTTGGTAGCACCTCCAAGAATCCTATTCACTTGGAATGCAATATTTCTAGCAGAAACAGTATTTTCTGTGATACTAACATTCCAGGAAAATTCTTTTTCAAGCAGGTCAGTGATCTCCTTTGGTATGTAATCAGTGTTAGTTGGATTCTGCTACAATAGTGTCTCAACTAAACGACCAATGAGCCGTTGTGCCAAATGCCCAAAGATAATAATTGAAGTATCAGTTGTGTCGTCGCCTGCTAGCACATTGAGTTTGAACCTAGGAAATGCATCATGATGGTGGTTTTAGTACAGTAATATGTACTCAATAGGTTGAATAGCGGAGTTTATGTCAACTGACCTAGGTGAAGCTGAAACAACTGGTGGGCATGTTGGATCTCCACATTTGTATCCACTTCCAAATCGTTTTGTTGTTTTGTTGCATGTGTCACAAGCAGTGTACCACCAGGAGCTATCCATGTTAACTTTTTTTATGACGATGGTAACTAAGAACTGATGCTTCTGTTCATAGAAATAGGATGCTAATCAGCACGCTGTATCGCATAATGTGAAATGTAACAATGAGTATCGATAATAGGAAGGATTTACCTTGAACTTAAAAGGGTGTAGGTCTTTAATTTGAATGATTGTCTTTTGTTCTGCATTGTTTGGAGCATTCAATGAGACAGGCAGGTCAATATATTTTATTGGCTCATAATTTCCTTGGATGCTGCATAGAACCAAAAGGTTTAAGTCTCAATTGGAGATAGAAAGGGAAGTTAAGAGGATATGTCTAGGCAAGAATGTATCTATAATAAACCTATTTTTCAAGGTGGCCACCTCTGGTTTGTCAAGGTTTATGTACCATTTGCAAGCTGAGTTACCTAACAAAGAAACATTCCCTGCACCCATACCATATGTAAGCAGTTTAGAGCATTTTTGAAAAGTCATTATAGAACACAGGTAAGGTGTCTAATGGACTTACTGCCATAGCCCCTGACAAGTGTGCCAATGAAGATCACTATCTATGGATTCTTTTTGCCAGCTTCAACCACCTCATATGCAGGGAAGCTTGTAGCTCGGTCTCCCCATAGTGCAACATTTATTGTCACATTGCTATGTAGCACATATAGTATCTTTGCACCAAAATTTTATGGCATGGTAAGTGGTTGTTTTGTGATGTTAGCAAAACAAAATAATGTGCAAAGGATGTATATTGAAAGGAGGGCGAATATTTGGTGGTGGTTAGTTGGTGTTGCTGATACAGTGTTGATAGAAGTGTTAGGGAATTGAAGTAAATATGTTTTGGTAGATATAAAAAACTGAGAAGAAGGGCTAACTCGGCATCGCGGATGTAGATGCTCCTCTTCAGACTTTCACCATCTTTGATGCGTGTTTGGATAGTTGTCACTGATGTTATCTCAGTAATGACTCCAATGGTATCTATTGTTGTGGAAATAGTAATAGAGAACACATTAGCAATCAATCAAAAGAGCAGTAATCTATGAGGATATGACTACAATTATAGTACCTGTGAAAGAGTATTTTCTATTCACTCGTGCCCTTAGCTGATCATATGGCATTAAAGAGTAAACATAGTTAGGGAAATTCTCTTGCACATCAAGGCATTCTTCCAGTGTAGTCCAGTTTGTAAAAGAAATAGACTGCATATTGCTAACTGGCCTATACTGGCTGCTACACTGCCTCACACGGTAGAATGTGAGCTCATACACTTTGCCTTCAGTGATTATAGGGGTGAAAATCTCATCTAATGGGGGGAAATCTGAGCTGCAATGCTGGCCCCCTGTTTAGACAACGGTACTAAGTAAGAAAGAAAAATGTGATAAACAAACTATAAGAAAAGATTTCAAAGAACTAACCATGCTATCAACCAGAACCAAACCAAGATGATGCAAAATTCTTTCATCATTTTGGTCACGAAATTCCCAGAACCTTGATACACGAACACGAATTGTTGGGTTGCCAACACTAGGTTCGAGCTTACTATTTAGCGTAGTTTCCATCTGTCAATATAGTAACCAATGGTTAGTTTCTTATGCAAATATTTAGGATATCATAAAATGTAAAAACAGTAAACATACAGATAAAAGAAATGCAAGCAGAGGCAACATTACATACACAAAACAACCACGGCACACCCAAAAGGAAAAGAAATAGCTATACAATAGTAGCAAAAAAATGGTGATATAGTTGGTAGTTAGGTGCCAAGATCCTGCAGTTAAAAACAACACAACATATTAGGGTGTATCTTGATATATTGTCGATTTTATAATATGATGTCTATAGAGCCAAATTGTCTAAAATATACCATCGATCTTACTGCATCCAGTACTTCTTGGTAAACCACATTTCTAGTCTTTGAACTACAGACCTCATCCTCATCCTCTATAAGGATTCTAAGCCCTGCTCTTGAAGTTGATCTAGAAGCAGCAACATATAGTTGCCCATGTGTGAAGATAGGTTTTTTTTAGATAAACCCCAACCTGTGAAAGAGTCTATCCTTGGCTCTTGTTAATTGTCATTGCATAGCATATACGCACAGGGAATTGTCTTCTTTGAAGTGTGAAAGGCCATTTAGAACTTGTAGTTGTAAGGGCGATTCGAGGTATGAAAGTTGTCTCGCCAATATTAGATCCAGTTAGTATCACGCACTCTAAGAGTCGATGGCCAGGAGAAACAACTAATAGCCTTGTGCCATTGCAAAGACCCATAGATTGATTCAAATTTCGCAACAACATAACTGTCACACCTTTTTGCCAGAGAGGCGAATATGTTATGGACGCATCAACCATGGAAGCACACGAGCCTTTTCGTATCACTGGTAGTATTTGGCGAAAATCACCTCCAACCACGGCTACCTTACCACCGAATGGTAGTCTGCTATTAGAAGGTGTGTGCTCAAAAAGCAAATCACGCAAACTTTGATCTAAAGCCTCAAAACATTTTCTATGAGTCATTGGAATCCCATATAATAAGGGATGTTTTTTGAATCAGCTCAGCAAGCATGGTACCTCTTTTAATAGTGCAAATGTTGTTTTAGTCAATGTCAATTGGTATTTTAAATCTCGAATGAGCAGTGCGTCCCCTAGGAAGAAGAACGGAAGCAACACCTGAGGAGGCAACAGTAAGAACAATTTTTTTCAGACCTTATTTTTGAAATCAATGCATTCCACAAAAATGTTTTCCCCATGCCACCGTGGCCATAGACAAAGAAAAAGCCAGGTTTCGAGTTACTCACATGCCTCATGATTGTCTCAAAAATACTTTTCTGATCAACGTTCAGTTTTGGAATTATTGTGTTAGCTTCTATGGCTAGTGTGGCACTGTCAAGAGCTAGCTCTTCCTCAATCATTCTATTCCCTAGTACGTCATCCAAATAAATCGCTGGGCGTGGTAAATCATAGTCATCTATGGTACAACTTGCTGCAGCTTATGTTGAATTATATTTAAACAAAAATCCACCTAGGACATCCATCCTTAGTGGTATGGGCTGGTTGCTAGAGACATTGAACACACCAGGAGAGTGTCATTCACAGCTTCGGATGAGTACACAGATGTTCTACGACCTTCATGACTTATTGGTTGAAAGGTATGGTCTGAAACCATCCCTACATGTCAGCATTGAGGAGACGTTGGCAGTGTTCTTGTTTGTGTTGTCTGGAAATGAATCTAATAGAAAGACACAAAACCGGTTCAAGCACTCAGGTGAAACTATTCATAGGAAATTTGATGAGGCACTGAATGCTTTCATGGAGATGTCTAAAGAGTTTATTAGACCAAAGGACCCCAACTTCCAAACCATTCATAGGAGGATAAGAGATGACCATAGAGCATATCCACATTTCAAAGGTTGCATCGGTGCTCTAGATGGTACTCATATCCGAGTTTCTTTGCCACCTGACGATCAAGTAAGATATATTGGAAAGTCTGGTATACCTACTCAAAATGTTCTAGCATGTTGTGACTTTGATATGAGGTTCACTTATGTGCCCACGGGACAGCCGGGCTCTATGCATGATACAAGTGTCCTGTACAATGCAATTAGAGTGGACGAGAGCTTTTTTCCACACCCTCCAAAAGGTATTAAAAATATTACCATGCACTTTATTGTTTGATCAAATGCTTACAGATGTGATCTGATATGTTTTTCTAATAATTATAGGCAAATATTATGTTGTCGATGTGGGATATCCTAATCGTCCGGGATACCTTTGTCCTTATAAAGGTGAGAGGTATCATATGCCGGAGTGGTATAGAGGAATGGAACCAAAGACTCCTAAAGAAAGGTTCAATCGGGTTCACTCATCCATCCGCAATGTATTGAGCGAGCATTTGGAGCGCTAAAAATGAAATGGCAGATTCTATACAAAATGGCGTCCTATCCGATGTTCAAGCAAAAAATGATTGTCGTGGCTTGTATGGTCCTTCACAATTTCATTCGTGACCATGACAGCGAAGACTTGGACTTCGCTCGGTGTGACCGTGATCCAAATTATGTTCCAGAGATTCCGGAAAGGTACCTAAAATATGTGGCTAGATCAAGTGTCTCTACCGATTGTAACACCCATTTTGTCGCGGCGTTAGCGGGAAAACCAAATTGCTAAAAACCCTATTTGCGAAAGTTTTGCTCTTCGGCTGAGTCTTGTGGTGTGCCAAGGTCTCGTGTTTCCCCTCTCGCCTCAACCCCGGAGAAAACCGCGAAATCGGATCTCGAATCCGAACCCCAAAACTCCTTCTCTCTCTCTCAGCAAAAGTCTGTTTTACCTCCCCTTCCCCTCGGGCCGAATCTCTCTCGGCCTGCTCTTTTCTTCCCCCCCCCCTCTCCCTTCTCGGGCCGCCGCTCGGCCCAGCCGCTCGGTCTCCCTTCTCCCCTCTGGGCCACGCAGCTCGGCCCGGTCCGCTCGGCCCGAGCGCGTCGGGCACGTGCGTCGCACGTGCGCCGCGCGCACTCGAGCCGAGCGAGAAAGCGCCCGCTCTCTCCCCGCTCTCTCTCCCTCGCCGTTCTTCTCTCCCCCTCTCTCTCTTCCTCTCCGTTCCGTCGCCGGCAACCGCGTCCTCCTGGCCCTACCGTCCTGTGCGGGTGCCGCCAACGGAGCGCGCTCCCCTTTTCTCCCCCGCGCGCGCCCCTGCCCGAAGCGGCAAGGAGGCCGCCCTCCTTTTTCTCCCCCTCTCCCCTTTTTTCCCCGACCACCGCCGGGCCCCTCCTCTTTCTCCGCCTGCCGCCGTCTTGGACGCTAGCATGCCGGTCCCCTCTCCGCGAACCGTCTTCGCCGCACCGACCTCCACCCCCTCCCCAAACTGACTTAGCCGCTCCTCTTTAAATCCCCCGCCCGGCCGCCATTGTCGCCTCCCCCACCAAGCTCCATCCTCTCCTCTCCCTCCGTGCCGTGCCGCCTCCGCTCTTGCCATTCGCCGCCGCACCCGAGGACACCGAAGGGAACTTCGGGCGTCTCCTTCTCCTCTCCCTCGGCGCGGATCCGTGCCACGCCGCCGCCCCCGCGCCGTCGTCTTCCTCCCCGGCAAGCCGTCTCCCCGCGGTAATCTCTCTCCTCCGCCTCCCTCTCCCTTCCGCGACCTAGGCCGCTAGCTAGCCCGTGTAGGACCCCCTCCCGGTGCCGCCGTGGCCGCCGTCCCTCTCCTCTCCTCCGCTCCTCCCCCGCGCCGCCGTTGCCGCCGTCACCCCGCGTCGTCGCTAGCCACCGTCGGCGCTCTTCCCTCGAATCCAAGTCGGTGGCTCGTTCCCCCTCTCTCCCCTCTCCACTCCGACGTTTTTCCCCCTTCTCCGGGCTCGCGCTACGTAGCCCGAGCCTCGCCACCGCCGCCACCGTCGATCTCGGCTCCCCTCCCCTCGCCCTCTTTCCCAGTCGGCCTTCGTGGCAGCCACGTAGGCACCACGTGAGCGCCGACGGCCTCTTCTCCTCCGTGCGCACGGTCCGCGTGGACCGCGCCACTGACGGGCGGGCCCCGTCCTAGCGCCGCGCGGTGGACCTCGGTCCACCGGTCCGGCCGCCCGCGTGGTCCACGCCCACCTCGGCCCATCGGCCTCGCTTCCCTCGATCAGCCTCGGCCTCCGGCCGCTTGGCCCATCGGCCTCCCTCAATCGGCCTTGGGCCACTCTCCCGCGCGCCGGCTCGAGTAGCCCGGGCGCGTCTGAATCGGCCTTGGGCCGATTCCCTCGCAATAAAGTCCAACTTACATCCCTCCTTTCTTTTTTTTTTCCAGGGAATTAATAATTCCTTTTCCTTTAGACAGAAAATCATTTAATCTTCGGAAATTCATATCTTCTCAACCGTTCGTCCGATTGACTCCGTTCAACTTCCAAAATTCCTCAAAAATCGAGATCTATCCAATGGCACGCTTAGTGGTCATTAATAGGGCTTTTTTTTATCATTGTGTTGAGTCGTCTCGTTTCGCGTGTAGTTTCAGAGCCAGAAGACCCGCAGTGCGCGGATTTCGAGGAAGAAGCTCAAGATCTTGAGCAAGACAAGTCACCTTTGATCAATTGAACCTATAATTTAAAATTAAGTATTTTGATTTCCGCAAACTATGCATTCTTAGGATACACTTGACACTTGGCCTCGGTTTGCAACACAACCGACAGGCCCTACCCATTTGCTGCATTTACCCTCCTTGAATGTTGAATACCCTGACACCCTTGTCACCCCTCAGGTGAAGTCTCGGTATTCGCACCCCACGTACGAATATTGAGACTCCCCTCAAAATTTAAAATGGTCAACTGGGTAAAACTTGAGTTTACAAAATGCTTGAAAAACCTGACACTTGGGTCGGTGCCTTGAAAAATAAAGTGAGTTTCTAAAACTTGCGGTACGGGAGACGTACTGGAGGTACGGTCTGCCCGTTCTCACCCTAAGGACCGATTCCTTGGGAATTACATCCGAGCATATGTCTAGTACGACCACATGGGTGATATGGGACACCCCTGGCTGAGTAACTAGCTAGGCCAGGGAAATCTTGATGCCAAGAGACAAGTGGATTTGCCGGGGTGGTGTCGAGGAGGACCCCTGGGCTTCCTGGCACAGTATGGTCTGGGACCTAACCTGGTGTTGGTCCGTGGGACCCCTCCCGTTGGCATAGGATGACCCTGAGTCGGCTTTCGAAATGCCTTGTCGTGAAAGCCTCAAGGTCGCCAGACGTGGCTGAGAGTCACGGGCTGGGTGACTCGGGGTTAGTAACGTCGTGTGGGTAAAGTGTACCCCCTCTACAGAGGTTAATAACTGTTCGAACAGCCGTGCCCACGGTCATGGGCGGATGTGAGGTGATTCCTTAGCGTAGTTTTATTTGGCTACTTGGTGAACTGCTGTTGGTGTGAGAAATCCTTCCATGCTTGAAGTGTGGCTGTGGTGCAGCCTGTGTCGGTGAACGATTGATAGGGAGCCTCTCGTTCCGACATGCTTGACTTGTGGCTGTGGTGCAGCCTGTGTCGGTGAACGATTGGCAGGGAGCCTCTCGTGCCGATGTGTTTGAGTTGTGGCTGTTGGTGCAGCCGGTGTCGATGAACGATTGGCAGGGAGCCTCTCGTGCCGACAAGAATCAATCGATACAATTTCACTGCTCCGACAGGATGAGACGCACTTTCTCGTCCGTGCCGTTGAGAAGCACTCACTTAGTTGTTTTCGAAAGTCTTAAACTAAAATCGAATGTGAAAAATAAATGGCTCTCCTTTGAAGCTTGCATCAAACACTTAATTCCCTTGACTTGCTGAGTACTCCCGTACTCACCCCTGCTCTATATAAATAAACCCCCCCAGTTCTCGAAGACGAAGAGGTGGACCCTGCTGAAGAAGAGTTCTTTCAGGAGCAAGCAGTCTACGAGCGGTAGTAGGGTTTCGGCCTTTCCCCAAGGCTTTGCTTGTGGCTTAGGGCCAGTCTCCGCCTTTTTCCGCTTCCACCTTTTTGTACTACTATTGCGAACTCGGGGTCTGTTCACAGTTCCAACCTTGCTTGTAATTCTACTCTTAATAAAGAGACCGCTGTTGTCGGTGACATGGGACCGGGGGTGTCATGACTAGAGACCTGGGTAGCCACGGTCCTCCGCGTGTCCCGACCCCCTCGGGGGGGGTCGGGCCCGAGGGTGACGTGGCCACCCCTTCATCTGTCTCCCCAAGGGGTCGGGCTGCTCCCGTTTCGGCCCCGAGGGCTGGGGCGCCCCGACCCCCTGTGTTTTTGGCGCCACGTGTGCGGGTTAGGTGAGCACGGCAGGGCTCACCTAACCGCATTTATAGCAGATCAGGCGAGCGCACTACGCCGCATTTAATGCGGCGCAGCGCACACTTATCCGGTCCGTGACCGGTCGCGGTGTGTGACCGGTCACAGACCGGTCAGATCGCGGGTTAGGTGGCGACAGGCGGCCGATCGCACGCCTCGCCCCGTCCCGTCGGAATGATGAGAGCCTCCTGGCTCTCGTCCCTAGCCGGAGCCGGCGTGCTAACTCCTGGAGTTGGTATGTCAGTCCCGGTCAGATCCAATCCAGATTTCAGTACAGGCGTGGCAAGGAAGTCGCCGGCCATTGAATGAAGGTTGAAACGGGCGTCCACCGGGAGAGCTGGCGAGCGGGGCAGAAGGCGTGCACCAGAAGTCACTTCCGGCTGTAGACTAGCCCTGATTGTAAAAAGACTATTTCTTTTCTTAGGCAACTTGAGGCCCAGGGGGTGACCCCTGATCAGTTAAAAGGAGGCCCAGGCCTAGGAAGAGAGGGAGAATTCCCTTTGTATCATGGGAGACCCTCAGATCCTCGAGAACACAAGAGTAGGGTGTTACGCTTCTCAGTGGCCCGAACCTGTCTACGTCGCCCGCGTCTTGTGCGTTTCCTCTCTCGCTGACATTCCTTGAATCGAGGGCGAAGAACCTCACTTAGCGCCCCCGGCCGAACCGGCAAAGGGGGGCCCCCGCGGTCTCCCGGTGAGGAGTTTCACGCTCCGTCATCTGGCGCGCCAGGTAGGGGGCGCGTGTGTCTTTCTAAGCCCTCATCCTCTTTCGTGTGTGCCAAGTTTCGCTCGCTCAGCCCCATGGCCGAGCGGGCAGTGGCGCACAGCCTCTCTCCGAGCGCTAGCGGTGACGACAGGGAGCAGAACCCGCGCCGTCGGGCTCGCACCCCGCCGTCCCCCTCTCGCCGAAGTCTTGGGCGGGGGAAGGCGCTCGAGGAGGTCGAAGGATCCGCGACCTCGGCGCCTCGTCTACGGCGATGGCGGCACGCCTCAGGGCGCGCTCCAGGCCGCGGGCGCGCTCCTGCGTCACCCGCCCGTCGTCCCTGATCCAGAGACTCCAGCCTGACGTTGGCTGGATGACGTGGCCGACTTGGTCATGACGGCGCAGCAGCGCCTAGACGCCGGCGGACGGTCCTCCGCCGCCGGGGTCTCTGGCGCTGCCGCCGCCAACTCCATGTCGTCGAGGCGGAGGGCGCGGCGAACGACGGCCGTTACACGCCGCTCGTCCGCCGTTCCCTCGTCAACGCCTCCGACCCAAGAAGATGTGCGTGGGGGGCCGGATGCCCGCCTCGATATTGAGCGCCGGCGCGACGCTCGTCGCGCCGCCCACGCAACGGAGGGCGCTTCCTCGTCCGGAGCGCCACTTCGGTCCGGTCACGGGGGCCGGCCCCCCGTGTCCCCGGTCGGCGGTGCCGGCTGTCGAGCCTTTGTGGCGAGCCTTCGGAACGTCCGTTGGCCCCCAAGGTTCCGGCCCACCATCACCGAAAAATACGACGGAAGCGTCAACCCCGCCGAGTTTCTCCAGATCTACACGACCGGGATCGAGGCCACGGGGGGTGACAACAGGGTTATGGCGAATTTCTTCCCCATGGCCCTGAAGGGTCAGGCGCGGGGTTGGCTAATGAACTTGCCACCTGCGTCGGTCCACTCTTGGGAGGATTTGTGCCAGCAGTTCACCACGAACTTTCAGGGCACGTATCCGCGCCCAGGCGAAGAGGCGGACTTGCACGCGGTACAGCGAAGGGACGATGAGTCTCTTCGCTCGTACATTCAGCGGTTCTGTCAAGTCCGCAACACCATACCATGCATCCCCGCACACGCGGTGATCTACGCGTTCAGGGGGGGCGTGCGGCACAACCGCATGCTCGAGAAGATCGCCTCCAAGGAGCCCCAGACCACCGCGCAGCTTTTTGAGCTCGCGGACCGTGTGGCCCGCAAGGAGGAGGCCTGGACCTGGAANATGGGCGCACCCCGATAAACATCTCGCACAGGTGTGCGAAGATGGCCAACGTCATTATCGCGTTGGGGGTGAGGTGCGCCATCTGGAGATCATAAAACTCCAGAATATCCATGAAGAAGGTAGAGAATGGCGGGACCAGCCCCGCCATTGCGAAGGAGAGGAAGAAAACGGACCGCCCCGGGTAGACTGGCGCCGGGCGTCCCTCGCCCAGCATGACCACCACCCGGCCGGTGGCAAATTCCGGCATGAATCGGCGCGGCAGCCCGGCCTGCCTCTCGCTTGTGATGCGGGAAGGCGGCAGCACGCTCCCGTCGAGCGGTGCGGAGCCCCGTGCCATGGCGCCGGCGGAGGAGGAGCTAGAGAGCGAGCGCGTGTGGCGAGAGTAGGACACAGGAAACGAAGAGCTAGGGCACGAGTGGCGAAGGCAAGGGGAAAAATGGAGAGAGGAAGGAAACGAATCCCTTCCTCGGCATCTTTATACCCTTGCCAACGCTATGCCCGGCTCCTCGCTTCCCGCGCCCACTACCTCGCCCCCTCGTTTCTCGCTCCCACGCCTCCACTAACCCCACTCGCCCGCTTGCGGCGCACGCGGCAGACGTGCGGACGTGGCGGCTGAAATGGGGCAGATAACGCGCGCATTAACTGCGCTCGCCGACCGTGAAAAACGCCATCATCATATCCCCAGGCGAAACGAACCGGCACGTCCCGATTCCCGCGCTGCTCGAGTAATGCAGCGGTCTTGAAGAGGCCGCTCATTATCGTCGGTCGGTTTTCTCTTGCCGATGCGCGCGATTCGCGACCGTTGGGTTCCTGTCCGCCTGTAGGGACCGGCCCCTTTCGTCACCGGGCCTAAGGAGTGGCGTCACGCCCGAGCGCTCCCCTCGAGGGGGGCGGTCGCCCTGGCATAACGCCGGGGGCTACTGTCGGTGACATGGGACCGGGGGTGTCATGACTAGAGACCTGGGTAGCCACGGTCCTCCGCGTGTCCCGACCCCCTCGGGGGGGGGGGTCGGGCCCGAGGGTGACGTGGCCACCCCTTCATCTGTCTCCCCAAGGGGTCGGGCTGCTCCCGTTTCGGCCCCGAGGGCTGGGGCGCCCCGACCCCCTGTGTTTTTGGCGCCACGTGTGCGGGTTAGGTGAGCACGGCAGGGCTCACCTAACCGCATTTATAGCGGATCAGGCGAGCGCACTACGCCGCATTTAATGCGGCGCAGCGCACACTTATCCGGTCCGTGACGTGTCGCGGTGTGTGACCGGTCACAGACCGGTCAGATCGCGGGTTAGGTGGCGACAGGCGGCCGATCGCACGCCTCGCCCCGTCCCGTCGGAATGATGAGAGCCTCCTGGCTCTCGTCCCTAGCCGGAGCCGGCGTGCTAACTCCTGGAGTTGGTATGTCAGTCCCGGTCGGATCCAATCCAGATTTCAGCGCAGGCGTGGCAAGGAAGTCGCCGGCCATTGAATGAAGGTTGAAACGGGCGTCCACCGGGAGAGCTGGCGAGCGGGGCAGAAGGCGTGCACCAGAAGTCACTTCCGGCTGTAGACTAGCCCTGATTGTAAAAAGACTATTTCTTTTCTTAGGCAACTTGAGGCCCAGGGGGTGACCCCTGATCAGTTAAAAGGAGGCCCAGGCCTAGGAAGAGAGGGAGAATTCCCTTTGTATCATGGGAGACCCTCAGATCCTCGAGAACACAGGAGTAGGGTGTTACGCTTCTCAGCGGCCCGAACCTGTCTACGTCGCCCGCGTCTTGTGCGTTTCCTCTCTCGCTGACATTCCTTGAATCGAGGGCGAAGAACCTCACTTAGCGCCCCCGGCCGAACCGGCAAAGGGGGGCCCCCGCGGTCTCCCGGTGAGGAGTTTCACGCTCCGTCAGCTGTTGTTGTAATATTCTATCTTCCTGTTGTACCAGAACTATTTCCTGGGACTGGTACAGGCATAAAGGTTATTTTGGATCGCCTTATTCTGACCTCCGTCCGGGGCTAGTTTGGGGCGTGACACCGATACACCGAATGCTCCTAGTATGGACAAATTTCGTGATGACTTGGCCACTGCTCTTTCTCTGTTGTCCTGGACTCCGCGGTTGATGCTGTCGCCACTACCGTTCACGAGGCGTTCCAACCGCCCCCCGGCCTCTCCATCGCTACCGATACCGCCGCCGTCATCGCCGACGACGTCACAGCCAAGGCATCCGCGGCGGCGCGCCGGGTCCTGTCCTCGTTCCTCACGACTCTGCCGACGCCTGCGCCCTTCGTCACCGCGTCTCCTCCCGTCACCACCTCCGCCGTCCTCGCCGCCTCACCCGCGGCCGGCACGGCGGCGGCGTCGGCCGAGCCCGCGGCGCCCTTCAACCTCGCCGCGCTATTCGCGGCGGCCGGGCTCCCTCCCCCCTGCTCCGCGCCCGTCGTCTACTCCTGGCCGGCGCCCTCCCCACCGCCCGGCTTCCCCCTCGGCGCCCCCGGTAGCGGTCCGCCTCCGCCGGCCGCCCTCGCGCTCGAGCTCGACACCGACGCGCGCGCGGCCCTCCATGCCCAGGCGGTCAGCGTCTTGAACGTCAAGGCCCTCGTCCCTGTGACGCTCGATGTCGCCGCCGCCAACTACACGCGGTGGCGCGGCCTTTTCCTCGTCGCTCTCAGCAAATATGCCTTGACGGAGCACGTTCTCTCGGACGACCACTTCCCCCACCGCGCCGACTGGCGGCAGATGGACTGCGTCGTCCTCGCGTGGCTCTACGGCACCGTCTCCACCGACCTGCTTCAGGAAGTACTCGCCGTCGACACCACCGCACGACTTGTCTGGTTGGCACTGGACCACCAGTTCCTGGGCAACCGGGAACACCGCGCCCTTACTCTCACCGCCGACTTCAACCACTTCCAACAGGGTGACCTCACCATCGTCGACTTCTGCCGCAAGTTGAAGGCAATGGCGGACCAACTCGGCGACCTCGGCAAACCTGTCAAAGATCGATCCCTCGTGCTTACTACTCTCAACGGTTTGTCTGAGAAATTTGGTCATTTGCGCTCACTGGTTACCATGCAACAGTCTCTCCCTTCCTTCGCCGCACTACGCACGATGCTGCACCTTGAGGAGCTCAGCCAAGCACCACGCCCCACCGCCCCAGCCACTGCCTTCCTCGCTGGCGCCGGCGGCAGTAGCTCCTCCACCACCAAGGCGGCCGGCTCCAATCCCGCACATGCGTCCGGCTTCGGCGCCGGTGGACAAGGGAACGGCAACGGCGGTCAAGGCAACTCCCGCAACCATCGGCGTCGGGGCAGCGGCGACGGCGGACACTCTGGCGGCGGCAACTCAGGTGGCGGCGGCAACCAGCCAGGGCAAGGCGGCGCTAAACCAGCCACTCCCGGTGGACAGTGGCCTAGCCCACAGAACCCCTGGGCTGGCACTATTCATATGTGGCCAGGACCACTGGGCCGTGGCCTTCTCGGCCCGTGACCGATTGCGGCCCCATTCGCTGGCGCTGCGATGGCTGGCCCGCAATTCGGCCCGACTGGTGTTCTCCCTCAGCAGCTGCAGACTTTCCCTGGTGGTCCGAGCCATGGCGGACTGGGCCAACCGGCCCAGCAGGTCGCGATGCAGCCTCCCACCCCGTCGACCTATCAGCAGCCGATGGCCTGGTTTGGAGGGGCTCCCTCGCAGTGGGATCTCGCATCCCTCGCCGGCACCTTCAACACGGCAACGCTACCTCAACCTGCTACAAACGAATGGTATATGGACACGGGTGCCTGTTAGGACGACGGTGGCGGTGGTGTGTGCTTGTTTCTCCCTTCCTCAGCTAGCGGATCGACAACTATTTAGTCCCACCTCGCCATTTCACGCGGAATCCATGGCCGATAAATTCGGCCCCATCCCCGACTCGTTCGCCGGGCCTGGGAGCGCGGGCATGTAACTCCAGCATTGGAGAGGGGAGGGCCGGTGAGGGAGGCGACGCCTGTGGCGGGGGATGGGACAGGCGGCACCGGTGGATGGGCGACGGAAGGGGTGTGCGGCTACAGGGTACTCGGCTGGCGGTGTGGGCTGGACCGCTGGAGGAGGATACGTGATAGTCATGATTTCTAACATTTTGTTGTTCTTCTTGTTAGTACGAATTTTTCTGTAGTACGTACGTGATAAGTCATGTTTTCCTGTCGTACTGTTGGTTGAATTAAAACGTATAAAAACGGAAGGTGCAAGGAGACCGAGATACACACCTTTGGTAGCGAGGGCAACTTCGCTCACCATGATGGAGGGCCATGTTGCCTGAGAAATGACTGGAAAAAAATGATAAATGTGGAAAGTTGAAAGACAAAATGAACTTGTAAGGAGCGAGAATGAAAAGACTAAGGACTAACTGGTAGGGGTATTTGAATTTTCCTAAAAAAATTGAACTTAGGGTCCCACGTATAAGTAACCATCTCACTCCTTGCTCCTTAACCACTCTCGTCTCCCCACTCCTTGACGATTTCGACTATGTCGGCAACAGCGACGACGGCATGATGCCACCATGAGAACCGCCAACAAGGTCACAACAGCAGGTATGATGTGAGTGTCATGTAGATCCGGTAGCCCTACCAACGGTGAAGCGGAGGAGGCGATCCAAGGTAGATAAGACAGACGTGCAGTCGGCGAGGCCAGAGACCTGCGGCGACAAGCCTCAGAGGACTGGTGCAGGTAGTGAGGCCGGACATCGTCGGTAGGCATGCGAGAAAACGTATGAAAAATACATCATTTCCAAATGTTAGTCAGTTAATCGTGCTCTCATTAGTTGGGGTGTGAGCTGCGTAAGGCTCAATTTCTCATAAATCACATCATCTCCTTCAATAGACAAAAAGATTAGAGACTAAAGAATAGTATCACTCACTGACGGTCGTAGGCAGCAAGTGAGGCGGTGAGCAGCGTAGTAGATTGGCCTCCTGGTTCGCCCAGCGGCCTCCAGCCTACTCATAACACCCAGCTGCCACGGAGAGTCACATACCACTATCGCACCGTGCCGGCGTCGGCTAGTCGCGCCATGTTACGGCCTCGGCCGATCCAGACGGCAAGCCTCACGACAGCGCGCGTGGCTCGCGTCCCCGTGTCACTGTCGCTTGTCAGCAGTTGGCCTGTTGTAGTGTTGTTGTGGCCGAGCGCCCATCCCGTCTTCCACCGGCGTCACCGCAGTCTCAAACCAAAGCCACACACAAACGTCCAACCCTAAGCCAAAATGCCAAATATCGCTAATAATAGGCCAGGTGACCAAGTATTGTAAGAGAGATGGCCCAACAGCCCAAGTGGGTTGTGACTTGTACTATGCCACCAATTGGGCCAACTAATGTGTACCCCTTCGACCAGCCATAATTCTCCCTCAATCTAATCGCCCCTGTTCATCTCCCTCAATAGCTAGTGTCGGTTCATCTCCGTCTCAAACCCTACTATGAGATATACCATATATACTTGATATTTTTTTTGAAAATTGGAGGGTAGGCTAGAGCCTAATGGAGCCGACCTACTAGAATCGCCACTCGTCTGATCAAGACATCTCTCTTCTTCGATTTTGATCTCAACTTTTGATTTTTGCACGTAATCTTGAAAAATGAGTCGTTATTGTGCATTTGATCGCTATGGGCTACGAATTTTGATTGGGTATGACGCCTTCAACCACTTCATTGGGCTGAAGGCGGTGGGGGAGAGTGTTGCGATGTCGCGCACCCATGTACTATGAGAACAACGTCGCCGGCACCATGAACCTCTACGTCACCATGACCAAGTACAGCTGCAAGAAGGTACCACACACGCTCACCTGATTGATTCCATTCCAATGCATGCTTTAATCACTGAATCCACTCGACCATTGGTCGCAGTGGCATTGCCACGGCCTACAGAGTCGAAGCCTTCTAAGAGAGGGAGAGAGGGTGCAGAGGAGAGGGTGGGAGAGAGGAGAGTGGAGGAAGAGGTGAGGTAGTCACTTATACGTGGGTCCTAAGTTTATTTTTTAATCTTTTTTTAATTACTGGATGTCACATAGACACAACGTCAGTGAAAATCAATGTTTATATTGTTAAGGCATGTTGTATCGGTCTTAATAGTTTAATTTTACGGTATGAATAAGATTCGACCAATAATTGAGGAAATTAAATTGGAGTTTTCCATATCAAGATGGGTACGTGTAGTTTGAGGTATTGCATCAGTCTCACAGTCTTCATATCAAAATGTAGTTATTTTTAAAATTATACCTTATCTGAAAATGAAGTTATTTCTTCATTTATCCCCTCCTCTCAACCAACCATAACTATTCTCCATTTAATTTTCTCATATAGTTTTTTTCTCAACTAATCGCAACCCTCTCTAATCATTTTCACCTGCTTTCTTATTACTGTCCTTAAAAATATTTGTGTTTTAAGACAGAGTAGTACAACATACTCCCTCTCATAAGTTGACGGAGAAAATACGGTATAGGTGATGTCCATTTCTAGTGAAGATGAAATTAGGGTACGAAAAACAAGAAAGTCATTAATGAATAATTAATTAAGTTTTAATTGTTACAAACTTCAAAAATGAGTTTATCTGATATTTTTAAAAAATGAGTTTATCTGATATTTTTAACGCAACTTATATATAGAATGTTTTCACACAAAATACGTGCTAACAAAAACCGAGAGAAAATATCTATCTTATTCTGAAAAGAATGGGGACATATAGTACTACTCTCAAAAAAATCAACAAAATAGAAAAAGAAAATAATGCCACACTAGCACACGCGGAGTTGGCCGGCGGCGGCTACAAGCGTTGTGGCAACTAGAAAAGGCCTGCGCCGTGAACGCGGCTTGGAGGATGGGAGAGAACTTGCTGTGCGTCAACGCTTAAAGGGGAGAAGTATGGTGCAAGCGGCAGGCCGGGGACCGGCTTTGAGGTTGTGGTCAAAGCAACTGCAACCGCAACAAAGCAGCAACAGGATTCTCATCCATGCAAGCTAAGACAAGAGATAGCAACGCAAGCAATCAAAGCCAGTACAAGAATCCAATACACTCCCCAAACATATGCGATAGCATACGAATCCCATCCAACATCGTCTGGTAGGTGAAACGGATTAAAGTGGCAGTAGCATCAGCGGCGCTACAGACCACGAGCATGGTACTACTACTACATTACCCAAAAGCACATATAACCAATTAAGCATCATACCGAAACAATAATAAAGATAGCCCAAACGTACGCAAAGCTCCCGTCTTTGTCTAAACGGTAGGACACAACAGGCGACACTCAAGATGGGATCCCAGGAGAAGCTCCGGCGAGCTTACTCGTCTTCGGGGATCTGCTCCTCTTCGTCCTCGTAGTCAACCTCCTCGTCGGCGGTGGCATCCTGGTACTGCTGGTACTCGGAGACGAGGTCGTTCATGTTGCTCTCGGCCTCGGTGAACTCCATCTCGTCCATGCCCTCGCCGGTGTACCAGTGCAAGAAAGCCTTCCTCCTGAACATGGCCGTGAACTGCTCGCTCACGCGGCGGAACATCTCCTGGATGGAGGTGGAGTTGCCGATGAAGGTGGACGCCATGGACAGGCCACGCGGCGGGATGTCACACACGCTGGACTTGACGTTGTTGGGGATCCACTCCACGAAATAGGACGAGTTCTTGTTCTGGACGTTGATCATCTGCTCGTCCACCTCCTTGGTGCTCATCTTTCCACGGAACATGGCGGAGGCCGTGAGGTAGCGGCCGTGGCGCGGGTCCGCGGCACACATCATGTTCTTGGCGTCCCACATTTGCTGGGTGAGCTCAGGGACAGTGAGGGCACGGTACTGCTGCGAGCCACGCGAGGTGAGTGGCGCAAAACCCACCATGAAGAAGTGCAGGCGAGGGAAGGGGATCAAGTTCACCGCCAGCTTGCGGAGGTCAGAATTCAATTGACCAGGGAAGCGAAGGCAGCATGTAACTCCACTCATGGTAGCACTGATCAAGTGGTTCAGATCTCCAACTGTTCATAAGAAACATTTAGGTTAGCAAAACTAGGATAAAAACACGATAGCAACTTTACAGGCACATAAGAAGACATTGTAGACTAGATGCAGGTTGTGGCATGAATGACATGAATCAAAAATAATTATGGTAAACGCGGTTGCAAAATATAATAGTACATACAGTAGATGCACTCAACAACATTCCTAAGAAAAGTTATTGCCAACTACTGAAATTATGATGCAATAATGTGTGTAGAGCAAACATGCTTGATCTGTACGATGGGTGCAAATAAAACCACCGAACCAGCAAGGGGATTCAGATGTAACTGGCCTCTTAATTAAACAAGGCAAGGTAGCTCATTGCACATAGCATGTCATTAAAATGTTGTACGAAGGCAACAACATTATGCTATCCTTGGGACCATGCAAATTGGACTGCAAATAATGAATAGCAAGATCCACAACATACATGGATCTACAAAAGCAAGCCTTAACACTGGAATGAACTTGAGCTACCAAATACATCTCTGAAAATCTGAAACAGCATATGCCACTAGTTAGAACCAGAGTAAGAATTAACTTACAGCTAGGAGTGGTCAGCTTGAGGGTGCGGAAGCAAATGTCGTAAAGTGCCTCATTGTCAAGAACCATGCACTCATCAGCATTCTCCACCAACTGATGAACAGAGAGAGTCGCATTGTAGGGCTCAACAACTGTGTCTGAGACCTTTGGTGAAGGGAAAACAGAAAATGTGAGCATCATCCGGTCAGGGTACTCCTCTCTGATCTTGGAGATCAGGAGTGTGCCCATACCAGATCCAGTGCCTCCTCCAAGGGAATGGCAAACTTGAAAACCTGTTCACAGAAAGAGCTAAACATATATAAGGTGATGCAGTGCTAGCTAACATAATAGCGATAGGCTTGCTGAAATAGATTTCATGGTATGGCAAGGAAAAAAATTTATTTCAGAATAACAAGTTAGCAATAGGATTTACAGCTTGCTAAGAGACTGACACCAATGGAATAATCCCAGGCTAGATCATTTGAACAGTTTAAACATAAAAAAAGTGTAATCACTACAATCAAATTTACCAGATTACAGCTATCCAGATTTATGCTACATGACAACAAAACTACACTGGATTGTACTAGAACAGAAGCTAACCATAGCAACAAGTAAATATTATTAGAAGCCAAACACTATATCAAAAGTAAAGATCTCACTCGCTGTAAACGGCACAAGATGGGTAAATCACAATGGTCAATAATAGTACCGCACAAGTTCAACAAGGACCAATTAATTAGCACTTTGGAATCTACATTATAGATTATTAAAGTTCCATTATATCAGGGCGACACATACTAGCTAACAAAAAGCTACTACAGAAAATAAAATACTCTACTAAAAAGCTAAAGCATCACATGATAAAATATACATAAAAAAAGAAAAGAAAAGCGGCCGACACTACCAGATCTGGAACTATTTTCACCAGATCTGAACTAACACGCATCACGGGAATCACGCGAACATAATTAACAAGCAACATTTTAAGAGTGGAGAAAGAAATCGACCTTGCAGGCAGTCGCAGTTCTCAGCCTCCTTCCTGACGACATCGAGCACAGAGTCGATGAGCTCCGCGCCCTCGGTGTAGTGTCCCTTGGCCCAGTTGTTGCCGGCGCCGGACTGGCCGAAGACGAAGTTGTCGGGGCGGAATATCTGGCCGTAGGGGCCAGTGCGGACGCTGTCCATGGTGCCCGGCTCGAGGTCCATGAGCACGGCGCGGGGCACGAAGCGGCCGCAGGAAGCCTCATTGTAGTACACGTTGACGCGCTCGAGCTGGAGGTCGGAGGTGCCGACGTAGCGGCCGGTGGGGTCGATGCCGTGCTCGTCGCAGACGACCTCCCAGAACTTGGAGCCGATCTGGTTTCCGCACTGCCCGCCCTGGATGTGCAGGATCTCCCTCATGGCTGCCGGTTCCTCGCGGTGGGTGCCTGCAGGTGGGAGGGAGGCAAATCGAACAGATTCCGCAGTTAGGTGCGAGAAAACGATAGGGGGATTGGTTTGAAATGGAAGGAAGTGGAGGACCAGATCTGCTTTTGAAAAAGCTCACTAGCACGAAATCCCCAGGATTTTAAGCGTAAAAGTTCAAAACTAAACAGATCCAAGACCAAAATTTGAACAAAAAGCAAAAAAAAAAAGGGGAACCAAAACGAATCTAGTATATTCCCAGTGAGCGCGCGTCTGATGAGAGCAAATCCGAGAACCAAATCACAAAATGGCAGAGATAAACCTGCCAAAATCAGCCTAGTGGATTCCAAAACAACTAAAAAAACTACCAAAAAAACAGATCTAACAAAAACAAAGCCCCAACTCCTGCTCTGAGAACATAAAAACATGTCACAAATCCGCAACATCGCCCAAAAAAACACTCACAGCACGAGCAAACGAACCCTCAAAACAAAAACAAAAAATCCCCCAAATCCGCCACGAACCCAACCAAATCCACCGCAAAACCACGAACCAGATCCAAAACCCCACACAATCCCAGCGACGGGCGGCCGAAACGGGAGCAAAATCACCGCATCATTACCTCGGAGAAGCGAGTAGGGCGGCCGAAGAGGAGAGGAGTGAAGAGGGTGGGTGCAAATGGGGACGGACGGTGCGGCATAGAAAGGAGGCGGGCTTTATAGTGGGCGCGGGGGCTAGGGCACCGGATCAGTGGATCGGACGGCCCAGGCGCGTTCCCTCCCACGCCGCCTGCCCGACGCCCCGGGCCGTCGGATCGCGCCCATCGGACGGCCGCCTCGCGTCGGCTTCGAAAACGGCCCGTTGGGAGGAGGGAATTTTGAAATTTTTCGGATGGCCGCTTTGCGAGGGCATAGGAAATGACCGGGTTGCCCTCGGGACGGAACGGGTTGAAACGGACGGTTTGGGTGGAATGACGTAACTGCCCTGGATCGTGTGCGGTTCTGCCGGCTCTGGGAGATGATTTGGGGTAAACCGCTGTCACTGTGGGATTGGCGGTCACCGACTCCACTCATCAGTCCACAGTTTATGACCAAGAGCCAAATTAAAACTGAGAAAGGGTTGAATTTGAGAAAAATGAGGAAACTACAAAAACAAGGGGAAAAGGAGCAAATTTCAAAAAAAAACATACTGCAGTACATTTTACAATCGAGGTTTGCATAAAAACAAATATATTATAAACGTGTCGAATAACCATTGATGGTTCTAAAGTGTCAGCCTACACATATTGAGGATGCATTCGTTTAAAATGTTAGAATATAAAGTATATATGGAACTTCTAATTGTTGATTTTTTAATGAGTAAATTACACTTTGTGCTATTTGTTATTGCTAAAGTGTAATTTCAGACGACCCGTAAGCTTCATTCGAGAATACAAATTGGCTTGGCTTTTTCGCCGCAACACAAAATGAGAATAGCCATTAACATATAATTAATTAAGTATTAACTATTATAAACTTTAAAAATATATTTATTTAATTTTTAAAACAAAATTCTATATAGAAAGTCTTTGAAAAAAATATGGTTTAGGCTGTGTTCGGCATGTGTAGTTGGAAACTAGTCCCTCGTGCATGCAAAACAGAGCGACTCATTAGTACATAATTAATTAAGCATTAGATATTTTTTTGAAAAATAGATTATTATGAATTTTTAGAGAAACTTTCTCATAGAAAACTTTAAAAAAAACACGTCATTTATTAGTTTGAAAAGTATGTATATGAAAAACGAGGAAGATGAGTTGAGAAGGGAGAAGAAAGAATACAGCCTTTATCAAGGAGCAAACAACAAAGAGGTTAGATCGGTCTTTTTCATTAAGGGCATATTCAGTCACTCTGAAGTGACAAACATGGCGATGGATACGGGGAACAGAAGAAGCATCCATTTGGTTTAAACATCGCAGTCAAGCAACATAATTGACCATTCAGAAGTAGATCAATTCCCTCCAACTCCAAAGTAGTATACTTTCTCCGTCCAAAATATAAAACACATCCTATAAATATAGTACTATAAATCTAAACAATAAAATCTATCTAGATTTGTTCAGATTTATAATATATCATATTCACTTAAAATTATTTATATTTTGAGACAGAAGAAGTAGTATATATTTATCGGCCGGCGACAGTGTCATGCGCTGCCAGACTGCCACAGGAATCGAATGACTCCAAACACTAGCAACTGGTATTAAGCAGTACAAATTGTCAAATGCTTTCTCCATCTTACCATGACGGCCATGTGCATAGGGCCATGTGGAAGGCCGGCCACAAAAGCAGGATCTCATCTCATCATCTCAATTTCACGTCCTGCACTGTACTGTTACTGCTAATAAGCCATTGTTCATGCGGATTGAGTCAATAGAGAAGGATATTTGAGAGTTTTATCAACAATTTTGTTTTGATAAGCTGGCACTCAAGAAAGTCCAATAATTTTTTGCATTCTAAAACAGGCCTTATTGAAAAGCATCTCTAATCGTTTGTTTTAGACTGATAAACCGTAAAAAAAAATAAACGGAGTAACCAAAATAATTCTATGAGTAAACATTTATATCTGTGTGTTTCTTAACGCTTTAAAAGTTAATAGTGACAAAATAAACTTGAAAAAATTAAAATCAACTCTAAAATTAACTAAAATTTAGTTACGGTTGATAAGCCAACAATCAAACAAATAAGTAAATCGCTATCTTTGGCCTCGGCCAAGATGACTAGATGAGGTGTGACACTAGCACAGTAGCAATCTAGCAGTGGAGCTCGGTGCTCTCGGATCACCGAGTCACCGTCCTCTTCCTGCCTTTGCGTGTTGTTTAGTGCATGCATCTCGTCTGCGTCGCCGTCGTCGCTTGTGAACTGTGTGAAGTGTGATGATCCGGCTACGACGCATGTGGCAAATCTGCAGCCTTCCCCCATGTAGCTCGGGGTCTCCCGTGACAAGCAGGCCACGAGCAGCTCACATGCACATGGACGATGAAAAAAAAAAGCAGGTCAGCTACCGTTTTGCTGGCAGCTCACCACTGCGTACACCACACTTCAATACTCCTCCATGGTTCATCACGCCTGCCTGGCTCTGTGCACGCGGTAAACGCAGCGGTTGATTCTTGATTCCTCTCCACCAGAGGATTTGATGGTTTGTTTGCCGGTGGTCAATACTACTAAAAACTGCAGTAGTACTCAATGCTTGATGATAGGTTTAGTACGTGGTCAAACACTGGTTAAGGTCACGGCATTAATGTCGAGCGAGTGAATTAAGCAACCACCTTATACGGAATGCACTGTCCAGCGCACTGCTACTGTATAAACAAACGCATTCTTCAAGCCTCAAGGCATGTCCACGTTATGCTTGCATGGTGCACATGGCATTCGGCCTAATCTTGCAACCTTTATAGTGTTAGAAGACAGTACTGTTTGATAATCAGTGCACTGTTTAGCATACTAAATGAGTCAGGACAGTATACGGAACATGGGACGCCCGGTCATTTTCGTCTCCGTTCCGGATCCACCGCCGTCATCACTTTATTATCAGCGGTACGATCGATCTGGCTCCGGCAAGCTATTAATCATGATAACCTCTAGACTCCCTACATGCGAGTTCTGTCCCTTGTTGTAGCCCTGTGCACTGACGCCGGACGGACCACACAAAAGCAGACGAGACGACGACGCACCGAGATCTGAATGCGAGTGGCTGCTCCGGAAACGCAGGATCCGATCAGAATCCCGACATGTGACCGGTGTAAGAGGAGGCGTCGTGTCGTGTGACCATGGCAAATGCAATCGATAGCGCGCACAGAGGCGGCTGTTGCTACCGAGCGCTGAAAACGGTGAAGGAAATTTCTTACCGATTGAACGTCGTTTTTTTTGTAAAAAGTAGTAGTATCGTTTTCTATTCTAGCAATATATAGAATTTGATTTTTTTTAACTTCTTGGAATGGATATTGCAATCGCTACTTAAATAATTAAATAGTGATCTTACTCTAAATCTAATTTAGATTTTTTTAAAGCGGGGTATTTCTAGCTATAGAAATCCATGAATCTAAATTTAGAATTACATTAATAATAATGTTGGAGAAATGGAAACTAGGGTATCCCTTTCTCCAAGTCTTAGGGTAACATTTGTCACGTCAATACATTTTTGACTTAAGCAGAATTCATTGCCAGGTCGGAAATAGGAAGCTGGCAGCTGGCAAGGCATGGGGACCGGGGCTTGCTCCGGTCGAGGCCTCGGGACACCCATGTCCTTTATTGGTACACACTCTTATGTTAAGAGAAGTGTAAAAACCTACAAGATTTATATCTATAAGGTGCGGTCGAGGCCTGCTTCGGTAGAGGCCCCTGGGCACCCATGTCCTTTATGATTACACACTCTGTATGTTAAGAGGAGTGTGGAAACCTACAAGATTTATATTTATAAGGTATGATCGGGGCCCACTCTGGCCGAGACCTCGGGGCACTCATGTCTTTCATGGTTAGACAGTGTATGTTAAGAGAAGTGTGAAAACCTACAAGATTTATATCTATAAGGTATGATCGGGGTTCACTCTGGCCGAGACCTCGGGGCACCCATGTCCTTCATAGTTACACACTCTGTATATTAAGAGGAGTGTGAAAACCTATAAGATTTATATCTATAAGGTGCGATCGGAGTTCGCTCCGGCCAAGGCCCTGGGGCAGCCATGCCCTTCATGGTTACACACTTTTATGTTAAGAGGAGTGTGGAAACCTACAAGATTTATATCTAAGTGGTACCAAAAAGGGCGTGAAGACGTACAAGATCTACATCTTCAAGGTATTTGTTAATGCAAGTTGGCCTGTCTTTGGTAGGCTATGTCCATCATAAACTCCTTCATTAACGACATCTTCGAAAAGCTCATCAAACATAATAAGTAAGTCTGTTATGAGGCACGAGAGTGTGCCCGGGGCCTAGGATCGGCCAGGGGCCCGAGGACCCGGGAACCGGGCATGTTCGAGGCCCGGAAGTGGTGTACACCTCAGAATAAGAACAACCCAAGGAGTTGGTTTACTCCTAGGGCAAAAACAAACCACACAATGTTGTTAGTAGAGAGCACGATGGCATCTCTTGCCCGGGTTCTTCATGACGGTTTTTGCCTAGGGCTCATCACCTCAGCACAGAATCAACAGGCGTCGTTGACAGATTGTGCAGAATGATGAGCCCAGCTAGGGTTGGCAACGGGGCGGGTCGGGGACGAGTTGGACTGGAACGACCCCGCTCCCGACCCTTGACTTCTCCACCCGGCCCTGCCCCGAGTGGAGTTGTGGGGCCAAATCAACCCCCTCCCCCAGCCTCTCTGGGGCCTCGCAACCCGATCGGGGCCCCACAGCTGTCGGCGCCGGATATAGGAGGCTCGCGGGCGTTGCCCGCTCGCTATGCCTGTGCGCTGTCCGCGCCCCGTCCTCGCGCCGCCCGCGACCCACGCGTCGTCTGTGCGCCGCTACGTGGAGAAAGGAGGGAGAGGAAAGGGCCAGAGGGGAGAAGGTAGGGGATGGGCGCACCGCCGCACTACCGGGGAGGGGAGTGAGGAGGGAGGGAAGGACTGAGCTAGGGGAGGTAGGGGTGTATTAGGGTTAGGGTTTTTAGTTTTCACCAAGCTGGGTTGGGCCTAATGGGCTATATTTAGGGTTGGCACTTTATTTAGAAGTCTAATATACCTCCTTCTCCGAGGCATCGCGGGTTACTCGCGGGTGGAATGCGTCCCCTGCCCCCCTCACCCGCCCAATTGTGGGGCCCCGGCACCGACTCCCCACGAGATAGAAACTCCACCCGGCCCCAGCCCCACGAGGAAAATTGCCATCCTTAGGCCCAACGATTTATTCGAGGGCAACATCATCATGCCATTGACAATGCGGTGACCAAGAAATTAAGACTCAAGATTACAGTTCGACCGGGTGTAAACAGGAGGTGGCGAGGGGTAGAAACACTGGCGATGTTGCGTCGCTTGTAGAAATTGGGGGCAGTGCGATGTGTCACGCGCTGGTAGGTGATCTACGACTTCACCGCCAAGCAAAGAAAACCAGTGGCGGCTCTATCATGACTTGGCTTGGGCCCACCAAGCCCGGTTTTAAACAAGTGGCAAGAGGAGCAAAACACAACTATCCCGGGGCCTCCTAACAGAGTGCCTGGGGCATGGTAAAAACAAGCCCACTGTGGTAATCTTTCAATTAAATATAGAATGTCAGAGGAGACAATGACAAGATGTAGCATAGATGTTCCTTATGTGATAACAACGTTGTATACCCCCCTTCCGACTATAAAAGGAGGGGTCATGCCACTGAGATAGAAGATTTGGTTGGCAGACTGAAAAATTGAAGGTGAAAAACCCTAGATAGAGCAACTCTAGCACATATTTATCTTGTAAGCTTGTATTGTATATTTTTGCATCCTCATAATCCTAAACACAGGAGTAGGGTATTACGCTTCCGAGCGGTCTGAATCTGTATACATATTGTGTTCATATTTATTTGTTTTACATATTTTCACATACTACACGCGCCACGAGCTTGATCCCTACTCGTCCCTGGCCGGATCTTCAAAGGGGAGGGAGGGGTCTTTTCTTCTCCGTTGTGGGAGTACCACTCTTCGACAAATAACATTTGAACAAATCATTTCGTTTCTATTTTAAATAAAATATATAAGTTTAAATCAATTCAATTTAACCTGCAAATTTGTAGACCAGCATGGATAAGAACTCGAGGACTAGAGTTGTACCAAACGGAACCCAAATATAGTTAATTCTCAATCTACCCAAAATTGTACACCTGCTACGACCGTTTTTCTGCTGTGGGCACATCACCATCGACTCCACTACATGTAACAAGACATGTGACCACAACTCTTGAATTTATGGCAAAAAAGAAGCAACCCATTCCGCTGGCAAAAAAAAAGGGATCGCAACACAAAACTGATCTATCTAGTACTTCCGCATCGGATTGAAAGGCCCAACCCACCCACCAACCAATCAACTGGTGACGCTGCCGCTGGCTAAAAACCTGTTTGAGGAGTTTAAGATTTGAAAAACAACTGGTTGGTAGCCAGCTTCTGAAAATATCGAGAAGTTGGCTTTTTCAGCTTCTGGGTTTTAGTTTATTTTTTGAATTATACAACTATATATTTTCAAAATCTAGACGAAGAAACTCCTTCACACATACCCTAAGCAGGTTTGCGTTCGCCTGCCGACATCGCTGATATTTTTCACAGCTCTCGTGAATGCCCCACCCAATGATCAGTGTCAATATATACATAACTCAACGCTGCATCCCAAGAGAGGACAAAAATGGGTAGAGAACGGGACGCTGTCGTGGCAATATGGCTGTGGACCGTGGTGGAGTGTAGATGCTCCTTTAGCTCCTTGCTTTGAGATGCAGAAATGACTCAAGCTGGCAACACTGGAAGGCTCACTTTCTTCAACCTCAAGATGCAGAGATCGCCAAATAATTCCTTTTTGCACTAGTTTTTATAGCAAAGATTAAAACGTTTGACTCAGGACAAATCTAAAATGACAGGTGATTTGAAACGGATGGAATACGCTTAAGATCGGATGCTAACTTGTAGTTTTCACAGCAAATTTTGTGTTCAGCAAGGGCCAAGAATGATTGAATGAACATGCCTGGCACGGGCACATGGGTTTGGTTTTACACCTCCTCCAGCAGCTATTCTACCGACCACCGTTTGCTCGCTCCTGTCATCGGTGCCAGTCTGCTCAGAAGTGTCATCAGTGAGTGACAGTCTGCCCAGAAGAGGCCAAAGCACATGCTAATTCATTCTAAGGGTGGCGAGATTAAACAATAACAACTTGCAAATAGAGATTTCTTGCTTGTTTACGTTGTCTGGTAGACCTAATTAGTTGCCATGTCCTTGAGGATGATGGAGAAAACAGCTGTTCCCCCTTATAGGAAAAATATAAATAAAAAGGACACCAGCTGTCACGAAAAGGACACTGCTTACAACAACAAATGTCGAGATCATCAGCGAGTACACTTTATGACATTCATTATTTGACGATCCGTATTGCAGTGCATACTAATGGTGCTACAGCCTACAGTGTTGGAGTACGTTAGATGTTAATCATGAACAGGATGCCAGAATCTAGTACTTATGGCTGTGTTCGTTTGAATGAGATAAAAACTCCTCGTCTAAACACAGAAAAAAGCAACAGATTAATACATGATTAATTAAATATTAGCTATTTTTTAAAAATAGATTAATATGATTTTTTAAAACAACTTTCGTATAAAAAATTTATGCAAAAATACACCGTTTAGTAGTTTGGGAAGCGTGCGTGTGAAAAACGAGAGAAGTGGAGTTATGAACTCACAGTCAAGAACACAACCTATGAACCTGCTAATCAGTTACTAGTAGTATACATTATGAGAAAATTAAAGGGATAATGGCAAGAAGTGAGTATCTTTCAGAAACAGAGTAGCTAATAGCAGAAATGTTCCGATGGAGATCCTAATACATGAAGACATATAAGCCTAATACTATCTATTAGGTGCTTCCAAATTTTGTGTTGAGATGCTACCTACTCCGATGGAGTAACATGTTTTTATGCAATAGGCATAGCTAGCGTGCTAAGGATTGGTCACTAAACATGATTGAGCGGTTGACTGCAACTGGCCCCTATTCATGGGAGTAAGGTAGTTTGCAGAGCAGACATCAGGCTCATATGCCCATCTCATTATGCAATGACACCATATGTTTTCATTTTATTATATGCAAGGATGCATCTTGGGGCAATTTGGATGTCATTTTCTAGGCTCCACTTTGTCACAACTGCAAGCTTACCTTACATTCTAAGTTTGATCCAGTGATAGATAATCCCACCTTGTTCAATTGGAAGAACAATGTGTTACTAGGAATTGTCAACTTTGGTTGGGAAATCTCTTCTATCAGTGATGCCACTCTTTCAATGATCGTTACACAAATTTCCACCGATCTGTCAAATTTGTCTAACCACTTTACAGTTGAGAATCCTTTCGTTACCTTGCTGATATTGCTTCTGCCAGTGACTTAATATTGCTTCTGCCAGTGAAAGATGTGCACCAACAACCATATCTGCCACCTTTTTCTTCAGATACACACTTTCTACATCTGTTTCTGTATAAGGTTTGTTGAATCTTGTTGCAGTAGAATTGCTCTGAATATCTGATACATACCTCAGAACAAAAACCATGAGGATAACCTTGCATTGGAAATTGTAACAGTGTAGACAAACTTGCTTTTATTGATCAAACGGAAAAAAAGGAAAATTATCTATCTGTGCCCCAGTAAAGTTTACCCAACATAGTTGTCCAAAATTTGAATGACTTGAATACAGACAACATTGCTACATGATTAGAACAGAGAATTCACTGTTACTTTGGACAAAAAAAGCATACCAAGTTAGCATCCATTGATCTGAGGACTGTCAGGTTGTGGTTGGAATGCTGCTATCTACGTGAAGCACACCAGAGGAAATTATCTCCAAAACCATATTAATGAGTTGAAATCGCAGCCAAACATAGCCAACTGAATAGTTCGCTCTCATCAGCAAGACAGCACAAACACCAAGTGCTCAGCACCTCAAGATTAAATGGAATTCATACCCGTGGACACCATATAATCTGTGTACCAGAGCAGAGCTACAAAACAAATGTGGTCTCGCCAAAAGTCCACCATAATCAACATTTGCTGGCAAAATCTGCAGTGAATAAAAGACCATGAGGATGATCCAAAATGACCACGCAATGGGAGGCATCAAAGATGAATGCTATCACTCTTTCCTTGGGTAAGTTCCCAGGGCAGGTTCACCTCTCTCATAATACCTTTGAGTTACCTTGGCTTAGATCCCGTTGATGTTGCCATTGTTAACAAAAGAACATTTGCAACAACAAAAATACTACTGTTTTTGGTCACAAACAACAGCACTACAAGATGAATCTGAGTCAATTAACCACAAACCTCTATTTTCAAGTTGACTTTGAACTGAATCTGAAGCCATACTATGAGACCAGAATAATACTTTACAGTGACCCTCTGACAATGATCTGTTTGAGGTGTTAGGCCCTAATTCAACAGCCATAATTTCTTCATCCAGTTTTCCCAGCCTCACAGCACCATTGTTTCCCAACACTCCAGTGAGCACGTGGACAAAATTCTTATGTTCAAGAGAAGAAGAAAAACCGCTTTTTGAAGACACCATCCCATCAGCCATTCTCAATATATCAAGTTCATTCCAAGTTTTTTTAGAGCTCTGTGAGCCCCTCAGAAAAATCAAATCTACAGATTCTGCAGCAAACAAATCAACTGATTGATCTGATGGCTCAATTAATTTACTGCCAAGAGAAATCATATTCCCATTTAATACCCAAAGACTGTAGCCCAGGTCCAAGCAATTTTTTATCACGTAAGCTTTGACCACTATTTCCTTAACAAAGTCATCTGAGTATATAGAACTACTAATTCTGATGCTCTGGAGCAAACTGATAGCATCAATGACAGGATGTCCTCTATGAGCAAGGTCATCCAGAAACTCTGGATTGTCAACAAGGAAAATGTAGTTCCGCATCCCTGACTTCTCAAGATGGCAAATTAGGTTTCTTGCAATTCTCTGTTCTATTGAGTATAGACTTATCAGCACAACATTGTTTTCTAATTGCACAGACTTGAGCACAGAACCAAGTTCACTGAATTTCCTAATGACTCTTCCTGGAAGAACTTCAGCAAAGCAGAAATTGTACCATTTTAGCTTGTTCAGAGGCTGCAATTCCCATATATTGAAATCGAGATTCTTCCCATCTAACAATGTAGAATCTGGTCCAACACTCCTTCCATAGTTCACACCTGCATCCCTATGAGAGACGCTGAGGGCCCTTTCCTTCAGGAAGTTTGTGTAGAAGTTGAAGTATCCACGGGAGTGGACAAACTTAATGAACCAAGGGGTCCATATTCTCTCCCCCATCTTTTTATACCACCCTGTAGTTTTCTGCAAACAACAAGTGTGGAATAAAACATTATGGAAATTGACAACATGTGGACTTCAGATGTTATTCTACATAAAAATATATTCAACAGATAAGCTTTTTCTACTATAACAAACAAAAAATATGACACTCATTATGTAATCCGGTAGTTTTCTGAATAAAATAAAAATACTTACCATGCCTTCAAGAATAGGTTTGATTCCTTTAGATTTGTTTTCATCATACCATAATCGGAATTCTTTCCATGGTTTTGGGAAGAGAAGTTGGCCCCATGTACCAACCATCTGGTACAAGAAAAGGTGAGTTTCACTATCCAGCTGTATCTTGTTTCCATGTTTACCTATTTATTTCAAGCTCAACTGGTTAACATTGAATAATTGCAAGCAGCAGTTGTAATATTTAATTAACGTGAATGCTGTAGATACCAAAACGAAAATTTAGCCATTGTTTGGATGAAGGCAATTCAGCAAGGATTTTGTTCAAAGTTAATATAAATACCAACCCAATGATCCTCACCAAGCTTCCATAAATTATGCTCACTAGCATATTCCACTTGAGTTCCTAGTAATTTGACTGTAAAAATTGGAGGACAAAAATCACAGCAAAGAAAAGGATAATTACTACAAATTTAATTCAAAGCGTGACAACGCTATATTTCACACAAGAAAGTTAATTAAAACGCTAATGTACAACCTACAGGTACCAATTGCTATGACAAGCAATGAACACCTGAACAACCACAGGATTTCACATCATGCATGACATGGAACAGCTGTATCCATGCAGCCATGCACACCTTCTCTTTCCCCTTCTTCCGTGCAAGCTTTTGCATCATATACTCTCTTCTCTCCTCATTGTTGCTGCAGCCAAGTGTCTCCATAGGCCATAGCGTACCCAAGCACTGGAGCTGGCAATGCGAACCCATCGTTGGCGGGATTTGCCAGATATCAGATTTCTTCCTCAGGTGGTCTCTTTGCTCTACCTTACTAAAAACCCTGATTTTGGCTGCCACAGTGTGCTATTGTCACCTATACACTGCACTGCTACAGCCAATGACTAGTGTGACTTTGCCAAATGACAGATATACATGCATGAGATTGTCCAGGTGAATCGGAGTTATATTTTTTCCCATACTCTTTTGAATGTTTGGACTGGAAGTCTCATGTGGTCATGCCAATTGCCAAATTGGAGGTTGGATTTTCAAATCCTTAGTTGAAAGATCTCACTGTGGTTGAGAGTTCAAATCCTTAGTTAAGAACCAGTTGAAAGTTATGATTTGTTTAGTTAAGAATGTATAATTTCTCGGTAGAAGTTAATGAGATGAATATTAGACCATTTCATCAATAAAACCTGTTTAGATTGCTTCACAGTAACTACTGTTTAAATATCTGCTAGCACCAAATGGAATTAGAGATTTCAAAACAACTAAGCTAGAAATTTCACTATTTCAGATGATTTGCTAACAACAGGTTCAGTGGTAATATGACGGTGTATTTACAGATTTTTAGGATACATTACTATAAGTCTTTGGTATCTAAATGTAGGAGAGTGGAGGTTGTTTTGCAACAAGAAATAAATGAAGTACAATCTACAGAAGCCTATCATTCCAATATCATTCAAGAAGACGCTAGACTCTAGAGGATTGATAGGACCAGCGCCTAGTGGATTGGGGAGCCTAGATGCTGCCTAGCCTAGGTGGCACTTAGGACCAAATTGAACAGTGAACTCCAAGAAATTAGCAAGCATACTACATAAAAGCTAGACAATAGAACACTAAAATAGCAGCACAAGAGCACCCAAGGCAGGTTACCCTCACTTTTCGAATACTGCCCTGACCAACACACAGCAAGATGAAAAGCATATCAGCAGGAGTGCAACCTTTACTCATCTACCAAAGAACATGATATAACAGAACAATGGTCTGGAATGGCAGCACCAACTTATATTATTTTGTACATCATAATCATTATGGCTCAGCACAACTAAAGGTTAATTTATGTTTACATTGTAATGAACATGAAATTGCTTATGCTAGATTCTACTCCCTCCGTCCCAAAATTTAAGGGTTTTTGGCCGGATGTGATAGATCCTAATACTACGAATCTGGACCGTCAAAAAACCCTTATATTTTGGGACGGAAGGAGTAGTAGATTGTTCTGAAATTGCAGCCAATATTTGTCCCTATAAACCCCATTTCATTCTAGAATACATCTAAAACGCTTCCCTGATCTTGTTGGTAAATGAGAATGGACATGATTACAAGAAATCAAATATAGTCAGAAGTGGCAGTTGCACTACACAAAGTACAACTAGGGGTCATGAGCACATCTCCATTAGCAATCTCAACCATATAAAACCGAGATATAGGCAATACAAACAAATCAATTAACATTGCCAGACCAAATCTAGTCCTAGTAGATAGAAGGAGATCATTATCATTGTACCAATGCTTCAAGTTCAAGGCAAGCTTCAGGCATGCATTAATCACAGCCACAAGAAACTGGTAGGTTGTCCACACCCCTTTTTTATAACCGATACATGAGAAGGCAGCAAACAATCAAACTAGAAGGGTGTCGTCTAGTTTGACCTCAGTCGACTAAATTGTTCTCAAACTCTCTACTACTAGCTGATGTGATACTCCCGATTTCAGCACTCAGGGCCTGATCCAAAATGGCTATCAACCTTTAGATGTTCAGACGTCTAGTTTCAACCTAAGGAGCTCCAAGGATCTCCTACGACGACACAAAAGCATCATGTTTATCTTACACATTGCAGTATTGTTACCAATCCTAACAATATACACAACGAATTATAGCCTACTACAAGATAAATCATTCCAGTAGCTCTCACCTGCGACAAACCGGGGTCGCTGCAGCGACGCGCCAAACACGTAGGGGCTGTAGTTCTCGCGGTCGTAGTAGTACGCCATGACCACCCGCTTCAGGAACCGATAATAGAGCGGCGACACCTCGAGGTCGTCCTCGACGACGAAGGCGAACTCGTCGTCGGAGCCGGGCCACCACGCCTCGATCCACTGCGCCTGGAGCCCCGCGTTGGCGGCGCGGTAGTGCACGCGTTTCTCCCCGTGCGGCCACCGGAGCGCGTCGGCCTCGGCGAGGATCTCGCGTGACGCATCGAGGGACGCGTTGGGGCGCGGGTGGTCGACGAGGACGTGGAGCGCCACGCGGTCCCCGGCGTACTCGGCCGCGGCGAGGGAGCGGAGGCAGCGGCGGAGCGGACCCGGGCGGTCGTAGGCGAGGACCTTGATGAGGAGGGAGAAGCGGCGCGGGTCCGTGCCGGGGCCGGCCCCGGCGCCGGAGATGAGCTCCGCCGCGGGGCCGGAGGAGCGGTGGTGGAGGAGAAGGACGACGAAGAGAGAGACAGGGAATACAAGGAGGAGGAGCGGCAGCGGGAGGGAGCGCCGCCGCGGAGGCGCCATTGCCGGCGGCGGCGGTGGCGGAGGCGGAGGAGATCGGCGGAGCACTGGAGTGGAGCAGTTGTCGGGGACGGAGAGAAAGAGAAATGTGGCCTTCCTGGCCCATATCAATGGGCCTCGTTTAGGTGGGCCATAATGGGCCTGTGGGTCGCTGTCCAGAGTGGAGGGGCAAATCGGTAAATTGCTCCAGTGGCGGAGGAAACCCCAGCGGCCCGAGTCCCCACTCGACAGCCTCTGTCTCCTCGTCGTCCCTGATCCCCTCCTCCCTCTTCTTCCTCGAGATCTCCCAAGGTGAGGGAGCCAGCAAATTCACCGCGATTCCGCACGCCGCCGCCGTCGCCGTCGCCGTCGCCGACGTCGCCGCCTGGGGGGAGGAGATGACCGGCCTGGGGAAGGCCTTCTACGCGGTGGGGTTCTGGATCCGGGAGACCGGCCAGGCCCTCGACCGCCTCGGCTGCCGCCTCCAGGGGAACTACTACTTCCATGAGCAGCGTAAGAACCCGCCCCAACCCCTGCCCTTGCCTCCAATCCGCTCTCCGGTCTCCCCGTCCACCTGTTTCGCGATAAGCGTTCTGCGAGTCGCATAGATTTGATACTGGAATGTTGCCGAAACGAGAGAGCGAATCGGGATTGCTGGGTAGGGTTTGAAACGATTCGTGGAATGTAGGCTGGGGCTGTCCTAGGGTTTTGCGTAGTTAGATCATCATGTGCTGATTTGAGTTAATGGACCTGCAATGCTCTTTTCTCAATGTAGTCTGTGAAATTTAGAGGAATTTAGAGGCTGCCTGATGTACAGATCGTTTGTGGACGCTCTCTGATACTTGAACTGGTCCAATGCACAACAGGTGCTGGAAGTATGGAGGGTCAACTGAAGTAGTAGATTTGTAGATATTGTTGTTGATCATGATCTGGGTATAAGGTTTTGTAAGAAGACATTAGTTCCCTAGAGCTAGAAAATAAAATTTCTATGATATGTTAAAATTTTGCATGGATGATTTCAATAGGATGCTAAAGGTTATGTATGTTGATTTGGTGCTTGAAAAGAGGTTGGAAGGAGTGTTTAATCGCTGAAGTTTTTGTTGTCACTGCTGAGAACCACCATGTTCCTATTAGCCCAGGATTCATTTTACTAGGTGTGGTGGGGTTCGAGAGTTCAGAGCAACTCTTGTCTTAATATGTGACAGAAATGATGATTTGTTGTTTACTCTTGGTAGTTGTGAGTGTTTATTGATGTTTGTGACAAACTGGTGTTTGATGGCTTATATCTATAGTGAAAATGGAAGAACCAACCTGAAACAGTCATTTAGATACCCAATTGAAGCAAAAAAGTATAATGGTGAATTTGGCTTGATAACAATGTTTTCATATGATTCCTAAGTGTGTAATACTGTACCATGCAAGCATTGTTTGAGCCTAAAAATAAGCATTATAATTTCTTAAACCATCTTAGTGTAAACTACTGTTTCTGAGAGTAATTCAAATGTAATTGAATGCTTAAGTTTCTGTTTGACTCTCCCTGATCATATTTAATCTCGTATGTGCATATTATGAGCCCCTGTCGTATTCTGTATGTCGTTAATTTGTCTTAGTCTGGTGGAAGATTTCACAACTATAAACTCAGTAGATCAACATGTTGGTTGTGCCGTTCCATAGTGATCCCTAGATATGTCTCCTTGTAAGTCAAAAAAAAATGTTAGTAGCATTTTACCTTTCTAACTGTTATGCTTTTGTCACTTGTTCCTTACAGACTCACGCAGTTTTGACTGTACATATCATCTTCACAATACTGCTTTTGCTGTGCATTTTAATATTGCCTCCTTCCTGATTACTGATAATATTAATTTTGATGGTTCTGTCTATCTGTGGATGTCATGTGTTCATTTCTGCAAGCTGTATAACTATCCAAATCAAGACCTAAAATTGTATGATGTATGTCATTATGCTTTTGAGTTTTGTGTAACATGCATGAGGCTGTCACCATAAGATTATCATGATCTATTCTATTCCAGTGGGATTAAAAGGTCATTTCTATTAGCAGTCATTCAAATATCGGTATTACACATATGGTTGAGTTTGAAGGCGCGAATAACTCAACGCAATTATATATTGATACCAAAGCGTGAGTACATATAGGCATGGCACCTTCATTATCCATACAACCAACTTATAGAAACAGATTCAGAATGAGATAGGAAGGAGTCCAGCGGGATTACGAGCATGATACAGTATATGAAACATTAGGATTCTAACAGAGTTATTAGTGATAACTGTTTGCTTCTGTAGTAAACATATTGAAATGCTAATATGATTTCCATTTGAGCATTACAGTCTCAAGGCATCGCACACTTATGAACATCTTTGACAAAACCCCTCATGCTCACAGAGATGCATTTGTTGCCCCAAGTGCATCTCTCATTGGTGATGTTCAAGTTGGACAAGGAGCTTCAATTTGGTATGGATGCGTCTTAAGAGGTTTGTGCTTCTTGCTTTCTTATCTTAGTTAGCATCATTTTGTTCGTTTTGCAGAATCATGTAACAAGTACAGTAGAACTGTTCCTGTATTCTGATTTGTCTTTGCCAAACTAAATTATTTAAGATGCAAAAAAAATATTGATGTCATGTTTTCTTCAATGTTCAAGGGTATCAGTCTATGTGATTTACTTCATCAAGATATATTTATAGATTTCTCTTTTGAGTTTTTGACCATGAACTATTAAATTATATTATTAACATGAATACATAACACTTGATGTAAGGTGAACAAGCAAACTGTTGACATAGGAATAGCAGTTAGCTTATCAATAGCAAATTTACATTTGAAATAATACTTTCAGTTAAATGTACCATGCGTATCCATGTGTCTTCTATGCAATGCATTAGGTGTTTTTGGTGTTAAATGTATGTTAGTAATTGTGCAATATCTTGACCCAGCTACCTTTTTTGGCCGACAAAAAGGAATACTACAGTTTATCTATGGGAAAACCCTAACATTTTTAAAATATTAAGTGCATAAATCACAGTGATATATGTCACTATATGTTAGACCCCTCTCTGTACAAACAAGCCATTGATTGTGTTAACAAGGATATCTTTCCATCACACGGGATGATGTATGTTCTCATCACTCCCCAAACTCTTGTCCTCTCTATGCAGCATTTATCTCCTGAGAACAAGCTAGCTGGTTCCGTCACCAGTACTAAATTAAGTGACATTGCTACTTATCTGGCATATTTACCCAGTGATACTTAGGTTGCGTTCGCTAGCCTGAGTTGGGAACGCGCACAATGCGCACGGAAAACAAAACGGTCCATTAGCGCGTGATTAATTAAGTATTAGCTATTTTTTTTTGAAAAATGGATTAATTTGATTTTTTAAGCAACTTTTGTATAGAAACTTTTTGCAAAAAAATACACCGTTTAGTAGTTTGAAAAACGCGCGCGTGGGAAAAAGTACTGTGCGCGCTGGGAACTTCTGGTGCCGAACACAGCCTTACAATACCTACAAAGAAAACTAAGACATAACAGATTAACAGTCTTGACACATACAGCCAATGAAGACAACTTTTGCCCATGGAGTTAGATTCTCTGCACAACAGAGATCCGTAAACTAATTTATTCACTTGTTTTAAACTATGATTTACTATAATTTGTTGAAGATTTTAATATCTATCTATGATGCTGTATTTTGACTGTTGTTACTTTTGTTGTCAACAATTATCTTAACATACTTAATTTCAGGGGACGCAAACAACGTTCAAATTGGATCTGGGACCAATATACAAGACAATTCTCTTGTCCATGTGGCAAAATCTAATCTTAGTGGAAAAGTCTTTCCAACCATCATCGGGGATAACGTCACAGTAGGTAAATATGATCCGTGGTTCTTGCCTTACACATGTGCTTCTTATGATTTGTTTATCCAATATTCTCACAATATTTAGGTTCCATATTTTAGATGGTCACGATCTGTTTCCATCATTGCCTAGCACAAAAATAGACATGAGCACATCTTCTTGCAAAAATGTTACTCATGAAAACAAGTATATATTTCTGATGACATATATACTACATTCTGGAACACCACTTCACAGGTCATAGTGCTGTATTACAAGGATGTACTGTTGAGGACGAAGCATTTGTTGGTATGGGGGCAACCCTGTTAGATGGTGTTGTGGTGGAAAAGCATGGGATGGTTGCTGCTGGAGCCCTTGTAAGACAGAACACAAGGATCCCCTGTGGAGAGGTTGTGCATTACTCTCTTTATTACTTCACTTTCAGTTTTGATTGTTACTCAGGTCTCGTCTAAAGTTTGCTTCACTTGATTGACTATTTGTTGTTGCAATTAGGCACACCAAAATACATGATTACCATCTGTTTAGTGTACCAAGATTCAACTAGTTTGTGGAAAGTACATTGTTTTGCAGTTTGCACTATTTAGGTGACAGTTACATTTTGTAGGTTTAGATGCCTAGACATTTCTGCATGGGCTTAACAAGAATATGCTGTGCAGCTCTTGTTTGATTGTCTTATTTCAGTGAGTTCTTTGCTGACTAGTTCTATTTGGATTCAGGTATGGGGAGGAAACCCTGCCAAATTCCTGAGGAAGCTCACTGATGACGAGATTGCGTTTATCAAAGAATCAGCTTCTAACTATTCCACTTTGGCAAAGGCCCATGCCGCTGAGAATGCCAAGCCTGTTGAAAAGACTGAGTTTGAGAAGCTGTTCCGCAAGAAGTCTGGTCACCAGGATGAGGAACACGATTCAATGATTGGTGCCACTCGGGAGGTTACTCCGGAGCTGACGCCCTCGAGTCCTGCCCAATAAACCTTGTTTCTGTTTTTGCTTCTCTCTGATGCCTTTGCATCATCTTATATTGGACAGTGCAGGATTGTTGAAGGTGACACTGTTCCATGAGTTTGGCGGTTTATGTTTACTTTCCTCCCCAATAATTTTGGGTCGAGCAATGTTCAAAAGCTGGCCATGTACTTCGTTTTCTGTATTCCATATGTTTAAGATGCGCACCATGGAACAAAGAGAACCATTACGCACAGAAATCTAGCATCGTTTTGACAAGTTACCAGCGCGTTCTTGTAGTTCTCTGCATATTATTGGATAAAAAGCGGATTTGTTGGTGTGCGTGAAATTTGGTAAAGTCTGAAATTTTAACCTTGGTTGATGAATCTACCTTACCTGACCTTTACTATAACGAATTTGGCTAAAATTTTGTGTGAAGGAAAATCTATAGAGCCCTAAAATTTTAATGGAAGTCTGCTTGGCACTGTGAACGTCGAAATACCTTATCTGTGTACTGTAACTTCTAACCCCTAAGGTGGTTTTACTGATGTGGAAAGGTCAAATAAGCGGGTTTAATGACTAACACGACATATTTGTACTTCAATCTCTCGGTTCATGTTTTATATTGTATTATGGTGACATACTAGCATCGTGGCATGCCCATACTGCCATCTCCCTCCTGAGATAATAGATGACGATAAAGAGGTGGGAGGGAGACTGAGAGTTTAGCCTAAGGAGTTAATGTTAGTTTCAAAGTTCAGAGTGTTAGAACTTACGCTCAAAGTATAGGGGCATATGGATTTTTTTTCCTAGCTACAAAATAGCACTAGTACTCAGCTCATACGATGGTACATGCTGTTGTACGTGACTGCCATATGTTTCATTTTCAAGAAAAATGGACTATCAATTCATCAGCACAAGAGACCCAACAAAAAGCTCGATCTCTTCCTTTCATCTAGATCATCTTCGGCAGACAATATTTTAGGTCACAACTCACAACCGGGTCTTGGCTTTCACTGACCTAGCAGGACGTTCATCCCCCCTGGTGCTTTTCCAACGCCAACGCAAGATGGGCCATGGTTTTGAGGACCCGTGCCATTACAATTTATCTATTCACCATTCAAATTCGCATAAAATTTAATCCGTGCCACTAGCATCAAGTTTTCCGTCAAATCATTTTCTTTCCTCCTCCTTCCTCCTCTCGCCAGCAGGGGTCGCGGCCCAGCCAGCACGAGGGAAGGCGTGGAGCAGTGGAGGCGGCCTCGGAGGGTCGCCATGCCGTGGCTGGAGATGTGGCTGCCTCCTGCCGGCTCGGGCGGCGGCGGAGGAGGAGAGGGGATGGCGGCCGGCCGGCTGTCCAGCGCCTCGAAGACAACCCAACGCGGCAGCGCCCAGCGGCGTGTTTGTTCCTCCTCGTCGGCTCATCGCGGCGCGCCGGCGCCGACGCTGATGTATGACGCCGCTGTCATCATGGATCCTCCTCGGCTCGTCGCTGCTCGCCTGCTCGTGGTCGTTGACTCGCTGTGCTGGCCGCACTACCGCAGGCCGCCTCGCGTGGTGCTGGCGCTAATCGCGGGGACAAGCAAAGGCTGCCGAGCTTGCCTGCTGCCAGCAAGCAGAGTGAAAAAACAGGTGCAAATAGAGAAGGAAAAAAGAAACGAGATCTGAAATTTTTAGGAGCCGCGGACGCCGGAGATGGTCACGCTGCTGCCATCGCTCATGCCGGAGTTCTGAAACGAGATGGGTAACAAAGAAGATGGGAGGATGAAGAAAGAAGGTGAAACTGGCATGCGGGTCTCATATTTAAAGTATTTTGGTTTATACGATGACGAAAAATATGACGGCAATGATATGGTTTTAATTTTGTGTGAATTTGAATGACATGAATACGAATAGATGAATTGTAATGACATTTGTCTGAATCGGTATATTTGTAATGACATGAATCCAATTAAACCAAGTTTTATATGGGCCAATGGTTATCTCACTGTTAGAAAAATAATTTTCACATATAAAACTTTGAAAATACGGAGACCCTGTAGTAGTGAGATAACCATTGACCCATAACTTTAAAGGCACATGTTTTGACGGACGATTTAAGCATGCGCATGCGAAAATCGATTTTCACATATAGGCCTTGATTGAGGACTTCCTCCGTATTTTTCAGGGCAGGCCAAAAGGAGATTTGTTTGTGAAAATTCAGAGGCCTATATGTGAAAATCAAATTTTGCATGCGCACGCTTAAGCCGCCCGCCAAAACATACGTCTTTAAAAATCGATTTTCACATATGCGTGACTTAAGCCACTCGCAACCTCATTTTCGCAAACTGGTGGCTTAAGAATGCACATGTGAAAATCTATTTTTGCAGACGGACGACTTAAGTCACTCGCTTGTAAAAATCAAATTAAAGAAAAACATATCTATATCTAACATTTCATATAAAGTCGGATGAAGACAAATTTTATATCTTGACGAGATCTACAAAGTCACTTTGTAGTTGATAATTTTTTTATTTGAGATTTTTTAGAGGCCGAAGCATATGTTACAAGATCTCACATATACTTTTACAAAATTTTAGATCTATGTTTCAAACGACTTATGATGAAAATATGCTCAAAGTTGTAGCGCTCGATCAGATCTATAATTTTGTAATTGAAAACCTTTTCATTTAAGATGTTTAGAGGACTAAATAAACATTTCAAGTTTTGTATATATGAAGTTTAAAAGAATGGCATCATAACTCCAAACAGTAAGTATTTGATGGTATGGTGGTAACGATGGATGTGTGTGGACTATGTGGTATTGAGTTTGAGTCCTCTATAGTCTATACCACACTTATGCGTATTTTGTGAAAACAAAATGATGTTGCTTATGATTTGGGTGTGCAAATGTGTAAGGGTGCCTAATAAAATTCAAAATATTTTTTTTGATTTAGTTCTGATGCCTAAAATATTCAAAATATGATAAATTCATTTTTCCAAACGGCCGTCTTAAGTCGTTCGTCTACGAAAGTCGATTTTTTTTCATACATCCGTCTTAAGCCGTTCGTATATGATAATCGATTTTCTCATGCAACTGGACGATCCGCTTATGATAAGCTTTATTTCCACGGACACCTAGAGAGAGGTGGGCCGCTAACCGTTTGTGAAAATGGATTTTGGTCGTATGCAAAGACCAGTAGTGTCCATAGTGTCCATAGCAGTTCTCGGGTTTTCTACGGAACAATTTTTCTTTGTTGGCGGTTTTTTCAAGGACTTACATGGTCGAATTGTAGGAGGATGACGTCTGCGTTTTTTATTAGTAGAGATGAATCGACGATTTCCGGCGGCCACTTGGGCTCCGGTGGAATCGCTGTTCCCTTGCCCTTCTCGGCCTTGAAACGGAGGAAACGGATTCCTTCTCGCTTCAGGGCAATCCTATACTCTGGACCTTTGTGTTAGGTTTTAGGATCGCTAGGAGCCGATCTAGGAGTTGATATCTAGATTGTAGAAAAAACGGGAGAGAGAGAGAGAGGGGGGGATAGAACCCCATACCTTCGTCGGGCTTGGAGCTTGATGCGGCCATGGCGACGGTGTGGAGGGGGGCAGCGGTGAGCGTTTCCCCCCACTTCAGCGCCTTCCCAGATCGGAGGTTCTAGGGTTTTGTGGGGAGCCTGTGTGCACGACGACGAACGTTGGGTCGTGTGCGCCGACGGCTTCCCCTCTTTTATTGTGCGCTACGTGAGAGGGGCCCACAACCATTTGATCAGCTTGCACTCCCGATCAGAGCGCGTGGGCGGAGTGGGAAACAGATTCTCGATTTCCCGGGGATCGCAACTAACATTCTCCCCTTCGATCTCCGCCTTTCTTACTTCTCATACTCAACATTTACTTCTAAATAGATTGATGCATAGAGCACACTTCATCATGATAGCCATTACCGAACCATCAGACGCAATGACTACAATCCACCTCTCCATTTTAAAATAAACACTAGGCCCTTTTGTAATCCAAGGATCATAGGCTTTCCTGTAAACCCATGCCAGCTAAGTGTTCTCTGAACACACTGGGCGGTAAGCCTTTTGTAAGCGGATCCGCTAACATCTCCTTTGTACTTATATGCTCAAGACTAATAGTCTGATCCTGGATTTTCTTTTTCACAACATAAAACTTAATGTCAATGTGTTTGGCAGCACCACTTGACTTATTGTTGTGAGCATAAAACACTGCTGGCTCATTGTCGCAGTACATCTTGAGTGGCCTTTGAATGCTGTTGACCACTTTCAACCCGGGTACAAACTTCTTTAACCATTTTGCCTGTCCCGTGGCCTTATAACGAGCTACAAACTCGGCATACATCGTTGATGATGCTATGACGGTTTGCTTGGAGCTTTTCCATGAAATGGCTTCTTTTGCGAGAGTGAATATGTAGCCTAATGTGGACTTTCTATCATCTACATCTCCCGCAAAGTCTAAGTCTGAATACCCTTCTATCTCAAGGGAATCAGTTCTTCTGTACGTTAGCATGAGGCCTTTTGTGCCTTGCACATAACGCAAAGTTTTCTTTACCATTCTCCAGTGATCTATTCCTGGATTTTCCTGATATCTGCCAAGTATCCCGGTAACAAAAGCTAAGTCAGGGCGTGTACATACTTAAGCATATTGTAAGCTTCCGACAGCTGAAGCATATGGAACCACTTTCATTTGATCGATCTCATACTAGTTCTTAGGATATTGAAATTTTCCAAATCTGTCGCCCTTAACTATGGGAGCAGGTGTAGGCTTACTCGCATGTATACTGTATTTCTTTAGAATCTTTTCCAGATATGCCTTTTGCGATAATCCTAAAACCTCTCTTCTTCTATCTCGGTTAATCTCTATTCCTAGAACAAATGAGGCTTCACCAAGATCTTTCATATCAAAATTCGAGGACAAAAACTTTTTGTCTCCAATAGTAGATCAACATCACTACTAGTGAGCAAAATGTCATCTACATGTAGGATAAGGAAGATAAATCTTCCATTTCTGAACTTTGCGTAAACGCAATTATCCTCTTCATTTTCATTAAACCCAAACCTTCTTATTACTTCATCAAACTTTAAGTACCACTATCTAGAGGCTTGTTTTAATCCATAAATGGATTTTTTCAGATGGCATCCCATTTGTTCTTTTCCTTCCATAACAAAACCCCTGGGTTGTGCCATGTAAACGTTCTCATATAAATCCCCGTTAAGGAATGTCGTCTTTACATCCATTTGATGTAGCTCTAGATCATAATGTGCCACAAGTGCCATTACGATCGTGAAGGAATCTTTACATGACACCGGAGAAAAGGTCTCATTATAATTAATTTCTTCTCTTTGAGTAAACCCTTTTGTCACAAGTCGTGCTTTATATATTTCTACATTCCCTTTGGAGTCACGTTTTGTTTTGTAGACCCATTTGCAGCCTACTATCTTGTCTCCTTTAGGAATTTCTTCTAAGTCCCAAACTTTGTTGGTACTCATTGATCTCATTTCATCTTCCATGGCTTCAAGCCACTTCGATGAATGAGCACTTCTCATGGCTTCTTCAAACGAGGTGGGATCTCTCTTTGTTTGAACTTCTTCACTAGCATAGACTTGGTAGTCACTAAAAATAGCTGTCCTTCTCTCTCTTTGAGATCTTCTGAGTTGTGGTACGTCTTTTACTTGGGGCTGATGTTGCTCTTCCTCTTGTGTGACAACTTGTTCTGTAGGATCCTGAATATCAGGTTCCTCCTGCTCATTCGTTGTTGTCATAGGAGAACTAACATCAGGTGTTTTCACCGCAGCGTTCTGTGCTGACGGTGTAACAGCAACAGGTATCGAGAAAAAAGGTTCCTGAATCATCGGAGTAGGTACATGAACCCGCTTCTCTTCAGGAGTAATTTCTCGGGGTACCATGCTCCCCCTGATTATCTCATCCTCCAGAAACACTGCGTGTCTCGTTTCTACGAATTTAGTGTGTCTGTCAGGACAGTAGAAACGAAAACCTTTTGATTTCTCAGGGTAGCCAATGAAATGGCAACTGACTGTTTTAGGATCTAGCTTCCCAATATTTGGGTTAAATAACTTTGCCTCAGCTGGACAGCCCCACACCCATAGATAATTTAGCATGGGTTTCCTTCCTGTCCATAGCTCATACGGTGTTTTGGGTATCGACTTACTTGATACTCGATTAAGAATATGGGCATCAGTTTTTAGTGCCTCGATCCATAGACTTATCGGTAAGGTGGAGTGACTTAGCATACTTCGCACCATGTCCATTAAAGTGCGGTTGCGTCTTTCAGCTACTCCGTTCTGCTGAGGCTCGCCCGGTGTAGAGTACTGGGCTACTATGCCATTTTCCTGTAGAAACCTTGCAAAAAGTCCAGGTATTTGGCCATAAGGGGTATGCCGACCGTAGTATTCTCCTCCACGGTCGGACCTTACTACTTTGATCTTTAGATCAAGCTGATTTTCTACCTCAGCCTTAAAAGTCTTGAATTTATCCAATGCTTATGATCGTTCTTTAATTGGATAAATGTAGCCATAGCGCGAATAGTCATCTGTGAATGTTATAAAAGAATCATAACCATCCACTGTCTTAATTGGAAAAGGACCACAGATGTTTGTGTGTATGATTTCCAATCTTCCTAAACTTCGTATGGTTCCTTTCTTTATTTGTTTAACATACTTTCCTTTAATGCAATCGATGCAATATTCTGTATCCGCAAAGTCTAACGGATGCAAAATTTCTTCTTTAAATAATCGTTCAATTCTCCCCTTCTAAATGGGGTCTAAACGACAGTACCACAATTTCGCCGAGGTTTCCTCATTGCATCGTTTGCGCTTCTTACACTTGTAGACGAGGAAGACACACTATTGCACGCAACATTATTTTTATTGCATACAACATTCACATTCTCATGTTTAGACAACATGTAAAGTTGGCCTTGTCGGATGGCAAGACCCACACACTTATTCTTGAATATAATTAAACATAAGTCTGGATCGAAATAACAATTATATTCATCATCCGCCAAACATGAAACAGAAACTAAATTTCTACTTAAGGAGGGTACATAGAGCACGTTCCGCAAATAAAGTGTGAATCCATTATCCAAATCTAATGGATGATCTCCAATAGCTTCAACTTCTGCTTCAACACCATTTGCTACTTTAATGTATCTTTCTCCTCTTGCTAGCATCCTCCTCGTACGGAATCCTTGTAATGAATTTACAACATGAATAGTTGCACCTGAATCAACCCACCAAGTGGATTTTGAATAACTTACATACAGAGATTCATCTACGAATGTAATGATGTCCTCACCTTTCTTTATTAGATGCTTCAGGAACTCAGGGCAATCCTTTTGAAGGTGCCCCTTCTGCTTGCACCACCTGCAAGTGTCCCTATCCACTTCTATACTTGGCCGTGGATGAGGATCACTTTGTGGCGCCTTTCCTTGTGTCTTGGGAGAGGTGACATTTTGACTATGGTTGATCCTCCTCTTGTTCTTCACATAGTTTACGGAATCACCACGAGTCTTGGGTCTGTCTTCTTCTTGCACACACATGGCAATCAACTTCTTAATGTTCCAGCTTTCGGGCAGTGAGTTGTAGTTCACAACAAATGCGTCGAAATCTGAAGGTAGAGAGGCAAAAATGAGGTGAACTAGGAATTCGTCAGGGAGAACCAATTCCATCTTCTTGAGCTTTGAAGCGATGCCACTCATCTTCAAAATGTGCTCTCTAACCCCTCCACCATTGTACTTCATAATAACTAAGCTCTTGATCAGGGAGCTCGCATAGGCTTTTGAAGAACCAGTGAACTGATTCTCCACCCTCTGAAGATACTTTACGGCGATGGTGCATACTGGGATTGCTCCCCTTATTGCCTCCACTATTGAGCTCTTGATCACCATCAAGCACTTGCGATTAGAAGATTCCCACTTCGCATGATCAGTGCCGTACTTATGTACTATTGGAGTGTAACGTCCCGCCTCCACGAGGCCGGGCCCGCTTACATCTAGCAGCTTAAATAGGACATAGACTGCCCTCACAAACCAACACTAGTCTTTTCTGCGCACTTTGTCCTCACTCGTGCGCACCCGGGAAGACTTCCCGGTCGATCACCCATCCCTAGATTTCTCCAGGCCAAGCACGCTTAACTTTAGAGTTCTTTGAAGATGGGCTTCCGGAAAAGAAGTTGCAACTTGTTGGCATGAGTATCCTATCAATCCTATTATGCCTTGGGCCGGGGTGTTACATCCTCACCCCCTTAAGAGATCGACGTCCTCGTCGATCAACCCCAAGCCAGGAACTCCCTCTCTTGGCCACGTCCGTGTGTCCAGTACCAGCGCATGTGCCATACTGTGTGACCATACCGGGTCCACACCAGCCATGCACACCATGCCTGCGCAACTGCGACACACCCATGTCTAGTGCCAGCGCATGTGCCATGCTGTGTGACCACACCGGGTCCACACCAGCCATGCGCACCATGCCTGCGCAACTGCGACACCGCGCCCGTGAAACCGCGAGAGTCGGCTCTGATACCATCCTGTAACGTCCCGCCTCCACGAGGCCGGGCCCGCTTACATCTAGCAGCTTAAATAGGACATAGACTGCCCTCACAAACCAACACTAGTCTTTTCTGCGCACTTTGTCCTCACTCGTGCGCACCCGGGAAGACTTCCCGGTCGATCACCCATCCCTAGATTTCTCCAGGCCAAGCACGCTTAACTTTAGAGTTCTTTGAAGATGGGCTTCCGGAAAAGAAGTTGCAACTTGTTGGCATGAGTATCCTATCAATCCTATTATGCCTTGGGCCGGGGTGTTACATCGGTTTGTCGGCCCCTGATTTTATAGCACAGGAAACCATATGTGTTTACAAATACCAACTCCCTGGATCGGTAGGTTGGTATACACACATTACAACTCTGGTACACATAGTCTGCATCGCGCGTGTGCGCGGAAGGGTGTGACTGAAGAGAAAGAAAGCCAGGAGGAGGAGAAAAGAGGATGGAAAGGGACGGGTTGCATACTGGCTATGGTTGCCCTTATATAGGCTTCACCGCACGAGCTCGTCTTAAATGGCCATGAAGACAGGGACGGGGCAGTTGCAGCGGCCGCGCGGGTTGGCGCGTATACTGCATAGGCTGTTGCATGCATGCTAGCTTGGGCTCGACTAGCTGCTTGCATGCAGGCATACGCATAGCTAGCTAGTTGCATGGTGCTTGCTCGTGGCTGGCTTGCCTGCATGCACGCGCATGCACAACTAGCTTGCTGCATGGCTCGCGGCGGTGCGAGGTGGGGCCGGATGCGTATGGAATGGATGGCAAGCTCGCCGGTGAGACAGGAGCGGAAGGCGACAGCCGGTGATGTCGTAGCGGCCTCGTCGTAGCGGCGCGGCGTGCGGCGACGTCGTCGCCGAAAATAGTATGGGGGAAAATTAGACTTTTCTCTTTTCCAACCTAATAGGAATGAAAAGGGCTTGGGGAGGTAACATGGACTTTTTCCAGAAAAAGCCCAGCAACAAGAAGGCCATAGTAGAGGGAGCTTACGTGGACTTTTTGGAGTAAAACTAATTTTGGTTAGAGTGAAAATCCTGGGACAAAGACCAGAAGATCAGAGGAGTAGAAAAATTGGTAAATTTCAATAAAAGTTTGGCACTGGCATAAAACAAAGAAACTGTCGGCATGATGCAAAAATTTAAACATGAAACAGAAATGATTTTTGATCGGTGTATTTTTATTTAGGAATTTCCCCAGGGTGTTACAAACCTACCCCCCTAAAAATAATCTCGTCCTCGAGATTGCTTACCTTTTCTAGAAGAGGTCGGGGTATCTACTCTTGAGGTATTCCTCTCGTTCCCAGGTGGCTTCGTCTTCCGAGTGATTGCTCCACAGAACTTTGTACAATTTAATGGTTTTAGAGCGGGTTCTCCTTTCAGCTTCTTCTAAGATTTTGATCGGTTTCTCCGGATATGTGAGGTCGGGGTTTACTTCTTGGGTTTCCACTAAGGTATGCTCTTCTGGTATGCGGAGGCATTTTTTTAGTTGAGAGACGTGGAACACGGGATGGACGTCGGATAAGGTTTCTGGCAGTTTTAACTCATAGGCGACTTGGCCACGTCGGCTTATTATTGGGTATGGTCCCACATAACGCGGTGCCAGCTTGCCTTTTACCTTAAAACGCCGGGTTCCTCGTAGGGGTGATACCTTGAGATACACGTAATCCCCAACCCCAAAAGTTAATTCCCGTCGCCTAGTGTCCGCATAACTCTTCTGCCTGGCTTGGGCGGCTTGAAGGCGGTCTTTTATTAATCGCACCTTTTCTTCAGCTTCTCTCACGACGTCGGGTCCGAAGACGGAGGCCTCTCCAACTTCTGACCACATCAATGGGGTACGGCATTTCCGGCCGTACAAGGCTTCGTTGGGGGACATTTTCAAGCTTGCTTGGTAGCTATTGTTATATGAAAATTCCGCATAGGGCAGACATTTTTCCCAGTCCGTTGTGAAATCCATAACACAAGCGCGCAACATATCCTCTAGAACTTGGTTGGTTCTCTCCGTCTGGCCGTCGGTTTGGGGGTGGTAGGCTGTGCTAAAGGCAAGGTGACTGCCTAGTGCTTCATGGAACCGATCCCAAAAGTGAGAGGTAAACTGCGCGCCTCGGTCTGAGATAATCCGCTTTGGGACACCATGGAGGCATACTATTTTTGCTATAAACAACTCGGCTAGTCGAGCCGCGCTGTAGGTCGTCCTAACTGGTATAAAACGGGCTACTTTCGTCAGGCGGTCTATGATTACCCAGATGGAATCACAACCTGAAGCGGTCTTGGGTAGCCCCACTATGAAATCCATACCAATTTCGTCAAACTTCCATTCCGGAATTTTTAATGGTTGCAACAACCCAGCCGGGCGCTGGTGTTCGGCCTTAACCCTTTGGCAGATGTCGCATACGGCGACGTATTCCGCAACGTCCCGTTTCATTCCGGGCCACCAATATTCTTGCTTTATATCTTGGTACATTTTTGTGCTTCCGGGGTGGATGGAGTAGGCCGAATCGTGGGCTTCCGTGAGGATAGTCTTTCGAAAATTCTTTCCGGCGGGCACGAACAACCGATGTTTATACCAAAGGATTCCTTGCTCATCCAACCTGAATTCTTTGGCCTTTCCTCCCTTCATCTGATCCCTAATCTTTTCTACCTCCTTGCTTTGATTTTGGCTGTCTTTGATTTGGGCCGGGAGTTGTGGCTGAAGCTCTAGGTTTGCCACACTCCCTTGCTTCACCATGGTTAGGTTGAGGCGGGCGAACTCAGCTTCCAAGGTGGGCGGTAGGTCTTGGGCCCTTAGCATGTTACATGCGGGTTTCCTGCTTAAGGCATCAGCTACCACATTAGCCTTGCCTGGATGGTAGTGGATGTCCAAGTCATAATCCTTAATTAACTCTAGCCATCTTCTTTGGCGTAGGTTGAGGTCAGCCTGAGTAAAGATGTACTTTAGGCTTTTGTGATCAGTGAAGATATTACAGCGGTTACCGATCAGATAGTGCCTCCAAATTTTTAGGGCATGAACTACGGATGCTAGCTCCAAATCGTGGGTTGGGTAGTTCTCTTCATGAGGTCTTAATTGGCGTGATGCATAGGCGACTACCTTGTTGTCCTGCATTAATACACCTCCCAATCCGTGACGAGAAGCATCACAGTAAACTTCGAAATCTTTCCCGATGTCGGGCAAGACAAGGATGGGGGCTGAAGTTAATTTGGCTTTTAGCTGGTTGAAGCTACTTTGGCATTTTTCGGTCCAATCATACTTTTTCTCCTTTTTGAGCAGTTGTGTCATAGGGCGGGCGATTTGAGAAAATCCTTCGATGAATCTGCGGTAATACCCAGCTAGGCCAAGGAAGCTCCGTACCTCGGTTACACTTCGAGGTGCTGGCCACTTAGTAACTGCGTCCACTTTGGTTGAGTCTACTGCTACTCCTCCGGCTGAAATTACGTGGCCTAGAAAACTCACCTCCCTAAGCCAAAACTCGCACTTACTGTACTTGGCATACAGCCGGTGCTCCCTTAACTTTTCCAACACTATTCGTAGGTGGGTCGCGTGTTCTTCCTCGGTTTTGGAGTAGATTAGTATATCATCTATGAACACTACGACGAACTTGTCAAGGTATTCCATGAATACTTTATTCATAAGGTTCATGAAATAAGCGGGGGCGTTGGTCAGTCCAAACGCCATGACCAAGAACTCATAGAGCCCATAGCGAGTAGAGAAGGCGGTTTTGGGTACATCTTCCGGGCGTACTTTAAGTTGGTGATAGCCGGAACGGAGGTCGATTTTTGAGAATACACTTGCCCCTTGAAGTTGGTCGAATAGGTCATCGATTCTAGGAAGGGGGTATTTATTTTTGACTGTGACTTCGTTCAGCGAGCGATAGTCCACACACATCCTTTGGCTACCATCTTTCTTTTTAACGAACAGCACCGGGGCTCCCCATGGAGAAGAACTAGGGCGGATAAATCCCTTGTCTTGGAGTTCTTGAATTTGTTTCTTAAGTTCTTCTAAATCGTTGGCAGGCATCCTATAGGGTCGCTTGGCTATTGGTGCAGTACCGGGCATTAAGTTTATGACGAATTCTATATCTCTGTCAGGGGGCATTCCTGGCAGTTCCTCTGGAAAAACGTCTCGGTATTCCCGAACCACGGGGGTTTTTTCCAAGGTAAGGGAGGCTAGGATGGTCTTTTGGTCTCCAGACACCGGTTTGAGGGGTCCGATCTCAATTCTTACAGGGTTGGCGCCTTGGGTGGCTAGTGCGATGATTCTTCGGGCACAGTCAAGGGTTCCTCGGTATTTGGATAGCCAATCCATGCCCAAAATAATGTCAAGGTGCTGAGAGGGGAGGACTATTAAAGTGGTAGGAATCACCGTCCCTTGCAAAAGGAGCGGCACATTTTTGCAAACCCGGGTTACCATCAAATCCCCCCCTGGTGAGTGTACGACCATAGGTTTATTTAACTCAGAAAGCCTAAATTGCTGACTTCGAACGACTTTTGGAGAGATGAAAGAATGAGATGCACCAGAGTCAAACAGAACCGAAACCGGGACAGAGTTTATAGAAAACGTACCGAGAAGAACGCCCTGATCTTCCTGGGCCTCCTCCGCGTGCACGTGGTTCACGCGGCCATGAGCAACAGATGACGCGGACTGGGCCCGAACTGGGGCTTGCGGGGCTGCCCGGGGCGCAGAGGGTGTAAAAGTACCGCGGGCGGGGGCGGGATTTGTCTGGAATTTGGAGGGAATTTTTCTGGGCAGGGGGCATTCTCTGGAGAAGTGGCCTGCTCCACCACAGTTGAAGCAGTTCATGTTTGTGGGGCCAGAGCCAGGGATGGTGGAGGTAGGGGTGCGGAGTATTGCAGCGGGGCGGACGGTGGGTGTGGTGGGGGTGGATGCGGGGCGAAAAGAGCCAGAGTATACCGGCCTCCATACTTGTCCGACATTAGTTTTGAACCTTTGCCCTTGCTGCTGCTGCTTGTTCTTGAGGGCTGCGAACTTGCGCTTCCGGTTGGCATTCACTATCTTGTTATCAGCTTCCTTTCGGAGCGCCTTGTTGATCAGTCCTTGGAAAGTGTCATGGTCCTGCGTAATCAGCTGACTACGTAGTTCGTCGTTCATTCCGTTCAGGAATTTATCGACCTTTTCGTCTTCGTCTGGGAGATCCTGTGGTGCATAGCGGGCCAGTTGTATGAACTTGTTGAGGTAGTCTTGCACGCTCAGATCCCCCTGGGTCAAGGCCCTAAACTCATCTCTTTTTAGTTTAATAAGGGCCGCCGGAATGTACGCCCCTCGGAAGGCTTCAGTGAATTCTTTCCAGTCTGGCTCGTCCGTGTCTGCTGTGCGAGATTTCTTGTAAGTCTCCCACCAATCACTAGCTGTTCCTTCGAGCAGGCTAGTGGCATATCGGACCTTATCTTCTTCGTCGGCTCGCACTAGTTCCAACTTCTTTACCACAGTGCACAGCCAGTCTTCCGCTTCTAGTGGTTCTGCGGCCTCCGAGAAGGTTGGTGGCCTGGTCCTTATGAACTCTCCATAGCTGGGTGCATGCCGCCTGGCCCCAACCGTTGCTCCGGCAGACCCGGATTGGGCCGTATGGTTCCCAGACCCTCCATTGTTGAGCATGTCAAGCATGCCTCGCATTAGCACGTTCTGAGTCGCCATCAACTCAGCGATGCTGGGGGGTGGGGGTGGTGGCGGCGTCGTATCGCGCGTACGGGCTGATCCGGAGCCCGATCTCGCGGTCCTTGGGTTCACCATCTGAGAGCAGGGTGGCATAGGCAGTGTTAGTGTAAGAGGGTAGGGTTGTTTATGGTATAGCAGCGCTAATGTTGTTCATGTTGTGTTATCTGTTGTGAGACAACCATTCCCATAATCGTAGCGTAACTCATAATAATATAATCAGATGCACTGGTGCAAAGCCTAAGTACATCCTACTTCCCCTGCTAGAGTAAGGGAGGGAGGTACAACCACATACATGACGATGCAAAATAGGAAGGTGCGACCTCTTCTGCTCAACCGCAGGTTAGAGGGGTACAATACAGTAATGAACACCTCAGCGTCTACTGAGTCTAAGTAGTGGTGGGTGGGAACAGGCTCGCTGTCCAGAGGACCACCAAAGCGAGTCTAGTTCCTGGCGCGCAATGGTTCCTGCCTAAGGCAGAACCCACTCCACGCGCGGGTCCAAGGCCGGGTCGCGGCTAGCCTCGTCACCCATGCGGCGAGGGGAGCGGCTACGGCTGCGACTGCGAGGGGCAGTCTCGTCAAACTCGCGGTCGCCGTCGTAGCCTGAGGTGGTGCCGCGGAGGAGGCGGCTACGGCGACGTCTCCCGAACGTGGCCGGGTCACCGCAGCTCCGGCGTCCCCTGCGTGCTGCTGGGTCAGAGGTGGTATCGACAAAGGGCTCGTCGATCTCCACGACCCTCTCCTCTGGGTCCTCCTCGACGGGTATGACGGATCTGATGACGTCGTTGAGGGTGCCGCTGGCTAGTGCGGTGAGAGCTGCAGTAGTCGGTGCTGCCGAGAAAGCACGCAGCACTGGTGGCGGGGGTGGCGCCACACCGATCACCACATCGTCCTGGGTAGCTGTCGTGATGGGAGCGGTGGTGGTAGTGGTGGCGACGAGTAGTGCCGTGCCGGAAGCAGGGGTGAGTCCCACCCCCTGAGCAGGAGTCGAGGAGCGGGTAGCGGGGCTCCCAGTAGTCGACGCTGCGGCCACCGAAGCACGGAGTGCGGCCAGGTACTGTGTGAAAGTCGGTGCAGCCGTGCGGGAGCGGGTGGCAGTGGCTTGGCCGGCCCCTGCGGCTGGTGTAGACCGTGGGCTGAAGGTGGTGGCGAAGCCAACGCTGACGGTGCGGGTCGTCGGCGGAGCCGGTGTTGAGTGGACTGGTGCGGTCTGCTGGCGGAGTGTGGCGAGCGCATGCTCCAGCTCAGAAATTTTGTGCTCCTGGCTGTCGCACCGCTCACCAAGCAGCTCGTACCTCTCCCGGAGGTTCGAGATGACGGAGTCAGCCTCGCGAAGCAGGTAGCGGAGGTGGTCAACCTCAGCGAGGTTCTCTCCGTACCAGCTGACCAGGAAGAAGCGCTGGTTTCGAAGCTGCTGAAGGGCGTACTGGCCGTGGAAGGTGAAGTCCATCTACAAAAATTAAGCACAGAGTCAATAAGAATTTTTACTAAATCGCGTGTAGCGGGGTAGAGTTTTGCAATTAATATTGTTTTGGTACGCGGGGTGCACTTATATGAGGCTAAACCAAAACGAAGTCTCGGATGGTGGGTGCCAAGGGGTCTAATCCTACAGTCGCAGGCTCTGATACCAGGTTTGTCGGCCCCTGATTTTATAGCACAGGAAACCATATGTGTTTACAAATACCAACTCCCTGGATCGGTAGGTTGGTATACACACATTACAACTCTGGTACACATAGTCTGCATCGCATAGTCTTACAATACCAAATATTACATGGGAACCCGAGTAGGTTCTAATAGGCCGTGTCTGACCGGATACAATACCAAATAACATAGGATAGCGGAAGCGAGGCTGCGGCGGTCCATCTATACTCCACAGGCATCAACTGGGGATTAGTCCCTATGGTTCCTCCGTACCATCCCCCTCCTCAGGGATCAGTTCGACTGGCATGTCCTCATCATCAAGAGCTAAAAGGGTAGAAATATGCAAGGGTGAGTACCAACCGTACTCAGCAAGTCACCACTATAGAAATGCAACCAATGCATATAGGGATCCAAGGCAGGTTTTGGTTTATTTGCGTAAAGCCAGTTTTCACAAGTTATTTTACAAGCCTATGGCCTAGCAGTTTTAACCATGAAAAGAATTGCCGCTATGTAAAGGTTGTCATTAATTAGAAGTTCCTTCATCACAATGTAACCTTCCCACGCATGGGGCAAGGTCACTCATGTTGTATTTATCCCAACTTCTTCTAACCAAATTAAAAACATGTGAGTCTAGTCAAGAGTAATACAAGTCCCGGCGCTCATTAACCGCGAGCACGGCTATTCGAATAGTTTAATTTACTCACACTGCAGTGGATGTACGCTTTTAATCCCACACTCCGTGACTCACCCAACACATGAGACTTGTCACGGCCCGGTTTTTCAGTTACCCTCGCATGGCGGCACCCGCTCCAAGGACTATGAATCCCCATTGCACCCCCGGCGCCACATTCCTACCTCGAGCCGGTTGTGAGGGGAGTCCTGGCGCTCCCGAGATTGAAGGTTACATCATACATATATAAAGCTTGACGTCATTAAACCACACACTTCCACATTTCCATACCGATATCCAGAACCTACCATGTCTGGGGTGCCACCCCACGAGAATAACCTAGTCCACCGGGTCTAACCCCACTCAAGAAGTGTGGTCGTACTCGGTTCGTTTCCTGCTTAGCTTCTTGACTCGGTCCTTAACTGACCAGGGTCGGCGGCTTACCGTTCCCAGAACCACCCATATTCTATCCGTGCCGCCCCAGTCGAAATCACTTTTGTTTAATTAAGTTTTTGGGTTTTCACAAAGGTTTTCATGCTGTGGGTGGCGCTTATGTCTCCACCCGATCTCTATCAATCACTCCCATCGAGTGATCAGTGTAACCACATCCACATATCCCACATATGGAGTGTATAACGTCTATGTAAGCAGGGCTAAGCAGTGAGTAAATAATCACGCGTAAAGTAATATACTCAGGTAACAAAGGTGTGTAAATACATAAGGATAAACAATATCAAAGGTAAGGCTTTAAGCAAATGTGGGTACGCGTTTTATAATTAGCATGCAATTTTATTTGCAATCAACACATTTATAAAAATAGGATCAACATGTTCGAGGAAGGGGGCGTAGTGACTTGCCTTGCTCAATTGGGGGTTCGTTATCAATTGGCTCAATTTCCTCCTCGCAGATATACCCTGTCCGGTCGAATAATAACGTCACGAACTACTCGCTAACACAAAAAGAGCCAAAAATTCCAAAAAGAAAAAAAACCCAACCAGTGCCATTGCGTAGATCTTGATTTTTGAAAGATTTTGACGAAAGTTTCGTTCAACTCTGACTTAAAATGAGGGAGACACGGGTTTGGAGGATTAATGGATTTTCTGAAATACGGAAATGAATTTATTAAATTGGAAAGGAATATTCCCAAGAATATTCCTTGGCTGTGATGTTGAGAGGGACGAATGTTGGACTTCCTTTTGTGAAGGCTTGGGCTTTAGCCCAGAGATGAAGGAGGTCGGGTAGGGACCTTATATAGACTTTTGGATAAGGGCCTGGGTGAGTGGAGGGATATGCATTAGACTTTGGTGAGGAGGGAGGTTGTTGGTGGGCTTTGGCCCGGAGGATGCAATTTAGACTTTTCAGGTCCATTCTTGGGCTTGGCCCGAGGAAAACAAGGGGATGTTTTGTGGACTTATGTGGAGGACTTTATGGTCTTGGCCCAAGGGACAAGAGGGATATATGTAGACTTTTGGATAGATTGCAAGGCCGGTTGGCCCAATGAAGTAGAGGAGCTTTTATAGACTTTTTAGAGAATTTCGTGGGCTTAGGCCGACCACGAGAGGAAGGCAATGTAGACTTTTTGGAAGGCTTTATGGGCTTCGGGCCGACAAAGCAGAGGAAGGCGATATAGACTTTTTCCAAGTCTTCGGTCAATGGGGCCCGCGGGGAGAGAATAAAATATGGGGCCCACTAGTGGGCCTGACACGGTGTGGCGGCGGCGCGTCGGCATGGCGTGGCCGAGGCCCGTGTCCAGGAGGTGGCCGGGCGCAGGCCGACGCGCAGGCGCGGAGGCTCCGGTCGGCGCGGTGACTTGGCCGACGCCCGCGGCAGCGAGGAGGTCGGCTGAGGCAGCTCGGCCTGAACTGGGCCACGGCATTGGCCGGGCGTGACGCGGTACTGCCAGGACAACGTCGGCCGGGGGCTCGACCGAACGACGGATGCATATACATACACACGGCTAGCTAGTTGCATGCATGTGGGTTGCTTGCATGGATGCATATGCATACACACGGTTAGCTAGTTGCATGCATGTGGGTTGCTTGCATGCATGCATATGCATACACACGGTTAGCTAGTTGCATGCATGTGGGTTGCTTGCATGCATGCATATGCATACACACGACTAGCTAGTTGCATGCATGTGGGCTACTTGCATGCATGCATGCACACGTTCGGCCCGCTAGCTATATGGCGTATGCACGGCCGGCTGTGATGCGGCGATCGCTGCGAAGGACGGTCGCGCAAGGAATGGTTACGGTGTCACGTCTCACGACGCCACCGTGCGACGGTAGACGAGAAATGCGGTAAGGAAACGAAAGCAAGAGGAAGGGCAGGAGGGGAGCTCACCTTGCGGCAGCCGGGTAGCGGCGTACCGACCGACGGTCCTCGCACGAACTACGGTCGTCGAGGTACTGCCTGGGGCCGGTCGACCCGCGGATCGTCCTCGCCCACCACGTGTTCGCTCGGCAACAAACGAACACACAGCGTTAAGGAATAAATGTTAGCGGATTAGTGCAAGTTAGGTGTCAGGGGTCAGCGAGTTAGAAGTCAGCGGGTTAGTGAGTTAGAAGTCAGCGGGTTAGTGAGTTAGAAGTCAGCGGGTCAGATGTTAGGGATTAGCCGTTCGATAAGTCAGTCGTTCTCGGGTTCAAATGACGGCGCGGCGGCCTATCCGTCCTCTTGCTCAACTGAGGCCCAGCCGAAACCGGCCGCGGCGGAGCAAGCGGAGAGATGGCGGCGTGTGCGCGGAAGGGTGTGACTGAAGAGAAAGAAAGCCAGGAGGAGGAGAAAAGAGGATGGAAAGGGACGGGTTGCATACTGGCTATGGTTGCCCTTATATAGGCTTCACCGCACGAGCTCGTCTTAAATGGCCATGAAGACAGGGACGGGGCAGTTGCAGCGGCCGCGCGGGTTGGCGCGTATACTGCATAGGCTGTTGCATGCATGCTAGCTTGGGCTCGACTAGCTGCTTGCATGCAGGCATACGCATAGCTAGCTAGTTGCATGGTGCTTGCTCGTGGCTGGCTTGCCTGCATGCACGCGCATGCACAACTAGCTTGCTGCATGGCTCGCGGCGGTGCGAGGTGGGGCCGGATGCGTATGGAATGGATGGCAAGCTCGCCGGTGAGACAGGAGCGGAAGGCGACAGCCGGTGATGTCGTAGCGGCCTCGTCGTAGCGGCGCGGCGTGCGCGTGCGGCGACGTCGTCGCCGAAAATAGTATGGGGGAAAATTAGACTTTTCTCTTTTCCAACCTAATAGGAATGAAAAGGGCTTGGGGAGGTAACATGGACTTTTTCCAGAAAAAGCCCAGCAACAAGAAGGCCATAGTAGAGGGAGCTTACGTGGACTTTTTGGAGTAAAACTAATTTTGGTTAGAGTGAAAATCCTGGGACAAAGACCAGAAGATCAGAGGAGTAGAAAAATTGGTAAATTTCAATAAAAGTTTGGCACTGGCATAAAACAAAGAAACTGTCGGCATGATGCAAAAATTTAAACATGAAACAGAAATGATTTTTGATCGGTGTATTTTTATTTAGAAATTTTCCCAGGGTGTTACATGGAGCATGGTCCAACATTCTCTGCTTAAAAGCATCTTCGCTCTCACCTTCCCTCCTCACTGGCGCAACAGGCTCAGTGGGGCAGGGCTCGGTGAGAGCTAAATCTATATCCGATAGCGCAAGTGCTATCTCGATCTTCTCTCGCCATGAGCCATAATTATTCCCGTTAAGGGGCTCAACGACCGAGATATACACAAGTGAGTTAGTGGTGCCTGAAAGCAAATTAAAGAAATTGAGAAACATTTAAACTTTTGCATGTTTTAATTTAACGTTGGTCAAAATTAAAAACATACAAACTACCACATTAATTCTACATCACCGTTGGGCAGAAATAGAACTAATGCATAAACATCATCATAGCAGCGGAAAAAATAAATTATATACATGTTTAGAAGCAATTATTATAATTTATCTACTCTCTAAACAATTTTCACGTTGTTTAAAATTGCTTAGAAATAAAAATAATCAATTAAACTTAAAATAATAAAACTTCTGAAAAGGGATGTAAAAAAGACTTATTTCGGCCGCAAGGGGCCTAAGATAGACTTCTTTTTCTTCGGCCATGAGGGACCTAATTTAGACTTCTTCCCGGCCCTTGCCGGTCGGCCCACAGCCTTTTGCGCACGCGCGAGCACTCCCGCGCACCATAGGCCACAACCTAGGCCTGGGCTAGGAAAGCGGCCCGCGCGCGCTCCCTCTTGGGCCGGTTTCGGCCTGTCTATCGCCGGCCGTCCGATTGCTAGGGTTTCGATCGGACGGCCGCGCGTCGAGATCGGGGAAATAAGTGGCTATATAAAAATCGCATCTGGAGCTTAACACTTAGGAGCTGTTTGGTTAGGCTGTTTTCGGCCGTATCTGATACCACCATAAACAGATCAGTGATGGGCTGTAATCGAATAGTCTACAATCAAGTCCCAATCCAATACAAAGCCGATTATGCTTCTGGATGAGCGTAAAGTGATACCGATACAGAGGAGGAGAGCGTGACCTAGCTCCTCCAGATCGAGCGTTGCCACAGCGTGCGTCGCCGGCACCGCCCCCTTGCCCCGCGTCACCGGCGCCGTCCCCCTCGCCCCGCACGCGTCGCCGGCGCCACCCCTGAGTCCCGCACGCTCCACTTGCTTCCCTCCGTCATCCTCTTCTTCCACCTCTCCTTCAGCACCACCATCCTTCTTCAACACCACCGTCTGCATCAAGATCAAGGAAGCACCAAGGAAATCCCCCTGTTCAGGTAAAATTCTCTCGGTTATACCAGATCTGTGATGTGAGTTTTTTTTCTCATGGATGGATGTTCTATTTTTAAAAAAAATCTGTGACTTGATTATATTCCCAAAGCTGAATAGAACACCCCATGTATCGATGGGCTTGGGTTGGAAATATATGGTCTAGTTTTTATGTTTTTGTTAGTCTTCGAATTCGTCTGAAATGAGTGAATTTATGCATGTATGTATGGATTGTTTCATTTGTTCAACTATCAACCTGAATGACAAAATAAGCAAGGGGAAAACAGAGAATCAAGAATGTATCTCCCTGCCTTCTCTGACTGTTAGTTGCTAGTATGTCTGTCAGTCTATCACTCTTCTTTCTAGTAGTACCATACTACACATATTATTATGTTGTTTACTTTAGATAGACATTGAATTTTGCTGGAAACTTCAATTGTCCATGTGGTTTTAGAGCACTTGCGATTGTATAAATGTAAGATATGTATATAGTTAATTCAATGAGCCGCTGTCAGGGTTAGAGAAAATCTTATTGTTTTAAATATGGACAAGCTTGGCTTATTTATTTAATTTATTTATTGTTTTGGCTTATGAAAGAAAAAATCGAATAAATATGTTCTAGTAAAACAACACATACATATAAATATGTACCTTCAATGGATGCTTGATATTGTGTTATGGTGAATTAATTATGTTTAGTAGCAAAAATTAATCTGTACTCTTGATATTGTGTTGTGGTGAATTAATTATGTTTAGTAGCAAAAATTAATCTATACTATTATTTATTTGAATGGAAGCTTGATATATTAGGTGTGCTAGCGGGATATATTCTGGATATAGGGTTAATGTTTTTGTTTTATATTTTTGTAGAGTTCTATGGCTCATCTTCCCTTAAGTACCAAAACACGGAGAAGAAATTTAGGGCTTAGAAATATGATGATTGCTGTAATACTTTTGTATTATTATGTTGCTATACTCTTCTTAATTTCATATAAGAGAAAATGTTGGAAAATATAGAGGAGGATCAGAATTAGAGAACTTAGGAGTGAGAGACTATTCCAGCTTATTCGTGAGAGTGATATTGCTTGTATAAGTGAGCTTCGAATGGACAGGAGGACATTTCATATTTTATGTGATATGCTTAGAGACGTTGGAGGTATGGAGGATACAAGAAATATGCCGTTGGAGGAATCAATAGCTTCATTCTTATATATACTATCTCACCATTTAAAGAATAGAACAATAGGAAAATTTTTTTACCGAAGTGGAGAGACTGTAAGTAGGCATTTCAATTTATGCCTTCTAGCTGTTCTAAGGCTTCATCAACTTCTACTTAAGAAGCCAGAACCTATACCTAAGAACACCACTGACGATAGATGGAAGTATTTCAAGGTAATACATTCTAAAAAAAAATCATATCTCACCATTATTAATTGTACTATGGTTTGTTGATGCGGTGCTCTGAATTGTAGAATTGCCTAGGTGCATTGGATGGTACACACATGAAAGTAACTGTCTCAACCAGGATAAAAGGAAGATATAGATCAAGAAAAGGAGAAATTGTTACAAATGTATTAGGTGTTTGTGCACCAGATATGCAATTCATTTACATGCTACCCGGTTGGGAGGGTTCTGCACATGATGACCGTGTCCTTCGTGATGCCATTCATAGGCCGGATGGGCTTCGTGTCCCTCAAGGCAAGTTTTTTTTCCAATCAGTTTATTTTAAAGTTTGAAACTCCACAGCCTGAATTGTACTGATATTTCTTTTTTAAAAAAATTAAAAGGTTGTATTACCTTGTTGATGCTGGTTATACAAATGCAAATGATTTTTTAGCCCCTTACCAAGGCCAAAGGTATCATCTAGGTCGTTTCACAGCACATGATCCACCACATAGTGCAGAGGAGTACTTTAACATGAGGCATGCAAGTGCTAGAAATTTTGTAGAGAGGTCATATGGAAGACTAAAGGGTCGTTGGGCGATTTTGAGGGCTCCATCCTATTTTCCTATCAAAACTCAGTGTCGAATTATAATGGCATGTGCTCTATTGCACAACTTAATTCTACAAAAGATGTCTAGAGATCCATTTGAGGATGAGGATGAGGATGAGATACCATTGGATATTCTTGAGGGAGAACTCACTGCACCTGAGTTTATCTCAGCTATTTCGACGTCTGATGAATGGACAAATTTTCGCAACACTCTTGCTCAAGGGATGTATAATAGCTATAGGGCTCATTGAGGTTTGTGTTGTAAGTGGAATTTCTAATTGTTTGCAAATCAGAACTAAAAAAATGTTATTGCAATTTTGGATGCTTATTGATGCTAGTTTTCTGTTGAGTTTCTAATATTGCAGTTATGGAGCATCTTGGAAGCTCAAGCATTGTGCGTGGGAGAGGCAAGAACAAAAGGATTTGGACGTATTTTGAAGATGAGGAGCTGATCAAGGCATTGTTTGAGCTCGCTTTAGATCCAAGCTGGAAATCAGAAGGGGGTTTCAAAAATGGATATTGCCAAGTTCTAGAGAACGTACTTGCTATGAAGTTGCCAAGTTCTGGCCTTACTGCTGTTCCACACATCGAGTCAAGAGTAAGACACTTTAGGACCAAGTTTGGTGCCATTGAAGTGATGCTAACCATAAGTGGTTTTTCTTGGGATGACAACAGAAAGATGATACAATGTGAGAAACAACAATACGATGATCATTGTAGGGTAAGTCATCAAACCAATTATATAATTATATGGAGTACAAAATTTATCTATTGATTCATGAGTGGATTGAATTGAAATATGTGAGAGTAGCATAAGATATTTTCAAAAATTTGTTTCAAATAAGTGGCTATATAAAATTCCTCTGAAATGTTTGCAAAGGCAACATTATGGTTTTTTAGTAGTATGCTCTCTCATGGATGTGTTGCCTTCTGTTGTTCATGTAATTATGCATTTTCAATATATCATAGTAGCTGCATAGGGCTCTCTTCTGCTTGCTGAACCATGGCCTTAATTATATGTCATTCTTTGTATTTTACAGAAAAACAATGAGGCAAAGGGCCTATATGGTGTAGCATTCCCTCATTATTATACATTAGCTGCAATTTATGGTAGAGACATTGCTACTGGAGAAGGTGCAGAAGGACTTGGTGAAGCTGTGGCTAATATGGAGAAAGAAATTGTTGTTCAAGATATTCAAGATGAAGATGATGAAGAGGATGAAGAGAGAGTGTCTAGAGAAACACCTCGACGGAGTGTTGATTTATCAGTGCCTCGACGGAGCGTTGATTCAACAGCACCTCGACAGAGCGTTGATTCAATAGAACCTCGACGGAGCGTTGATTCAACTGCACCTCGACGAAGCGTTGATTCAACTGCTTCAAGCTCTAAGAAGCGGAAGAAAGATAGCAACAAACCGAAGGGTACCTTGTCAAGTAACCCTTTTATGGATGTTTTTGCCGATGTTCAAGGTGATTTAAGGGATGTTACAAAGCATGTGGGAGCAATGGTGGCATCTATGCAATGTGAAGCTAAGATTCAAGAGAAGGCTATGGCCGAGGAGGACCCACTACAAAAAATGCAAAATGAAGCTATTCTTGAGTGTCAAAAGCTTGGATTGACTGGTACTGAAGTTGTCAATGCTGCAACTGCTTTTGTAAAAGTGCCGGCTCAAATGAGTATGCTTCTTGCTCTTCCAGAGTCTCTCAGGAGGGAGTACGTCCTAAAAATACTTGCTGGTAATGCACTATACACATTTGCATGCTGTATTACATAGTGTCTTGCTTACATACTGAAAATGCAATGAGAACTTGTTTTCTTGTCCATCATCAAATTACAACCTGATCACTCCTCTAGTGTTGTAACTTGCAACAGGCAATAGATCACTTTATTTTGAGATCATTAATTATAAGCATATTGCTTTTTACTACTTTAGCATTTCATATATGCATTCATTGTGAACAAATTTGCATCAAATACCTTTGATTGCCTTATATACTATTTGTCTGAAACCATGCACCAGTATAATGCATGCATGGGTTCAGTTCAATGCCATAGGAATTAACTAAGGGAGCATAAGTAGTAATATCATATTCACTCCAAACTACTCCTAACTGAAGTATGTGCCTATGCCTTTCTTGCTTGCTTGCACCTATAAAAAAGTGTTTCAAGAAAACAAAGTTTTTCTACCAATTCCTTTTGCAGCCAGTTTTCTAAAGGGCTATGGTTTTTTATTCCTGAAATTAAAAAATGCTACCTTTTTCTGAATACCATATTTGGCTTGTATGTGCAAGAATATTCTTAATTTGGTGCGATGTTGAGCATTATATATTCTTTCATGTAATGTTTCTTTCACTAATTTCTGATTTTTTTTTGTTACTAGATGAGGCAAAGAAAAACTGATGTGTTGGATGTTAGGCATTTGATCTACAAGATGTTCACTATATGTTTTTGAATCCCAGAATTCCATATATGCACAAGTCTTGGGAATTGGAGACCATATCCTATGTGCTAAAGATGTTTATTTTCAATACTTCGGCTTTTATTTGCTTGAACTATGACGATGTACATATTCTGTGATCAAAGTACTGTCCTATTTTTCAGACAAAAGTACTATCCTAGCTTATTTGTTTACTAATCTGGTAGTCTCACTCATGTCAATTGTTCATCCAATCCTTTATTGATTGAATTTTGAAGGTGTGCCATTGATTGTATTCTGCAAAATATTATCTCTTGTCTTGAATTCTTGCTGTCAAAATTATCATCCAAATAGAAATGACAGTGTTTTACTTGTTCACTGCATTTGCATCCAAACAGAAATTTTCCTATTATGTATTTTCTCGTTGTGTATCAGTTCAGAATTTGAATTCTCAACCAACACCTGTTTTGCTTGCACCTGTTAGGCTGTGTTCGGCAGCTCGTTCTCCCAGCGTGCTACAGTACTTTTCGTCCACGCACGCTTTTCAAACTACTACACGGTGTATTTTTTTGCAAAAAGTTTCTATACAAAAGTTGCTTAAAAAAAATCAAATTAATTCATTTTTGAAAAAAAATAGCTAATACTTAATTAATTACACGTTAATGGACCGTTTCATTTTCCGTGATCACTGTTGGTTTTCCCAACTCATAGTAACGAACAGACCCTTAGTCTGGCTGCCTAACCAAACAACGGGAATGAATTGGTATCCATTAAAGCAGCTATCCAAACAAAGCATGTAATTGGATACACTGTAATCAGTTACCGTCGGAAGCATTCCCAATTACGTTTACGTTAGCGTGATTGAACCAAACACCACCTTATAGGATCCGTAGTAAACAAAAAGTAGAAATGCTCATATGTGTATCTCAGGGAAGAACAACATCCAGTCTTAACATTCAACAGCAGAGCAGTCTTTCACACCTCTAATTATAGTGACAGACTGACAGTTGAACACCTTCAAGTCAATTAATATAATGAAATGGCTAACTGCATTTACTTGCTCCCTATGTTCACTAAGGTAGTGTTCGGCAGGCTGTGTTGGGAACGCACACAGTGCGCATGGAAAACGAAACGGCTTATTAGCGCGTGATTAATTAAGTATTAGCTAAATTTTTTTTCAAAAATGGATTAATTTGATTTTTTTAAGCAACTTTTGTATAGAAACTTTTTGCAAAAAAAACACACCGTTTAATAGTTTGAAAAACATGCGCGTGGAAAAAAAAATGGTGAGTTGGGAAGATGAGGTTAAGAACTCAGCCTAATAGAAGTAGTGTACAGCCTCCGTCAGTGGCGGATCTAGAAAACTTTTAGAGCTTGGACAAACTTTACTGTAACTTGCATTTGCTACAAAAATTCTATTTCAATTTTTATAATTGCGTAACAATTTAAAGGATCATCCATCGACAAGCCCGGGCGGCCGCCCGGGGTCGCTGGACGGTGGATCCGGCAATGGCCTCGGTTGAAATCACACTAAAACTTAGAAGAAAAGGAAAGCACATGTCAAGGAACAATGTCAAGGAACAAGTGAATTTTTATTTTCACAGATAACAAAGGCTTCTCTCAGCACATACCGCAGAAGCCAGAGTATACTTGCTTCTTGAATGCAGAACTCCGTACAAATGACTAATGTCCAACTCCGCGGCTAGGTTCATCAATAATTCATGCATGTTAATGTGGTTCACCTTGTCGTCCTTCCATCCAAAAGCTGTGAGAGAGCAGCAAAAGCAGAGGAAGCAAAGAAGTTTGTAAGTGTAAAGCTTATCCTTAGGAGAAGAGCTAAGCTCAATAGATGAGAGATGTACATCCCTGAACCCAGATATCTAGTCTATCTAGTGTCTTGTCCTCAATGAAACAAGATATCTAGTTCCTCCTAGATATTCTTGATTTAAGTTCTACACTTAGCTCAGTTCATGGAAGATGCAGATGTACCTCAGGTGTATCGATCAGTTCATGGAAGACCCCAATTACACAGCTTAAGAGTCCTTAGTTCCATTCATCATATTAATAATAACAATACTTATTTCATTGTAGGTGTTCCCTAAATTGTTGGAAATGAATAAAATGGTCTATGTGCATGGAAGGCTGATGTCAAATTAATTTAGAATATGTCGTGGTGATTAATTATTTTGTGTTATCATTACACTAGCACATATGGTATGTTTATGATTGATTTGGTTTTCAGTAATAAAATACCGACTGCATGATTTCTTAATTGACCTACCTTTTTCTCATAAATAGAGGAAAGATATATGCATAATTACATTCAAAATGTTAGTCAAGAAGACAACCCTACGGGTCATGAACAAACGTAGTGGATATAAAAGAGAGTACTGGGAAACCATATGCCCACAACTTTCAATCCTGGACTTCCGAGCTTTCAAGAGTTCACTGAAAGATTCCACCTGAATAAGTGAAAAGATGTTAGTTTACTAACTAATGGAACCAAATACATAAAAAAGGAAAGGAGAAACGGATACACTGTGTAGTGCTCACCTTAGTTTTTTCAACAGCACCCAAATCAATACTGTGGAGGAATGTAGTATGCTTGTATTTGGTGTGGACCTCATTCACACAGTTGAATTTATTTTCATAAATGTGTAACCCAAAAAGATCATGCACTAGGCATATACAACCCAGTAAGCTTGGCTTGATTGGTGTTTGATGTCCCAAAGTTTCACCCTTAAACTCAAAATGCAAAGGAGTTTGTGACGAGTGCAGCCTCCGAAAGATTAATTTCACAATGTCAGTTGCAGTTTTCCTTTTTCCATCCTACAAACAACCGATTTACTGATTAGCTACGAGCCTATGACAGCAACAGGCACAAAAAAATGTATGTTACAGTCAATATGTACTCAGAAATGCATGTGGAACAGAACTTGGTCTGTAGTCTGGACTCTGGAGACAATATAAAGGTGATTCATGGATCAAATCAGTCACAGAATCATCTGCAGAATTTAATCTGCCATATTCTATCCGGACAAACATGATTTTAATCTAATCTACTCCAAAGAACTCCAGATTGAGGTGCACAAAATGGCCAAAAGAGTTGCTCGAGGGGACTATGTAGTATGTACTTTATTTATATTAACAACTTATCTGATATACTGTAACTAAGAGTAGACTGTAGACAACATGGAGACGGTTACAGTTTGGTTACAAAAGTACGTGTTATCTTTTCCTGGAGGTCACAGATTGCAATTAGATAAGTAGGAAACAAATAGTGAACATGACAAACCTTTCTATAGACCAGAGAAGTTGTAAAATCTGCAAATCTTGTTGAATCACACGGGTCACATGGTTTGCACGCTTTCTCATTATCCCAAGAATCAAAGATTTCATGCAATTTCTTCCCAATTTGAGAGTCTCCATCTTTAACTTCAGGGCATTTACATGGTATATTCTGGAGAGTACCATGGAATCGCCTTATGTGCCACAAAGACTGCAGATATGCAGAGAAAATAAGAGAAAAGTAAACCAATAGCTAAATATCAAAAACTGAACGAGGCAATCACAAGTTACCCGGAGAATCACATCCAGAGGAGATTGTAGTTCAAGAACATTTGGTGGGCCAAGATTATTCAATGTGGCCTGTCAAAATAAATATCATACATAAGAAAAGGTTGTAGAAAAAGTGAATTAGGAGTTCAGTTGGTGGTAGAAGAACTGTGCTAACCCGAAGGCAAGCCTTAATCCACTTTACAGGTTTCCAAAAGACTTTTCTTCTGGTAATCCACCTCAACATCAATTAATAGCATTTCAACTTGTACAGAGCCAATCTGCAAATACAGCAAGTAGGATTTAAGCATTGATCAACAAGTCTAAAATGTTCTTTATAAAACCGGAGAGAAAACATAATGCAGTAAAAAGGAAGGTGATACCCCATCATCAAATAAGGCTTGACGTCAATATCAGTCTCAAATATTGCGTCAGGAAGGAAATAAGCATCTCCGTGTTTTTGTTTTAGTTCTTCACATGAGACCTTCAGTTTATTCAACGCTTCACTTATCTTGTTAAGGATATCAGGTCCAAGACCAAGACATCTTTGCCACACACCACCCCATGATACCAAGGGATCCTCAAGCAAAGATTCGTGGAATAGACCATCAACAATTTCATCTGGGTTGCTAGAACCATCAGTTTTTCTTGACACGATCTTCCCATAATCAAAAGACAAGGTGCCTGTCTCTTTCAACCAGGTAGTCACAGCAAGCGAATCCTGCTGGCTCTCTTGTTCACCATTCTGAGCCTTCTGATGTACATAATCTGTAAGGATAGGTGTAAGCTTCTCGAGCAATTTATGCAGCTCCTTGAGGTGCGCAGAACTCAACTGTCTGATCCCACAGCACGCACACATGGATACTACCAAAGGTGTCGCTGGCCTGACCCGCCTCATTATGAACTTGTACATGATATACAGAAGGCAGAGAGAGATGGCCTCCTTATCAATGAGCTGAGAAACAATTTTCTTAAGCTTGCTCAAGATCTCTGTCCTCTCTGCCAAATCATCTCCATCGATGGGCATCGGATCCCATCTCCATGATTTGAGAAGCTCCATCTCATTGTCAGGGACTCTTTTAGGTAATGATGACCGCAATTTTTTGTACTCCTCATGCTCAATGTGAAAGTTCTCCATGTGCATCATGAAGCGCTTTTCATCAAGGATAATGTTGAACCGGCACAAAGGGCAAGTCCAACACGAAGACGACGCAAAGAATTTGACGAATTGCTCGGCATCTGAGAGCAAACGTATCTTCTCTAGCTCCCCTCCTGAGCGGCAGTACGATTTCATATCTTCAAAACTCACCTTCAGGAAGGCTTGCCGCTCCTCCTCGCTCATGCCGCGCCAGAGATCGCGAGCCTCCTGGAGCTCGGCCTCGGCGCTTTCCGGCGGCCAATCCGGCGCGGGCAACGCAAACTCCGGTGGAACCGCGGTTCGCCTGCCCTTCTCGGCCCGAGACGCAGCCGACGGATCCCTTCTCAGGTATAAGCGATCCTATGCTCCGCGTTCTTGGTGACGATGCGGTTCCTCGGGTAGGGGAGGTGGCGCGCCGGGTCGGTGGGCTCCGGCACACGGAGGCTGCGGTTGCACACCTCCATCGCCTCGTCGCACAAACCCATCCGTGTGAGCACGGTGGCGAGCATGAAGGCGGTGCGCGGGCACCCAGGCGCGAGCGCCGCCGCGCGCTCGAGGCTCGACCTCTCCCCCTCCAGGCGCCCCCGCACGCGGTGCCACTCCGCGAGGATGGTGTGGGCGAGCGGCGAGTCGGGGTACCTCTCGACGAGCCGCGCCGCGAGCCCGTGCGCGTCCGTGTCCGGGCCCGGGCCCCGCAGCACGCCGATCGCCGCGTTGGCCTCCGCGGCGAACGTTGGGTCGCAGTCCGACCAGTCCCGGTTGCTCCGCGGCTTTGGCTGCTCCCCGACCCCGGCCATGGGAGCGCGTCACGACGCCGCCGTGACGCCGAAGCAGAACAGCGGGAGGAGCGGGCGCGCGCGAGGTGTTCGGCGAAATGCTGAGGCGGAGGAGGCGGCCGCGGCTGATTGGATTGGAGGTGGAGGTGGAGGTGGGGGGTTGCGTGGGGAGCAAGTAATTCCGGGGAGAGGGGAAGGGGAGCGCCGGCGAGGGAAGGAGGCAACCGGAGGCGGTTTCTGTTTTTCTCTTTTGAGTTGGTTGGTTGGGTGGGGCCGTTGGGATGCGGGGCCCATGGGAAAGGGGGCCCGCTGCAGAAGGCGTCGTACGCCGGTGGGCGGTGACCGGGTTTCCATTTCTGGAAGCTTCTGAAAGCAGCTGCTGCGCCGGCGGGGCGGGGCGCGCGGAAGGGAAGGAGAGGGGAAGGGCGTCGAGCACTCGAGCGGGCCTGTGCCGAACAGGAGGAGGGGAGCATTGAGATTCGTGCAGGGTGCAGGGTAGATTCGATCGATACCGTTTTGTAGGGTATGTTATGCCAAAATAAATCTTTTCAAAATTTGTCACTGTCAAAATTTTAACAAATTGATGATATGATATGCTTAATATAATTGTTGACGGATTATACCCGTAGATTGTATTTTGAGGGTATTAGGGTACGTTGGAACGAAGATTTATACGAAACGACGTCAAGCATACAGAAGACAAGGATTATACTGGTTCAGGTCTCTCGTGAGGTAATAATCCTTCTTCAGTTTATATGTAATTATGACGAAGAACCACAGAAATTACAATAGAGAATAACAGAAAGTATAGAATACCGACGAGATCCCTATCGAGATCTAAGCGACAAGTTGTCTTCAAGTCCTTCGGATTGTCTTTGCTATGGTGGTGGTTTGCGCTATGATTCGATGATCTGTATCCCCTGGGAGGCCTTGTATTTATACTGCAGACTGCTTTGGCCTTCAAGTAGAACTCGGAGAGTACCTTTGGCATACAAGATCACAGAGATTGCATCTTTCTCGAATAGGGCTCTAACACCTTCTATTCGGGATATAATTTCCCTGTTCATTAGCCGAATTCCATAACATTAAGATAACATTCTCGTATTCTAAGGATATACTGTATCCGTATACTTCACAACCCCAAAAATAGGAGACATGCCTTATCCGTAACCCTGATAATAATGTTGCCAAAATCCATAGACATTATCAATATTTGGTAACAAACTAAATGTAGTCACATGATTATCAATTTTATCAAATAATGGTATGGTTTAAAATAACACCAATCTAAACAAGCATGTAATAAAAATTCGGTAGACCTTACAAGAAGTGTAGGTAGATGGGCTGTGCGTGGGCCATAAAAGGAAGATTAGGGTCGTATTTGGCACAACCTCAATTTCTATATCCGTGTTAGATTTAGATTATGAGTTAAATTATAATGATTTAAAATTTTTATTTATTTTAAAAAAACTAACAGGGTGGCCCGCGTAATTGTGCGGCAAGCACCCATTTAACATTATCTAAATTTGTTTACACGTGATTTTCTTTAAAATTTATTAAATAGTTATCCTATTGTTTTAGTAATTTAAAAATTAAACCTTATTATTATTGGGTTTCTAATAATTTTATAGTTTCTAAAAGTCATGTCATCTACCACCCACCCCTTCCTCCTTTGTATTCTCTTATTTTCTTGCCTATCTGCTACGACTTCTATTTATTCTTCTTAGAACTTCTTATAGTTTTTAGAGTTTGTTGTCTCGGCAAATTTCTATTTTATAGTTTGTAGGAGTCATATCAAATGCTGCCACCCAACTCCTTCAGGCCCATACGTTGTCCCTTCTCTTTATTATCATTGGGATTGGAAGCATTGAGCCCGATCATCGTTGGGATTTTTTTACTTTCTATAATCATGTCAATTACCGTCACCCTACTCTTTTACGGTCTGCCCGCCGCCCCTCTTCTTTATTGTTTTTCGATTTTAAAAATCAAAACTAATTGTCATTGGGGTTGTTTTATAGTTGTTAGATATCCCGTCAATCGCCACTTTTACGGCTAGCCCGTTGCCCATCTTCTTTATTATTAGTTGATACCCCATACTTTGCTACGTGATATGTGGACGAATGCATGTTATATATTATAGAAAGGATGGATATATATGTTTAAATAATGTGAAATGATGTGGATATAATGATTTGAAATTGCTTGCATATTGAGTTCTGAAAATACAACAAAATTATAAATAATATGTCATGTTTGCATGATATTAAAAATATTCTAGGTAATAATTGATAGTGGGTAATGATGTGGTACACTTACATGTTGAGCTTTATTAGTTAGTGGACATCAACTATATATATAGTGTAGCTCAACATGCAACCATGTCACATCATCACCCACTAGCAACAATTACATATTTAACCTCATGCAAACATGCAACATCATCTACAATCTATTTAATTGTACAAATCAACATGCAAGCATATCCAATCATCACCCCTCACAACATTTTCTTAATATTTTAACAAATCTATCTATCATTTTTATAATATTTAACATATACTTATCAATATATTTCACAGCAAAGCGTGGGTATGACGTTTCATTATATTTTTTTACTCATAGCTCGATTGTTGAAAAAAGTAAAAATACAACAAAACTATAAATGATATGCCATGTTTGCATGATATTAAAAATACTCTAGATAATAATTGTTAATGGGTGATGAAGTGGTACATTTGCATGTGATTTAAAATACTCTAGATAATAATTGTTAGTGGGTGCTGAGGTAACACGCTTGCATAATGAGGTTTAGGAGTTAGTGGGCATCAACTATATAGATAGTATAGATTAGTAGGATTTTAAAAATTAAACCTGTTCATTTTTTGGTTTTTCTTTTTAAAGTTTGTAAAAGTTTCGCTAGCCACCATTGCCCATCTCCTTTGCCACCCATCGGCTCGTCTTCTTAATAATACAATAGATCTTTCATTCTAGATTATAATTTTCTTTCAATATTTTTTGTTTTTTATTTCTAATTTTGGTTATTTCTAATTGTATTTTTACTTGAACTCTCAATTTTCTTTTTTAATTTTGAAATTTATTTTATTTTTTATTCCAAATTTAATTAATCTACGTATAATAATACCATGAACGCTCATGAACGCTGATGAGGTGTACTAAGAAAGTGTCGCATTTAAATGCAAATATAGTATACATATCTACGTACATTACTTAATCATGTCGACCTTAATTGATTTATAGTTGTATTTGCGTTCACAAAGATTAATTAGTACTAAGGGACAACCCTTCCAGAAGCAGGGGACAAATCTTACGTTGAAATTTTTTTAAAATAAAGAGTAAATTGTATCAAGGTGCAGGTGGGTCTAATCTAGTAGTACATGAACTTGTTTTAGTGCATGAACTTATCCGATGCATGCGAACTAAGGTCAAAAGAACATGACTAATCTTGTTGATTTAGGTGTTGATTAGGATACTGCATAAACATAAATATAATAAGGTTTTTATTTATACATACATCTGTTTAATAAAAAGATACAATCGGATATAGTGATTGTAGAGAAGAATATTAAAAACCAAGCAATGATATAAGGGTTAGAAAGGGTAAAAATATATGAAATTCATTATTTCAATGATGATGGATGAAGTATAGAGTATAGAACAAATTTATAAATATAGCTATTGTCTTATATGTACTCACTACACCGTCTACACGTATGTATGTCACATCCTAATTTGACGGAGCGTCTGCTCCTCAACGGGGGACAGAGTGGACCCCCTTTTGTGAGTTCGACCGGGGACGTAGGGTGAGATTCATGCTCCGACGATGGAGAGAGAGAGACATAGGTGTTTATACAGGTTCGGGCCGCTCGGAAGCGTAATACCCTACTCCTGTGTGTGGTGGATATGCGGTTGGAAAGTTGGGGAATACAAGTGCTTGTTCTCCCTTCTTCCCTCCCTCTTTTTCTTTTTTTCCCTCTCCTCAGGCCTGGGCCTCCTTTTATATCTCAAGGGGCTACCACATGGGCCAAAAGGCTACCTAAGAGAAAAGGAAAATATTCTTTTACATTTAATGGCTGTCTTGTTGCTTAACTTGGAAGCCACATGCACAGTCGTCGTGGCATGACCCTCGTCCGATCAGTCTGCTGACACGGGGGATGCCCACGTCATTCCCCATTAAATGGGTGAAGACTTCTGTGTTCCGCTTGCATCGGGAAACGGAAACCATCTGACTAGAGTTGGCATACCAACTCCGGTTGAGGGACGAGATACAAAAAAGCTCTCGTCATTCTGATGGGACAGGGCAGGGTGTGCTGCGTGCCGCCTGACCTGCGGATAGTGCGCAGGCGCTCCGCTGCCGTCCCACCCGTCATCTGACCAGTCGTGGACCGGTCATGCACGCCCCACGCCGCATTAAATGCGGCATGGTGCCGGGGGTTAGTGGCGACCCGTTTGTGGGCCATTGCCGATCCTCCCTGGAGTTCGCCGTGTCCCGGGGCACGGCTCGGTCTGGGCCCCGTTGGTGTCTAGATGACCCGAGCTGTTGAGGGCAAGAACGAGCACAAACGACCCAACTCAAACCAAAACACTCAAAAGGGAAGAGACAAAGCAGGCGCAACGTTAGATAAATAACATGAAAGCTTGCTATTTTGAAATACGAAAAGGAATATATATATAGAGTTGGAGCCCCTAGCCAATGCCGTATGCCCGAGGGGTCATGCGGGGTTGGCCCGAGCCCGAGGTACGACTCTCGACCCCTCTATGGGTAGAAGTGACGAAGATGCTCGATGTTTCACGGGTTAGGCAGCTCTGTGCCGTCTTTCGTAGCTAGTCGAACCGAGCTCAGCCGGGGGACGCCGATCACTCTGTATGGTCCCTCCCACGTAGGTGAGAGCTTGCTCAATCTGGCACGCATCTGGACGTGGCGTAGGACGAGGTCATTGACGTCGAGTGATCAGGCCCGGACATGGCGTTGATGGTAGCGCCGCAGGCTCTGCTGGTAACGCGTGGCATGGAGGGCCGCGCTCCACCTTCGCTCTTCGAGGTAGTCGAGGTCGTCTTGGCGAAGCTGATTTTGGTCAGCCTCGCTGTACATGGTGGCCCGAGGGGACCCCAGGGTGAGCTCGGATGGGAGGACCGCCTCCGTGTCGTAGACCAGGAAGAAAAGCGTTTCTCCTGTTGCTCGGCTTGGGGTAGTCCGATTTGCCCAGAGCACCGCTGGTAGCTCTTCGGTCCATGAGTCCCCATGTTTCTTGAGGACATTGTACGTCTTGATCTTAAGGCCCTTGAGGATTTCCGCATTGGCGCGCTCCACTTGACCGTTGCTCCTGGGGTGGGCGGGTGAGGCAAAGCAGAGCTTGATGCCCATGTCGTCGCAGTAGTCGCCGAATAGTTCACTGGTGAACTGGGCGCCGTTGTCCGCAATGATACGGTTGGGCACCCCGAACCGGGCAGTGATGCCCTTGATGAACTTGAGGGTCGAGTGCTTGTCTATCTTAATGACCAGGTAAGCCTCGGGCCACTTAGTGAATTTGTCGATGGTGACGTACAGGTACTCGTACCTGCCCGGGGCCTTCCTGAAGGGAACCCAGGATGTCCAGGCCCCAGACCGTGAACGACCATGAAAGCGGGATGGTCTACAGGGCCTGGGCCGGCTGATGCATCTGCTTGGTGTGGAACTGGCACGCCCTGCATCGCCGGACTAGGTCGACTGTGTTGTGGAGCACGGTCGGCCAGTAGAAACCCTGGCGAAAATCGTTGCCGATCAAGGTGCGCGAGGCGGAATGAGCTCCGCACTCGCCTTCGTGGACATCAGCGAGAAGCACAATGCCCTGCTCCCGAGGAATGCACTTCAGGAGGACTCCGTTGGCGCCGCGTCGGTAGAGGGCCCCTCTACCAACACGTACCTTTTGGAGATCCGAGTGACGCGCTCACTCCTCTCACGATCCTCGGGTAGAGTCTCATCTTTGAGGAATGTATGGATTTCAGTCATCCAGGTGATCTGTTGTGGGGGTCGGGCTCGACCCCCTTGGACCCCAAGGCCTGGACTCTGTCGGGCCCCGGGGGTGGCGCGGCAACGTCAGGCTCCCTCAGGGGATCGGGACGCGCCGATGGATGGGTAAGCCTTTCTTCAAAGGCACCCGGTGGGGTCGGGGCTCGCGAGGAAGCGAGCCTTAAGAGCTCATCGGCAAGCGCGTTGTCCCGCTTGGGCACGTGCCGAAGTTCTAACCCGTCGAACTGGCGCTCCATACGCCACACCTCGCGGACGTAAGCCTCCATTTGCGGGTCAGAGCATTGGTACTCCTTGGAGACCTGGTTCACGACTAGCTGAGAGTCGCCTAACACAAGGAGGCGGCGGATCCCCATTCCCGCCGCCGCCCTGAGTCCCGCAAGGAGCCCCTTGTATTCCGCCATGTTATTGGTTGCCCGGAAATCTAGGCGAACCATATATCTGAGGACGTCCCCACACGGCGAGGTCAAGGTGACCCCAGTGCTGGCACCCTGGAGGGCGAGAGAGCCATCAACTGCATCACCCAATGGGTGGCGTGAGGCTGTCGTGAGGGACCTACCTCGGCCTCAGGGGCGGAGGGCCCGAGGTCGGGTTCGGGAGTCAGGGTCCACTCTGCCACGAAATCGGCGAGGGCCTGACTCTTGATCGCGTGGCGTGGTTCAAAGTGTAGGTCAAACTCGGAGAGTTCGATCGCTCACTTTACCACCCGTCCGGTCCTTTTGGTTGTGTAGGATTTGGCCGAGGGGTAGGACGTAACCATGGTGACCCAATGTGCCTAGAAATAATGGCACAATTTCCTTGAAACCAACTGCATAAAGCATTTTCTAGGCTTGAGGATACCAGGTCTTGGCGTCCCGCAGCGCCTCACTAACGAAGTAGACCGGCCGCTGCACCTTTCGGCGGGGCCTAGCCTTTTCACTAGGGGCGCAGGGTTCTAGACGCTCATTGCTAGAGAGGCCTCGTTGGGCCCGCTCGACCTCCATGTCAGTGGCCTCGGGGCCAAGGTACATCGGGCCACTCCTCCCCTCAGTGGCCTCGGGGCCGGCCTGGGGGTCGAGGGCGCTTGATGCCGCCTGACGTGAGGACAAGGGGCCACCGTCAACCTAGGGGGCCTTAGGGCCGCCGCTCAGCTTACGGGCTCCATTGTCTCTCTTTAACCCGGATCGCTCCAACATGGGACAGGGGCGCGCGCCCTGAGGGTCCTCCTCGTCGCGCTCCACTACCAACACTGCGCTAACTACCTGCGGGGTCGCCGCTAAGTAGAGCAGCGGCGGCTTCTCGGGCTCCGGGGCCACTAGGACTGGGGGAGAGCTAAGGGCCACAAGACCTTTCGCATAACTCCTCCTAACCAAGCGCACCACACTGCAGGTTTCGCCCCCACCCCTCAAAAGGCAGTGGGCAGCCCCCCTCGTGCCTTGGTGAATCCGGCAGCCGGTCAACCGGTATATCCCCGACCGAACCGACTCCATCACGCCCACCCTTTCCGGGGAGCGTCGGCTAGGAAAGAGCTATACTACGAGTCCAGCAGTTGCCCATTCTTGCTTGTGGTAAGCACTGTTATTCTTCCAGGGTTTCCCATGAACCGGTCCTTAATTGCCATGGGTGCGACCAGCAAAACCATGCACCCACAGCCCACCATTAGGTCATATTTTAGTTGGATAATTACGACCAATAAAACATGGTCGGGTGTCTCGAGCGAACTGCTCGTTAGAAGCTAATTGTAAACAGTGTAATTATCCCATTAAGTGAGCTAGTGGTAATTAAGCATGGCTAAGCATATATAATTCTAGCAAAGTCAACATAAGTGACTTAGGCTAGTCAAATTATCACCCAAGGTTAACAAAGGACGGTATAACAAGTAAACATGGCTCAAGCGGACGGATAGGTAAACCCTTTCCCATGTAATTAGCAAAACATGCACTTTATTTGCAAATGGAAAACATTTCGTAAAATAGGTACAACATGCTCAAGGGGAAATGTGTGACTTGCCTTGCTTCTTCAAACAATCTTCCGGACTCTTTCCTCGCGAGCGCGAACTTCCGAAACGGCGGAATCTACACGCTGGCACGCAAAACGAGGAAAAACTCTAATAAAAACCAAGTAAACAGTACATAAAAAGTAAACAAACATGTAGAGCTCAATTTTAGATGAATTTTGCAAGTTGAATGGCTCAATTTGGAGTTCGTATGAATTAGATATGAATTTTAGAAGTTTTGAGCCATTTAAATGATTTTCTGGAAATTAAATTGATTTATTGCGCAATTATTAATTAATTTTGCAAAGGAAAGGCTACGCTGACATCATCAAAGGGAATCGGCGCCGGAACGGCGGGTCCCATGTGTCAACGGGTCAAGGGCGGACAGTCCACGGTGGAAAAAGCACCACGTGGCACCGACGTGGCGGACCACGGCGGACGAAAGGGAGAAGGTAGCGCCGACGTGGACGCCAACGTGGCGAAGCCGCGGGCGGCCACGTGGTCTGGGTGTGGACCGGAGAAACAAAGGGGGCCCACGTGTCGGCGACAAAGTCGGCGAACCGGGGAGGGAAAGGAGGTAAATAGACCTGAGGAGGTGAACTGGGCTTCCTCGGAAAAAGTTAAAAGGGCCGAGGGACATAAAGTAGACTTTTGTGTGGAGAAAGGATAATAGGCCGACGGCCCAATAGAGGAGAAAGGGCTGGGAGGGACGTGAAGTGGACTTTTCGCGAGAAGGTGGGCCAATCGGGCCGAGCGGGGTGATGGGCCGGCCTGAGAAAAGGGGAGGGGGACGCAAATTAGACTTTTGCGGGGAGATGGGCCAATCGGCCCGACGGCCGCTGGGCCGGAGGGAGCGGTGGGCCGGCCCGGAAAAAAGGAGCCGGCCTCTAGGCCGGGGCGGGCGGCTAGGGTTCGACCGAAACCCTAGGCCGACCCGGTGAGGGCACGGCGGCGGCGGTGCGGCGGCGGGCGGCCAGCGGCGGCAGCCGACGAGCGCGGGCGCGGAGCGCGCGCGGCGGCGGCGCGAGGCGGCGACGCGACGGCGGCGGAGGCGCTGTGGCGGCGACGGCGCACCGGGGGAGGAAAAAAAGAAGAAACGGGAGAGAGAGGAGCTCTCCGGGCGGCAACGGCGACGGAGTCCGGCCGGAGGCGCGGTCGGGAAACCGCGGCGTGGCCGCGGCTGGATGCGGCGGTCGCGCACGTGGGCGGCGGCGGAGCGGCGGCGCGCGGGCGACGGCGGCACGGGCGGCGCGCGCGGCGGCGACGGCCGGGAGGAAGAAAGGGGACGGTGGCGGTAGCTCACCGGCGGTGGTAACGGCGCGTCGGCGGCGGCGCTAGGGTTAGGGTTTGGGGGCGGCAGCGGCGGGGGAAAACGAGGGGCGGCGGTCGTGGGAGGGGAAAATATAAGGGCGGCGCGGCGGGAATCCGCCGGGAAAAGCGGCGGAGCGGGCGCGGCGGCGGCCGGCCGAGTCGGGGACGACTCGGCCGCGGGCCCCACCCGTCGGTGACCGGGCGACGCGGGGGAGGCCGGCGGACTTCCGGGCGACCTTTGGGCCACGGCCTCAGGCCGGCCCGGGAAGGGGAGGGGCGCGGGCGGCGCGGGCGCGGCCTTGGGCCGCCTTGGGCCGAAGGAGAGGGGAGGGGGTCGCGGGGGCCGCGGGAGAGAGAGAGGATTTTGGGCCGAAAACGGCCCAAAACAAAAGGGACATTTTTAAATTCGTTTTTTAATTAATTTAATCAGTTGAATGATCTTTGTGACTTTAAAATTATTTCTTTAGCTCCAAAAATTCACGAAAAATTTTGGAGAGTACTTTAGGGCACAGGGAATATTACAAAAATATTTCCGGCCATGATTTTTAAAGGAAATTTTTTGATTTCCTTGCTAAATTCACTTGTTTAAATTGCTTTAAATTTTTATTAAATTTCTGGAAAATGTATTATTAGGTAATTTTTAATCCCGATCGAAAATCGGGGTGTGACATCCTCGTCGCGCTCCACTACCAACACTGCGCTAACTACCTGCGGGGTCGCCGCTAAGTAGAGCAGCGGCGGCTTCTCGGGCTCCGGGGCCACTAGGACTGGGGGAGAGCTAAGGTAAGCCTTCAATTGGTTGAGGGCTTGTTCGGTCTCCTCCGTCCAGACAAACGGCCCGAAGCGCTTAAGGAGCTTGAATAGCGGTAGTGCCCTCTCTTCCGACCTCGATATGAATCGGCTTAGGACGACCATGCATCTTGTGACGCACTGCATGTCCCTAAGCTTGCTGGAGGGGCGCATCCGCTCTATCGCTCGTATCTTCTCGGGGTTGGCCTCTATGCCTCGGGCTGAGACCAAGAACCCGAGAAGTTTGCCTGCTGGTACACCAAACACACACTTTTCGGGGTTCGGTTTCATGCGTGTGGAGTGGAGACTTTCGAAAGTCTCCGCTAAATCCCAGAGCAAGGTCTCTTAGTTGCGCGTTTTCACAATCAAGTCATCGACATATGCCTCAACGTTGCGCCCTATTTGGCTACCCAACGAAATGCGAGTAGTACGCTGAAAAGTAGGGCTTGCATTCTTTCAACCGAAAGGCATGGTTGTATAACAATAAGTACCTATAGGAGTAATGAATGCAGTTTTCTCCTCATCCTCCCTAGCCATGCGAATCTGATGATACCCTGAGTATGCATCTAGAAAACACAAAAGGTCGCACCCCGCAGTGGAGTCGACAATCTGATCTATGCGTGGCAGGGGATAAGGGTCCTTAGGACATGCCTTGTTGAGGTCGGTGTAGTCGATGCCCATCCAGAGCTTGCCATTTGCGTTGGGGACAACGACCGGGTTTGCGAGCCACTCCGGATGGATGACCTCTCAGATGAATCCGGCCTCCAGGAGCCGCGCCACTTCTTCACGGATGAAGGCCTGGCGCTTCGGGGCCTGCCGTCATACCTTCTGCCGGACAGGCCTTACGTCCGGCCACACGACTAGACGGTGCTCGATCACCTCCCTGGGGACCCCGAGCATATCCGATGGCCTCCACGCGAAGACGTCGGCGTTTGCCCGTAGGAAGAAGACGAGCGCGTCTTCCTATTTGCCGCCCAAGTAGCCGCTAATCTTGGCAGTCTTGGACAGGTCGTTGCCCAACGCGACCTCCTTCACGGGGACCTCGTCGCCTGAGGTCATCCGCTGTCTCGGGGCGTGAAAGGTGGAGGCCTCGGGCCTCTCATCGCCCCCCGTGGGCTTGGAGACCGCGACGAGGCTGCTCACGCGCTGTTCCGCGCAAGCCAACGCGATCTTGAGATCGCCATGGATGGTGATGGGGCTGCCAGGGCCCGGCATCTTCATCTAGAGGTAGGCGTAGTGGGTGGCTGCCATGAACTTCACCAACGCGGGCCTTCCCAGGACCGCGTTGTAGGGCAGATTGAGATCCGCCACATCGAAGTCGAGCCGCTCGGTGCGGAAGTTGACGGGGCCACCAAAGGTGACCGAGAGGTCGATGTGACCTAAAGGACACGTGTGCCCCGGCGTCACGCCGATGATCGGCATGGACGGCCAGAGCTTCATCCCAGGGGCCTTGATGATGTTGAAGGCAGTGGGAGAAAGGATGTTGAGGGCAACGCCGCCGTCTATCAGGACGCGCCTCAACTTGACGTTGCAGATGGTGGGGGAGGCCACCATTACGAGCCGTCCTCCCCGGGCAATGCATGGCGGGTGGTCGGTTTGATAGAAGGTGATCGTGACCTCCGACCATCGCGCCCACCGCGTCGCCTCGTGGGTGGGGACCGCGGCCAGAAGCTGTCGCTTCATGGCCTTGAAGCTGCGACGGGATGCATGAGCGCATGCTCCTCCGTCAATGGTGGCGACGGTAGCCTCGGGCTCCTGGAAGCCCAAGTCCTCATCATCAGCGTCCTCGGCGGGGGCCTTTTGCTTGGCCTCACCTCGCCGGTTGCCCGCAGAGGCCGCTGGGGACTTGCCCTCGCAGCGTCTCTGCCCCTTCTCCTCTTCCCACTTCCTCACACGCTCGGCCAAGTTCTTGACCGCGCAGTGAGGTCGTGGTGGGAGGTGTTGTGCACAGTGCACCATTTGCTCGCCGGACGCTCTCTGTTGGGAGCGCCGACGTGCTTCTTCTTGTCGCACGCGGGCTTCTCCTTGCGTTGGGACCGCGAAGCACCCTCGGCGGCGAGGACGTGGCTCTCGTCGTCGAAACGGGCCGACCTCTTTTTCTTCCTCCTCTCCTGCCGCCCGGAGCGAGCAGCAAACTCGGGGGCAGCTGCAACCGCCGCTCCAGAGCCAGAGGAGTTCCAGGTCCAGGCCTCCTCCTTACGTGCCACACGGTCCGCGAGCTCAAAGAGCTGCGTGATGGTCTAGGGCTCCTTGGAGGCTATCTTTTCGAGCATGCGGTTGTGTCGCACGCCCCCCTTGAATGCGTAGATGACCGCATGAGCAGGGATGCAAGGGATGATGTTGCGGACCTGGCAAAACCGCTGGATGTACGATCGGAGGGACTCGTCGTCCCTCCGCTGTACCGCGTGCAGGTCCGCTTCTTCTCCTAGGCACGGGTATGTGCCCTGAAAGTTCGTGGTGAACTATTTGCACAGGTCCTCCCAAGAGTAGACCGAGGCGGGTGGTAGGTTCATCAGCCAACCCCGCGCTTGGCCTTTTAGGTTCATCAGCCAACCCCGCGCTTGGCCTTTTAGGGCCATGGGAAAGAAGTTCGCCATGACCCTGTCGTCTCCCCCCGTGGCCTCTATCCCAGTCGTGTAGATCTGGAGGAACTCGGTGGGGTTGACGCTGCCGTTGTATTTCTCGGTGATGCTGGGCCGAAACCTCGGGGGCCATCGGACATTCCGAAGACTTGCCACGAAGGCTCGACAGCCAGCCCCACCGACTGGGGACACGGGGGGCAACGCTCCAGAGGAGGAAGCGTCTTCCCCCGCATGGGCGACGCGACGCTCGTCGTACTAGCGCTCGATATCGAGCCGGGCATCGGGCCCCCCATACATGCCCTCGTGACACCCATGGCTGGCCGAGGGCGTCGATGAGGGGATTGAGGACGAGCGGCGGACATTGGCCGTCGCTCGTCACCCGCCGCTCGTCGAGCTCTTCGTCTTCACGACGAAGAGGCATAAGTCGCAGCGCCAGATGTCCCTGCCATGGACAATCACGCGCCGGTGCCTAGCCGCTGTTGCGCCGTCATGACCAAATCGGCCACGTCGTCCAGCCAGCGCTGGACCGGAGTCTCCGGGTTGGGGACGACGGGTGGATGGCGCAGGAGAGCACTCGCAGCCTGGAGCCAGCCCTGAGGCGTGCCGTCGTCACCGTAGGTGAGGCGGCGACGCACCCCGCCACGGTGTCCCCCTCCGCCGCCAGCCGGCGGGGAAGTCACGGATCCCTCCGACTCCTCGGGCGCTTTCCCTCGCCTAGGGCTTCGGCGGGCGAGAGGCGATGGAGTGCGCGCTTGGTGACGAGGGTTTAGCTCCTCGCCGTCATCACTGGCACTCGGAGTGTGGGTGTACAACACCGCCTCTTCTGCCATAGGGCTTACTTGGCGAAACTTGGTGCACACGAAGGGGACTGGAGCCAGAAAAAAACACACACGCGCCCCCTACCTAGCGTGCCAGCTAACGGAGCGTCTGTTCCTCAACGGGGGACAGAGTGGACCCCCTTTTGTGAGTTTGGCCGGGGACGCAGGGTGAGATTTGTGCTCCGATGATGGAGAGAGAGAGAGACACTTGCGTTTATACAGGTTCAGGCTGCTCAGAAGCATAATACCCTACTCCTGTGTGTGGTGGATATGCGGTTGGAAAGTCGGGGAATACAAGTGCTTGTTCTCCCTTCTTCCCTCCCTCTTTTTCTTTTTTCCCTCTCCTCAGGCCTGGGCCTCTTTTTATATCTCAAGGGGCTACCACATGGGCCAAAAGGAAAACATTCTTTTACATTTAATGGTTGTCTCGTTGCTTGACTCGGAAGCCACACGTACAGTCGTCGCGGCATGGCCCTCGTCCGATCAGCCTGCTGACACGGGGGACGCCCGCGTCATCCCCCATTAAATGGGTGAAAATTTCTATGTTCCACTTGCATCGGGAAACGGAAATCATCTGACCCGAGTTGGCATACCAACTCTGGTTGAGGGACGAGAGGCAAAAAATCTCTCATCATTCTGATGGGACGGCGCAGGGTGTGCTGTGCGCCGCCTGACGTGCGGATAGTGCGCAGGCGCTCCGCTGCCGTCTCACCCGTCATCTTACCAGTCGTGGACCGGTCAGTCGCCGTGACCGGTCACAGACCGGTCATGCACGCCCCACGCCACATTAAATGCGGCATGGTGCGCTCGCCTGAGCCGTCATTAATGTGGTTAGGTGGGCGTTGGCGACGCTCACTTAACCCCCACACACGCGGCGCAAGCGCAGAGGGGGTCGGGGCGGCCCGACCCTCGGGGAGACTGGAGAGGGCAGCCGCCGCCTCACCCTCAGGCCCGACCCCTTCTCGGGAGTGCGCCACGTGGGTGCAGGGGGTCGCCCATAACTTTAGCCTTGATACCCCGGGCCCGTATCACAGACATAATTAACACCAGCTTAGTAAAATTAAGCTTGTTTTTGGTCATGTTCATATGAATTAGACAAGTTCGTATATCAAAACGAGCATTTTATAAGTTTATGCACTAAATTACACCTACCTAATAAGTTAATAAGTTTATGTATCACCAATGCAACTTACTTAAAAAATGACTGAGCTATAGATGTATATAGACTTTCAATTCTTCTTCCTCTTTTATGGTAGCGTTTTCTTTTCCTGCTTGTTCCTATGCATCAAGCCAAGGTTTTACTGCTTAATAACCTTAATGCTCGAATAAGTTGTCTCACATTGATTTGTGCATGGGTTGGTTGTGTGCGTTCATGTAATTTTTTCACTCGCTTAGCCGTTTGAGGGGCTTCACTGCTACATTTAATCCATGTAGGTTTCTACTCTTTTTCTGTTTTAAAGCTACATGCTACATTGAGAACTGCAAAGGACTACAAAACATGTTTTGCATGCTCACCAATTCGATCCGTGTCCATATAGGATTTTGCTACCTACTAGTCTCATGTTTATGTACTAGTTATATTCAGTCTTGTTTTATGTGAAATATCTTATTATATTAAACTTCTATTTTCCTTCATCTATACAATTTGGATTTTATATACAACTCTCATCGATCAATCTATATTGTTATAATTTGAACTCGTTATGATCTAACGGTTAAAATCATTTTCTTTTTCTATGATTAATACCAAAATTTCTAATCATTGACGGTGAATGTGATGGTTAATTTTTGAGCTATATTTATAATATAACTGGAAAAAATATCTGTGCATTGCAACATGTGAAGATAATTTTCACAGTTGATAAAAACTCTGTCAATTTAAACGACAAACCGAAACCAGATAAACAAAACAATAGCAAAACAAAATCAGAAATTATATATATCATTGAACCGGGTTGCGCGTACTTCATGTGTCGTCACATGAAGAATTTCTTATGTATACCTTTCATAGCCTCACAAATCGATTGGGTGACTATTTCATAAGTTGATGCATGTGTATTTTGCTATACCTCAGAGATTAAAGACTAAAATTTTGATTATTTAATTAGTAAAATTTTTTTACTGTAGATGAAAAACATTTGCAAAGTAACAAACTTATCGCGTACACATCTTAACAAAAGAAAAATGAAAAATATTTATAAGGAGAGAAATTTGAAAGAGAAAAAAAGGAGAAAAAAAGAAGAGAAGAAAAGAGATGAGATTGGAAGGAGAGGGAGAGGATCAAAATTATCGAAATAAAAAAAAGAAAAAAAGAGAGAAAAAAAGACGTCGTCGTCGGAGGGGGGGGGGGGGGGNGGGATGGTTTGACCGATTGGGTTGGGCTGAGAGAAAGAGAGGTTGGGCTGAGATATGAGTATATAATAGTTATTCTAGACTCACATCGAATTGGATACGGATAATATATAACCAACTAAAAACCAACTCAAATACAAATACAGATAACGTACCAAAATATCGATAAAAATATTTTTAATTTTTATAATAGTAAAGATAGAGATAGAGATATGCTAGAAATATGTAGCTCTAAGAAATTGGTTGAGGAGATAACTTGTACTTTTAGACCGTTAACTTTGCCATAACCTGCCATCTCGTACGTGCGCATGGCTGCTGACGCGCATACACCAACATGTGCAGTTGTGTACTCCACCAGGCTATTTTTTAAAAAATTATTTTTCTGTATGAAACGCTAGATGGCGCTCTCTTTTTTCTTTTTCTATTCCGATACATCAAGCTGCCTGAGACTTTTACACAGCACTCCTAATTTTCAAACAGAAATTTGATCCCGTTGCATATCTGAATCAAATATTTATGTTTGAACCAGTTGTATTATCTTCACAACTCTAATATCATTTATATATGATCGATCTCTACATTATAATATAGTCTTATCGTGATTTAACGGTGTAGATATTTTTTTCGATTAATGTCAAAAAATTTTATCCTTCACAACAAACATGATGTCTTTGTTCAAGGTTATTTTAATATTATAAAAAATTCATCTGTTAACATAATCAGAGATGAGGGTAGCCAGAGCATGGGATCCCGTGACCACATGATAGTTAACAAATCCAAAAAATTAAATAAGCCCCCAACCCAACACACAAGAGTAAATATGTCTTTCTGAGCTTATACTGGGCTCCTCGCATCTACGCGATTCCTCGACATCGCGCGTAAAGATTTATTCATCAAAATATAATAATGTGAAATCAATGTTATAAAGATTCAGTTGCAATGAGTGCAGTATAACCAGATTATAAATCAGATAAATAATTTAAAAAAAATGTTTGAAGATTTTTGATAGAGTATATTTGCATGTTTGCTGGGCCTTATTGGAGCGTCATCAGGATGTGGCATTTTGGGCCTGCTTGGTTGGTGACTTGATTAACATATGCCTAAGAAAATTCTATACTATAGAGGGTCAAGGTATTTAACTATTTTTTACTTTTATAAGTGACAATTAAAAATTTGTCACTGGACCTACATGTCATAGACATATGAGGGCCCAAATATTATAGACTGCGAGTGACAAATTTTTAATTGTCACATCTTAAACACTACTAAAAAACCAGATTGGTGCCGGTTGGGAAACCCCTTAGGTGTCCAATTTTTCAATCGGCACCTAGTAGGAAGCACTAATGACTGCGGTCATCGGTGCTGGTTGTAAGTACGATTTTTACCCAAGAATCGGCACCTATATAGAACTATAGGTGCCGGTTCTAAACTTACTTGACATGTGACTGTGTTAACACCAGAATTTGGTAAGCCCCGAAGTCCTCATCGGCCCAGAATCTATATCGGCTCAAAGCTAGTATCGGCCTAGAGTTCTACATCGGCCGATGGGGGTTATCTCAAACCAACCATCAATAGCAGTCGGATTCTTGTTAGATTCGGGAAGATCTTATCCAGAGAAGACCGAGTTTGAGGAGGATGCGGCTTGTATCTCTTAATTAGGAAGAGTTTGTTAGTTTTCTGTTTTATCTTTAGGAAAGTGTGTTAGTGTCTGGCAAGGACTTTATCTTTTTCCTTTTATCTTTAGGAAAGTTTGAGTTGTATTCTGTTAGGATTTTTGTTAGCCTATGGGTATAAATATGTATGCTCGTAGTTCATGTAATTTTTATCTCACGATCAATCAACTTCGGCGCATCGCCAACCTTTACTTTTCGTCTTCTTCGGCGAGTTCATGCCCTTCTCGCGAGGGGTAAGTCTCGTTATGGCTGCCTGCGTTGTCGGGGCTAGGGCTTCGATGTTCTAATCTCGTCAACGTAAGCACCTACTATCATATCTCAAGCAATCTGGTTTGGCTTCTCGATTTAGCTTTATCGGCCAAGATTCGCTTTAGGGTTTATGCCGGTATCGACTAAATCGCTTTGCTAGATTAGATTGGCTAAGGTATCCACCACCCTGAAAATCAGTCAAGGGCTTGATTGTCTAGGTCTTGCGTTTCTTTTCATACTTAGTGCTGCATCAGTCCAATTTGATCTACTAAGTCGTGATTAGAACCGTAATCTCTACTTAGATTGGCTAAGGTATCGTAATTTGATCTACTAAGTCGTGATTAGAACCGTAATTTGATCTACTTAGATTGGCTAAGGTATCCACCACCCTGAAAATCAGTCAAGGGCTTGATTGTCTAGGTCTTGCGTTTCTTTTCATACTTAGTGCTGCATCAGTCCAATTTGATCTACTAAGTCGTGATTAGAACCGTAATCTCTAGCCTGCTTGTTGGCTGCCAATAAGGGTTTCACCGGGGTTTCAGCCGGTGAGTTATCTGGACGTTGCATCAGCCCAAGAGTTTTACGTATAGATTGGATCTGGCCGATGACAACAGAGTATTTATTGTTTATCTGCTTGTTGAGAGTTTATGCCATCGGACTTCTGGCCGATGTGTGCTTTAATCTTCATATCAATGTTTATCTTATATTTATCTGGATTATGCTATATCATATTGCTACATCATCATGTTATCGTCAGCCGATCGTCTCTATATAGATATTTGTTCAGTACATCGGCTGGAATTGTGCCATCGGCTCATCGGCCGATCGGTTGTTTTGGCTATCGGCCTATCGGCCGATACGTTTTTGCCCTATCGGCCTATCGGCCGATAGACTTTCTGTTATGTTGTTTTGCATATCTTGTCAGTGGCAGGATCAAACTGACTGGCACGCCCGCGCTTCATCAATTTTAGGACCTGCACTGGAGCTAAGCAGATCTCCCAGGCCTTCGTGTGTCCGCACGCCGGATCCTCATCGGCGGTACTGATTTGGCGTCAACAGACTGACCTTATAGATGCTGGTTCTTTAGAACAACTGGCACCTATAAGTATCATATAGGTGCCGGTTCTCGGGTAACCTGGATAATATAGGTGCCGATTTGTAACTAAAAACCGGCACGTATAAGGTGGCAAGAAAAAAATAAAAATAGCAGGATCTACCAATTTCACACACAAATCATACAATAATAGAAATTGCAATCAATTCACATCCATTCTTTAGCAAACAGCCACATTCACATTCATCAACATCCAAATTTATAGCCACATTCATTCATATTCACCAAATTCATTCACATTTATAGCCACATCTAATTTACAACAATTCCACAACCCCACCACATCCATATCCACATCCACACACACACATATATATCAATACATAAAAATCTAAAAAAAGACTAAATGCGTAAGTCAAAAATTCCTTAGTCTAAATTCTAAACATTTGCATATATATCCTAAGTCTAAAATTCTTAAGTGTAATAATTCCTAAGTCTAAAATTCCTATGTCCAAAAATTCCTATGTCTAAATTCTAAACATTTGCATATATATCCTAAGTCCAGAAATTCATAAGTTTAAAAATATAAATATGACTACATTTTACCTATAATACCGGATGATAGTATGAATTTGAAAGTTCGATTGGGTTTCTCGTCCTCAGGTCATCGTGCCTGTAATAGAGAACATAACATAGAATATACAATAATAGTAAACATTGAAACACATTACACATGAAGTAACCTTAAGCAATACTTCCATAATTCATAATTATGCATAAGCAGTAATTACATTACAATTCCTATAAAGAAATCTAGCTACTTGTTTTTCTCTTCTTCAAAGATGATTTCTTCCTCGAAGTGCTAGAAGGGCCAGAGGATTGTTCTCTTGGTGGCTACTTGTTGAGGTTGTAATCGCCAGCGGGGTATATAACACGATTACGGATGAACCCACAAAACTCATCAGCGAGACTTGTAATAACGTGTGGTAGCAACTCGCTTGTATCGAGACCCAATTTCTATAGCACAAGGTTGGAATACGTAGAAATTGACTTAGTACTATAAGAGAATTTTTTAATTTATGACTTTAGTCTCTGAAACATGATGTACCTCAGCATTAGAGTGCAGCTACCCTCCTCAACAAAATATAGTATGTACCGCATGACGTAAAAGCCATAAAGGTTGGTGCCAGGTTTCTGCTTAAGGATCCACTCATGTTCGAAGATCTTGAATATTGTTAAAGCCACAAAGGTTGGTGCCAGGTTTCTGCTTAAGGATCCACTCATGTTCGAAGATCTTGAATATTGTTGCATCCACCTTGCATCTCCCGTACGATTTTCCAGACCTACGGTACCTCACACATGCCCTATTCACTGCATTGATAAGAATTTGGTGGTGCATTGTCACGCCCAGAAATTTTAGCCAAATTTTCAGACTATTTTGTGTATAAATCCCTATCTAGGAATCAAGCCAGGGTACACAAAACGACAAATTAATATATAGATCCAAATGTAAAATAAAGGATAAATACTTACAGAAGAGGCACTTAGTCCTCACACCGAAAAGAAAGCAGCAGCAGCGGAAAATGATATGATCCTGGGGGGCTTCAGCTCCACTTCACAAGCAAAAACTCAACTGGGGTATAAGCCTTGGTTCTCTAACTTCGTCTTCAGCTCAGAAGCACTACACTTCTGAAAAGGGGGAAATAGCTAGGCTGAGTACAACCATCGTACTCAGTAAACCACACCAATGATGCAGACGTGCAAGGGAAGACAAATGGAGGTTTGTAGCTATTTGCATAAAGACAGTTGTACACATTTGTAGTTAAAAACAGTAAAACAACTGATTAATTAAGGTAAGATTAAATCTCCACTGAACAACGCTACACCATGTTGAACAGGCCAAACCAAACCACCTGAGCTACACCAGTTCATTAAGTCTAAGTTAATTAATAGAGGGACTAATCATGGTGAAGCTGGTCGATCGCCCATAACCGCGGGCACGACTATTCGAATAGTTTTACTCTGATCAGAGGTGTACAACTGTACCCACAAGACACAGCCCCAAGACACGTTTTCGTGCGCCAACATGCCACCACGACATACCGGAAAGGAACCGTGACAGGGCCGGTCGAATAACTCCCCCTAACCAATCGCACCATGCTGAGGTTTCGCCCTCACCCTTAAGCCATGGTGGGCAGCCCCCCATGCACCGCAGTGAATTCGGCAACCGATCAACCCTTAAGCCGAGGCCGACCCAACTCCATCACGTCCATCCTCACATGGGTACGTTAGAGAGGGAAGAGCTATACTACAAGCCCAGCCATTGCCCACGCTGGCTTGTGGTACGCACGGTAAATCTTCCCGGGTTTCCCGTGAACCGGTCCTTAAATGCCATGGGTGCGCCTATCAAAACCATGCACCCACAGCCCACCATTAAGCCATATTTTAGTTGGATAATTACGACCAATAAAACATGGCCGGGTGTCTCGAGCTCGCAGCTCATCAAGATGCTAAAAGTAGATAATATGATTATCTCATTAACTGAGCTAGTAGAAGTTAAGCATGGCTAAGCATATCATAATTCTAGTCAGGTAACTGATGTGACACAAGCTAGTCAAATTATCACCCAAGGTTGGCAAAGGATGGATATCAAGTAGACATGGCACAAACAAGCAGATTGGTAGTCCATATTACCATGTAATTAGCAAAACATGTAATTTATTTGCAAATGGTAAAATATTTTGTAAAGTAGGTTCAACATGCTCAAGAAGGAATGTGTGACTTGCCTTGTTTTTTCAAACAATCTTTCCAACTCTTTTCCTCGCGAACACGATCTTTCGGAAAGGCGAAACCTACGCGCTGGCATGCAAAACGAGGAAAAACCCTAATAAAAACAAAATAAACAGTACATTAAAAGTAAACAAACATGTAGAGATCAATTTTAGATGAATTTTGCAAGTTGAATGACTCGATTTGGGGTTCGTATGAATTAGTTATGAATTTTAGAAGTTTTGAGCCATTTAAATGAATTTCTCAAATTAAATACAATTTATTGCGCAATTAATACAAATTATTACGTCATCCGAGGGGGATCGGCGCCGACCGGCGGGCCATACCCGTCGGTGACTCAAAGGGGGCGGTGCATGCTGGACCGGGTCCACGCGTAGTCAGGGCACGCATGCACCACGTGGCGCCAACGCGGCAGCAGCCACGTGGGACGGACACGACGAGATGGCGCCGACGCGGCAGAGCTGTTGGCAGCCACGGCGGGTGCCATGCGAATGGCCTAGATCTCCCTAAATGAGATCGGGTGGCTACGGCTAGAGGAAAGCCGACTCGCCGTTCGACCGGTCGGGGAGTGGCGGCGCGCGGCCAACTGCCGCCGGTGGCGGCCAAAGGCACGGCGACGGGCACGAGAGGCGACGGAGGAAAGCAGGGAGGACGAGGGGTGCTCAGCGAGCATGCATGGCTGGAGAGGTGGGGTGGAGGTGACGACGGCGAAGGACGGCGACGGTGGGCTCCTTAGGAAGGTGACACGGATGGGGGCCCGACGGCTTCCGATGAAGGCGGAGGAGCGACCGAGGTGCAACTCAACGCCGCGGAGCCGGAGGAGGGGTCGGAGATGCCCGATAGCACTCCAATCGTCGGTGACGGGCGGCTGGAGGTGATGGAAGCAGCGGCGGCTTCGAGTTCCGACGAAGAAGCGGATTCGGTGGTGGTTTGAGGAGGTGGAGTGGCGGCCGAAAAGCTATGCGGCGCGACAGTGGCTAAGGCGGAGGTGGCACGTGGTCGGAGCGCACATGCGAGCGGCGGTGAGAGGGAGCAGCGCAGGGAGCACGGGAGTGGACGTGAGGAGCTTGAGAAATCAGGGGAAACGGTGGAGGGGAGCGGTTTTGCCGGCGATGTGGGAGAGAGAGAGCGAGAGGCGGCGGATTCAAAATTCGAATCCGCGTGGATTCATGAGCGCGACACGCGGGTGGAGTGGAGGAGTGGGGCGGGGAGTTGGACCTCGGCCTCCGAGGAAAGTGGCATGAGCGCAGGAGAGACAGCGACGTGGGCGAGTGCCGACGGGGTGGTTACCGGTATAGGCGTCCAAACGGGCGGCACGGCCCGGCCCGGCACGGGCACGGGTCCGGCACGGCCCATTTAGGCACGACCCGTTAGGCACGGCTGATGAAACGGGCCGTGCCGTGCCGGCCCACGTGCCGAGCCGCCGGCCCAAGCACGGCCCGTGGATGGCCGGGCCGTGCCCGTGCCGGCACGGCACGCCTGCGGCCCACGGGCCGTTCGGGGCACGACGGCCCGTGAAGGCAGGCCGGCAGCACGGCAGGCGGCAGGCCGGCAGCTGAGCTGCACTGCGGACTGCGCCAGCCGCCAGGCCGCCAGCCCGCCAGGCGCCAGGCGCCGGCACTGCCCAGTGCGGCAGTGCACACTGCACAGTGTATTTTTTTTAAAAAAAAACAAAGGAAATGTATAATGAAAAAAAAAATTAAAAATGGAAATAAAATGTTTAAAAAAAAGTAATGATTTACTAATGTTAAAAAATGAAAAAAATGGTATTTAAAAAATGGAAATAAAAGTTTTTTAAAAAAGTAATGATTTGCTAATGTTAAAAAAAAGAAAAAATGGTTTTTTTTTGTTGTGTTGAAAAATTTAAAAATATAGATTGTGATTCATTATTTTGAAATAATTTAAAGGTAAATCCACACTTGCGAAAATATTGCAAAAGAATTTGTTAAAAATAGTAATGACCTTTATTGATGTTTATATCATTACAGGATACAATGATACATGCTGCCTCGTTAAAAACTTTGTCATGTAAAAACTCATAGGGGAAAATGAGAAAACCATGACAAAGAAAAGAGTACAGCTCAAAGGTCAGAACTACTTCTACTGGGGTTGGTCTGGATCCAGGTAGAGTTGCTCGAACTGGGCGGCCAATTCTTGGTTGTCCGCAGTGTATTGGGCATGTTGTCGAGCAAGCTCCCAGTCTTTAACGCTTAGTAGCATTTCGACGTGGTCGCTGCGCAGAGTCGTCCTCCGGTCTTCGATGATTCGGCCGCATAGACTGAAGGCCGATTCAGAGGACACCGTCGACACGGGCACCGTCAACACATCCCGTGCTAGTTTTGAAAGCACGGGATATGTTATCTTGTGGTCATTCCACCACCCGAGGACGTTGAAATCTTGTGCTTCGTGGTGGATGGCGTCGCTGTCCAAATAACCGGACAACTCTTCGGCCACAACATGCGAAGAGGCGTCTCCACTTGTAGCCGACGAACTGCCACCACCTTGGCTTGAAGACGATCCACCCCAAATCCTACCCCACTGTATTTTCTTCTTACCTGTAGTGGGGATAGGAGGGGGTCTCTGCTGGCGAACTTCCTGAAACTTTACTTCATATCTTCCAAAAACCTCATATAATTTACGTCTAACCTCAGTATAAAAAGAACTATAATCTACACCTATAGTATCTCCAACAAGTGATAAAATAGCAGACAATCCCCTTAATTTACACCTAGGATCTAAAACAAAAGCAAAAGCATACAACATAGGTATATTTTTCCAATATTTCAAATATTTTTGTTTCATGTGAAAGACAGGTTCAGTTAGAACGTCATCATTTTCGTATTCTTTAAATAAAGTAGTAATTTCAAGAAGGTTGTGCAAAATTATATTACCAGTTGGATAATAAACTTGTGACAAAGTTAGAGTACAATCATAAAAAGTTTCTAGAAATTGGTGAAATTTTTGGACAATTGCCCAAACATGCTCGTTCAGTACTGAAGACCCGTCACTGTTTCTTGGGCCACCACGTGACTGAACAAAATCAGAGAGTAAACTACTATAAGGTAAAACAACTTTTAACATTAAATACGTTGCATTCCACCGATGCTCTGCATCGGTGGCAAACTTACGAGCTCTCACACCGGCCGCATTGCAAAACCTCTTCCATGCAGCAATCCGCGGGTTAGAAGCAGTTAACCACGCGATTGCTTGACGAACCGCATTGATGTGGTCACCTACCCTTTTCATGCCACTCTTAACAATCAAATTAATTAGGGTTAATTTGATCCGTGCCACTGCAAATATGACATATTACAAAAATACCACTACTATTCGTGATATCGGCTACGTGCCACTGGAATTTAGAAAAATTGGAACCATGCCACTCCCGTCCATTTTTCAGTCAACCTCCGTCTAATCCACTTGTAAAATGTCACTTTTCCCCTTTCCCGTCCATCAGTGGCCGCATCACCCAACCCCACGTTCCTCCTCCTCGCGAGATCGATCCCCCACTTGTTCCCCACCACAGCAAGCGCAACGCGCAAGAGGAAAACGCTGCTGAGGAGGAGAAGCGCACGCAGCCACGCGAGATCTCCCCATCTCCATCTCCATCTCTGTCTCCGTCTCCGTCTCCGGCGGCGAGATCCACACCGAATCGAATCGGATCATCGGATCGAATCGGCCGACGGGGACGGCCAGATCGCGCCGTCGGAGCTCGGCGTCCTGATGCGCTCCCTCGGCGGGAACCCCACCCAGGCGCAGCTCCGCGACATCGCCGCGCAGGAGCACACCGCGCCCTTCGACTTCCCGCGCTTCCTCGACCTGATGCGCGCCCACCTCCACTCGGAACCCTTCGACCGCCCGCTCCGCGACGCCTTCCGCGTCCTCGACAAGGACGCCTCCGGCACCGTCTCCGTCGCCGACCTCCGCCACGTACTCACCTCCATCGGCGAGAAGCTCGAGCCCCACGAGTTCGACGAGTGGATCCGCGAGGTCGACGTCGCCCCCGACGGCACCATCCGCTACGACGACTTCATCCGCCGCATCGTCGCCAAATAAATTATCATTTCTGGTTTTCTCCTCCTACCCTCCTCCCCCACTTCCTCTCAGGATCCACAGTTTGACACATAATAACTCTCTTGCTTGTCGTTTCCATTACCTATCATGTGACCTCTCCCTGATTTGCGCTTTGCTTGCTCTCTCTATTTTGTGTTCATTCCGGTGTGATTTGGACAACCTAGGGTTTGATAATGGTGTGATTAATCGATTGATGGATGGATTTGATTAATGATGATTTGTGTTTCGCTCTGTTCTATGCTGCAATGTAAATTGTGGATCTATCTATCATGCAAAATATGTGGATCTGGCTTATTATCACAATCAATGGTGTTAGTTTGCTGATAATGAGCCTTTCTAGTAAAACTGTAAAAAAATATTAGTCCCATGCTGCCATTCTTGTTTAGAGTTTTGACAGCTTGACAAAGACCAATGAACGGCTTGGCAAGAAGAGAGATGAAAGGGGAAGGGGCAAAAGTGACATTTCACAAGTGGATTAGACGGAGGTTGACTGAAAAATGGACGGGAGTGGCATGGTTTCAATTTTCCCAAATTCCAGTGGCACGTAGCCGATATCACGAATAGTAGTGGCATTTTTCTAATACGTCATATTTGCAGTGGCATAGATCAAATTAACCCAATTAATTATATGACATGCACAACGCTGATGGAGTAGAAAAGACTGAGCGTAAACACAAAATAAAGGTTGCAATATTTCCATAGCCCTAGAATTAGCAGATGCATTATCTAGGGTGACAGCAAATATTTTATCAGAAAGATTAAATTCATTAATTACTTCCCTAATTCTTTCAGCTATGTTTTCTCCTGTATGTGAGACATCTATTAACCTAAGCCCTAAAACTCTCTTTTGTAATTGCCAATCATCATCAACAAAATGAACAACTACGCTAAGATAATCCTTCCTACCTCTACTACTCCATATATCTGAAGTAACACTAACAGAGAAAGTACATGTACTAAACAGTTCCTTAAGTGCAGTTGCTTCCTTGTGATAAATATTCTCTAAATCTCTAGTTGATGTTTGCCTACTCGCAGCTTTAAACCTAGGGTTATGAGATTGCTGAATGTATTGTTCAAAAGCAGGGGACTCCCCAAAGTTTAGGGGTAAATCTTGCCTGGCGATTAACCGGACAAGAGATTCCCGAGCAAACATGGGATCGTACTCCCAACTGCGTACCGTACCGTCTGGGTTTAGCATAAGTTGCTGCTGCCGGAGTTGTATTCCTTGCTTCTTGGCACACGAATCCGCATGGCGCTTGAGGTGACCTGTACCAGCAGAAGAACGAGCAGATAAAATTTGCCTACATATTCTACAACGAGCTTTCGATACCTCCATTCCGTCGGGGCATGTTTCCTTTATCTCGTCGAAGTGTTGCCACACACCGGAGGTTCTCGATCTCTTCGAGCCGGTGTGTGTCGAAACACTTCCGCTCGCGGTTCCGGAAAATCCTTCCGAAGCTGTCGCCGCCTGAATCGGTACCTCTTCCACGACAGCCGCCTGAACCGGTACCTCCTCCACAGATGGTGGAGTTGGAGCCGATCCGGAGGCATCGTCAAACCCCGACATGTAGTTGGGGTCGAAATCACCCAAGGTGAACGACGGCGACTGGTATGGATAGTTCGGATCCATTCTGAAAATTTAAACCGACATAAACAAATTTTAGAATATTTATTGAATTCACAAACACAATACAAATAATACACAAATTTGAATATTAGTATATTACTTACATCTTTCCAACCGCGAGCTCTTCAAACCTCTGCGATCAAACTATTGAACTACGAAACTTATTTTGATTTTTGACAAAATTTGAGCAAATTTTGTCAAAATCAAAAAAATGCACACTTGAGAACAAAGAGAGCACTTTAGAGCACTTGAGAGCACAAGATGAGAAGTGTGGGATGAGGAGAAATGGCTGGGGTTCATGCCCTATTTATAGGGCGAAATTTGAGATTTTTTGGAATTTTTTCGAAATTTTTATGAATTTTTTAGCCCCCCAACGGTTATTTTCAAATTTGAACGGTCAAATAGCCGTTAGTGCCACGTGGCGTCTTCCCATTCGACCGCCGCACAGTACCAGGCGCCCTGTCCCTGCTTTCGGCCTGGCGGCCTCGCCGGCCTGCGCGTGCGCGGTGCGCCGCTGGCCCGCTGCCCGTTGTGGCGGCATGGCGCTGTCGGCCTGTCGGGCTGTCGGCCTGGCGGCCCGCGGCCTGGCCGCGCTGCCCGCGCTGGCTGCGCATGGCATGCGCGCGCGCGTGGACCGGTGGACGGACCGATGGAGTGACGGCCTGACGGGCCGCCGGCGAAACGGGCCGTGCCGTGCCGTGCCGTGCTGCTACAGTAGTCGTGCCGTGCCGTGCCGGCCCGCGGGCTCGGCCAGCGGCCCAAGCACGGCACGGCCCGTTACTGTAGCAGGTCGTGCCGGGCCGTGCCTGCTACAGGTTCGGCCGTGCCCCGGGCCGCCCGTTTGGCCCGGCCCGTTTGGCCACCTCTAGTTACCGGGCCGAGTGGCCGAAGGTTTGGGATGACAGGTGGGGCCGCTGGTCCCACCTGTCAGTGGGAGGGAGAGAGAAGGACGGGACAGGGAGGCAAAATAGACTTCTCAAGGGATGGACGAGCGGGCCGAGCGGACCGGCATGGCCCAAGCAAAGGCAGGCCGAGGGAGGAGGGGAAGCCAGCCCGAGATGGAGAAAAGGAGAGGAGGAGAAACGAGTGGGCCGTGGGAAGGGGAAGTAGACTTCGGCTGGAGGAGAAACGAATTGAGCTGAAAATGGCCCAAGGCCAAGGAGAGAGATTTTACTTTTTTCAATTTAATTAATTGGTTAAATAAACTTTGTATTATTTAAATTACTTCTTGAGCTTCGAAAATTCACGGAAAATTCCAGAGAGTACTTTAGGGCATGGAGAATATTAAAAAAATATTTCTAGCCATGATTTTTAAAGGAAATTTTATTTCCCACATTAAATTCACTTGATTAATTTGGTTTTAAATCTTAACATTAATTCTAGAAATGCATTATTTAACGATTTTTAATCCCGAATGAAAATCAGGGCATGACATGCATTCTCCCCTTAGCAGAGTATCGTATATGCAAATCATACTATTGTTGATATTGATTACGGTGAGGGTCCAGTGATGGCTGCACAGAGGACAATGAATCAATAACTTCATATGCGTGGAGAGCAACCAAAACTTGAAATTGATGATATTGACTTATTGAGGTAAGGAAGGAGAATGTGGTCACAGGAATTGAGCTTGATAAGGGCATTGAAGAGATAGTTCTCGATTTTTACTTCTTTGGACAAATGATTTGCAAAGTTTACAACCACTGGGTCTAGAAAAACAATCTTAGAGTTCTTGCTTCGACATTCAAAAGAGCAATGCCTGAAAACAAGAACACGGTTTAGAAGCACTGAGCCTAAAGTAGTGGGAGCCGGCTTATGGACAAGAATTGTACGATATGAAAGGACTCACAATGACCACATTTGAAGGATGCTGACATCGTGATCTCTTCTTTGGTACACGCTGAAGAGGTCCTTAAATTCAACCCAGCATATATTGAACGGATGGTGAAAATCCATGTCGGTGTAATATGCTCTGATCATTTGTTCGTGTTGTGTGGCCGCCTCCAAATACCATTGATACAGCCACCGATCTTGAGTTCCTAATTGTTCATGTTCCGAGTCAATCAGCATGGGTTTTCCAATCTAGAACTGCAGAACCAATGCAGCCTCTAGAAGATTGTCAAAATCATCAAGGCTATCTAGACCGGCGGACTTACAAAATGCCTCAACATCGGCCGTTTTCTCCACAATGAACAACTCCTTAGCCTGAGTCTGAAGATCTTTTTTACCAATAGTTCTTTGGATGTCCAATATAAGTTTCTTCGATGGCTTCGGTTGTGCGCACTTTATGAAATGATCGATCATTTCCTTTGTAATTGGATTCTTCGGTTCCTCGGGTTTCTTAGGGCCAAAAAGCGAGGTAATGTTGCCACTAACCGTTTTCTTAGGCAGCCTCGTTGTAGGCGTTGACACCGAGTCCCCCTTGGTTGGTTGGCATCGCGACTTGTTCAATGAGGTAGACCTTTGCGATGCACTTGTTGTTAGAGTCTTTTTGGGGGTGGGGGTGGACTCGAGGACTTCTCCAGAGGCTGTGGTTGACTCGGTGTGTTCTGACGAGGAAAGGGTGGGCTCGGGTTCCTTTGTCGAGGCGAAGAAGGAGCTAGATCTGCACCTCGCTCGTCTGAAGAGCCAGAACCGCTGTCGCTTGGATCGCCTGCCCCATCGTTCGACGTGACAACGATGTAGCGTTTGGGCCATAGGATCACATTGTGAAGAGCATCGCCAGAGTGCCAACATCTTCCTCCGGAGGAAACTCTAGCACATAACCTCTGTATTGGTTTGGCATGTTGTCAACTCCGACCCTTGAGTAGCCTGCAGGTAATGGAACACCATTTATTGTTTGCCCTTTACAAATTGGATGTGCCACGCCGTGTGCAATCTTCTGAGTGATGCTATTTTGAAGGGGGACATGGAGTGTGCACGGTGTATGTGTCGTTATGTCGTCCACAGCATAATGCGTTGTGTCCTATTGACGTGGTATGGCTTCAACGGATGCGCAACTGCTACGTTTCCCACCCGGGCTTACCACTTGGTTCTTGGCTTGCCCGTGGCGTTTGGGTACCTCATCAGGAAACATTTGTGCAAGTTGTCCCTTTAGTTGACGAGGCATCTGTCTTGCGATACAATCGTCTTCCTCTTGTTGCGTGGGTCTTCTCTTACGAGACCGATACCTGTCCCTATCATTCGGAAATCCATCCTTCCATGGAACAAGACCAATGCCTCTCGTGCGTCCAAGGTGCTCGAGGTTCCTCAATGCCATTGTGAGCTCATCTCTCTCTCTCTCTTTCTGCCACAAAATTACTCTGTGATGATTGGGAAGGGCCTCGGTGATCTTATGTTTCAGTTCTTGTTGTCTAGGACCTGCGACGACCAACTCCCCTGAAGACGACAGTTCAGTCCTCCTGGCGTACGTGTAGTGCTTTGTCCGAATGCCTCATCCCTCTGTATCGGGTGTTACACCAGCTTGATGTAGTTGTTCCTCCTTCTCATCCTATTTGGGGATGTTCTTAGCATATCTGCTCGGGCCGAGTCAGTTAGGCTCACCCTGTCCCAAGTGCTCAGTTAGCTCAGCTCGTGTCGTTCCCCTAGGTGGCTCTCAGGACAATCATATCCTTTCAACATTCCTCTATGTCTGACTTGTGATCCAGCCACCACCTCTTTTGTCCGTTGTCAGTAGGATTTGGGCATTTGTAGTTAGGACATCTTAGGCACGCATCGGAGGGGAGGGTATGCCAGAATATCGTTTGCCTCTCCTCATCTAACTACCCAAGGGATCCATCGTTGATTTCTTCCTCCACCTAGGTAGCCGTTTTGCCTGTTGTTGCTACCATCTTTCTCGTGTTACCATCGGCCATGATCGCATATTCTATCAAGTAAATCGAGTTTCGCTAGGAGGGGACCGATCGAGTGCGATGGGGGCGTTGAGATCACACTTCTTGAGAGCCGTCCATGTCTCGTCGTTCGGTCAGTAGCTAGGCCATATTGCACATCCAAGTTAGGGTTGCAAATTATTCAGCCTGCCGCACCTCATATGTACCAATTGTTTTTCCTTAAAACTATCGTTGTGACATCTGTAACGCCCGCGATTTTATTTAAAATCTCAGTTTAAAAATTTATTTAAAGCGTCATTCTTTTTCCATCCAAGTTCTCCGAAAATTTCGAAAGTTAGTTTTAATTTTTGTTTTTAAATTTTTCCGACCTTATCAAATCGCTTCCGTTCTGATCCAATTATTTTTAATTATTTTCGGATTCCTATCACCCGGTGATTATCCGTCTTTTCTATTTTAATAATCTTTTCTAGACCCAAAGCTCTATCTTTTCCCGCTCACCGCACACGTGCAAATCCAAATCGATTGTCCTTTTCCCTGTTTTTCTTTCTTTTCCACTAACAGCCCACGGGCAAGCTGCCAAGGACATTCATGCATTTTTCCATCCACTGAGGCAACCATACTCCAATTTTTCTGCATGTGTTCCTTCAACATCTATGCATGCACACACTTCATCTCTCTCTGCCTCACTGCCATGTCGTGACATCCTGCCAATTTAGGCAGGGACGGAGCCAGCGCCCGGGCGGGACGGGCTCGAGCCCCCCCTACTGCTGTCCTGTACGCAGAGCCCCCCTGAAGCCCCACCTTCATTTTCATGCGTAGACATACAGGAAAAGGCAGGACTGAGATCGTTTGGAGGAGAAGATGGGCTGTATTTACTTATTGGGCTAACAAATTATAGAGACAGGGCAAGCATCGTATTGTCAAAAGCCTGAAGGGAAGAAACCCTATTCTATTCTACTACCCTAGTTAAGTCGCTGTAGATTGTTCAGCCCGTCCTAAATTTTTTCCTGGCTTCGTCCCTAAATTTAGGTACCACTCTGATTGCATATTAATGGAGGTTAGGCACCTCTTCGTCCTCTCCACTGAGCAAGGTAGACAACAGCAAAGGAGCTTGTGGCTGGAGACGCACGCACAGGCTCAAGAATGGCCGCTCTCGTCGCCGGACTCTCCACTAGAGCACAAGGAGGAGTATAAATACTTCCACAAACATACCTATGAGTCCTCCAACTACTTCACCAAAACTCCCACTCCACGTTCGCCTTGTTGGAGTGAGCCGTTGAAGCTGCGAAGTCGTCGCGCCGAAGGTAGCCGGCGTCATCCTTCCTCAACCTGCCTCAGCGCCACCCCAACCTCTCCCTTCCTGCTCCCGTCCGAGTCACCACCGCACTGGTCGCCACGCCAGGCCAAGCCGGCGCCCAGCTGCGCGCCGCCCTGCTGCCTGGCCGCAGGCCAACTCCCTGCGCGCGCCACCTCTGCCGAGCCACCGGCCGCCTCGCGTCGCGCCTTCGCCCAGCAGCCAGCGCAACGCCGTCCCTCCCGGTGTCGCGCCGCCTGATGCCAGCCGCCCCCACCGCTATCGCTCCCTTCTACGAAGGAACGAGCAGAAGAGAACGAGAAAGAAAGAAGCAGAGAGAGGGATAAAAGAGATAAGGGAGAGAGAGAAAAAAAGAAAATAAAGAAAAGAGTGGGACCTACACAAGCCCCACAACCCTCTCCCTCAGCCTTTGACTCCTTGACCAGCTAACAGACATACCCAATAATCTTGGGTTGGGCTCGGCGGGGCCCACCATATACCAAGTCTTATACGGAATTATGTCTTATATACGGAAAGTATTTCGGATAGGGAAAGAGAAGCAGAGTTTAAGTTGAAAACTATAAGGACTACTCGGATCGTATCCATGTTTGTCTCCCTAGTTTTATTTGGACAAGGGGACATCTGTGGGTATAAATACAAGACCCCCTAGGAAGAGAGGGGGGAGGCCTAGTTAGAATAGACATCAATACACGCCGCCAGACATCGACATTAGAGATAAACCTAGACATGCCCAGCCTGGTGCCATAGAGGACAACAAGAGGGATCTAGCGCTATCTTTGATCTCGCCGAGTTCGTATTCGAGGAGGAAAACTATCCTGTCATCGACTGCGTGTGGTGTTCCATGCCGCCAGGTCTAGTCGACGATGACTAGATAGGTTATCCCAAATATTATACCTGTGTGATTATGATGAATAAGAGCAACACCGGTTTCGGCCAACAGGATTAGAGCTATTACCTTACAGATAAGGGGCCCAAATCTATATAAAAATCCCTGTTTCCCATCTCTTTTACCTCAATCTTGCGTATAACTTGGTTTCAACGATCCCCATACTCTACAAATACCGTAGTCACGATCTACACCGTCGACAGGACCCCGCTAGAATATTCTGGGAATATTCCATCTCGATTTATCCGTCCCACGAAAATCCTCCAAACTTCAAAAATTCATATCTTTTTATCTGTAACTCCGTTTGACCTCATTCAACTCTCAAAATCTTTCAAAAATTCTGTCTACTGAATGGCACTTCATTTTATATGTTTATTTTGTTTCTAGTAGTGGTTTTATGTATTGTTTGTTTTCTTCCGTATAGAATCTGAGACTGACGAAGGGTTCGCTCAGGAGTTTGATGCTCCGGTTATCACCACAGATCAAGGCAAGCCTACTTGACCACTTATTGCACCAATATTTGAATTAATTATGTTATTTCCCAAATTGCATATTTTAGGACGCACTGTTTGGCCATGAATGCGAATCGTTGGACCTTCCTAGTAGCCGCACTTTTATTATATAGAATTTGAAAAACCCCCTTTTTTGTTCGTAACTCCACCATATTTTTGTCGGTATTCACCGATGCCGAAGTAGACTACCTATAAGTGATGATTGTACTGTCGTATGAGAAACACTTGGATATTTAATATTATTATTATGTAAAAACCCGGCGAGATGTCGGTTTGGTTTTAAGATGAAAAATGATTTATAAAACTTGATGGTATGGAAGTCAGTACCTAGGTGGTTTGGCTACGCATCATCCATAAGGACCGATTTCTTTAGGAAATTCATTCAAGCATAAGACAGTACGACCATACGAGTAGAATGGAATGCCCCTGGCCGAGTAAGTAGCTAAAACGTATGTGTCTAGCATGCTGGTAGTTGAGGAGCATCGGTATGGTGGAGTATACGGCAATCTCCTGCAGTGAGGATGTGTCGGGGTCCATACGGTGGGGCCTGAGTAGATGAGGGCCTGAGCCTGGCCTGATGCTTGGTGGAGAGACTCCACCCATCTGTGTGACACGGGATATTTACGGGTTGGTTATGAAAAAGTCTTGTAGTGAGCTCTCCGTTGTCAGCTATGTCCGATCCACATGTGTCCGATAATGTGAGAAGTTCGCGACATGTGGGTAAAGTGTGCAACCTCTACAGAGTTTAGTCAAACTGTTTAAATAGCCATGCCCACGGTCATGGGCGTGTGTGAGGTGTTTCTCATAGCGTAGTTTTGTTTTAAACTTATTTAATAAAATGGTTTATGGGACAAGAACCGTTACCAGAGTTTGCCTTTGTGGCGAACGGCTAGCTTTCGTGGTTGAGAATGAGTCTATTTGACTCGAGGCGTCTTTTGGCACCAAGGTGTGGTTTTGGTTGAGATGACCGTGTTGGTTTTGGCTAAGATGACCGTGTTTGTGTTGTGCTGAGACGACAAGGTGTTAAGTTAGGACTTGGGACTTATGATTATTGTGACTGGTTGTTGGGAAGCAACTTGGGAAATCGGGCGGGGCGTAGGCCTCGTTCCAAACTAAAACTTGATTCACTAGTGTTTGGAAACTTTATTTAAAACCTTGGTTTTTCAAAGGAAACCTCACCCCTCCTTACTTATAGCCTTGCATGTTATGTTTTTCCCGGGCTTGCTGAGTATACCGAGTACTCACCCTTGCTTATATTTATATTTATAGAGTTAGATGAAAGATACCTTGATCCTTCTACTGAGGCCTACTTACAGGAGCAGGTCGAGTACGATTTCTCGAGATTTCAGGCTAGTGCCCAAACCAAGTCTGTGGTCCATGTTTGTTGTTTTCCTTCTAGTGTTTTACACTCTATGTTTCCCACCACTATTCTTCATGTTTCTGCCATTGTCTTTTCTGCCTTTTTATGTTTCTACCAGTCTAGGATATGTCTATGATGGTAGTATGTATGAGACTTTTCTCAAAGTTGTAATAAAGATTTGTTATTTTTGATTTCTACAATTATTCTGTGAGTACCAGCTTATATATCCTGGGACTGGTACTGTAATCACAGGTAATAATGTGACCTTCAGCTTATGCCGGTTCTTATTGTTGGATCGATATAGTTTGAGGCGTCACAACATCCTATCTTTCTTGCACCATGGCATCATCTAATAGTTAATTCCCGCCAAAGCTCTCATGGTGACCACACTTTTGCAAGTTAACTTTTGAAACTTTGATTATCAATAAATTCTGTATATTTAGTTAGATAGTTAGAAATATGAATAAATTTTGAAATATTTAGTTAGATAGTTAGAAATATGAAAAACTATTAGTGTAGTTTTGTCTTGAGAAGTACTTTCGTACTCTTATAAACTCATTGGATTTTATAAGCTTATTATAATAAAAAATATTTTTTAATAATACAACATGAAATGCTCCTATTGTGCTATATATTTATATAATATTAGGATTGTTATTTACAAGAAAAACGGAAGAAAGAACTTACAAAGATTATTAAAAAAAATTAATGGAGAAGGCCCTCAAATAAAGTTGATTGTTATATAGTAGTTATATAGTAGTTTTTTTAAGTATGTGTGAATACCCGAGAAAAAAACTGGCATGGCCCAAAATAGTTTGGCAGGAGACAATGAGCGCGAAGTGAAAAATAATGGCGCGGGGGGGATTTTTTGTAATGGTCAGGCAATACGACCATCGATTGACCCCATCCTTTGCTCTCTCCTCTGTCCCTCTCTCCCCATTGACCATGATCCATTCCTCTCCCTGAGGCCTCAAGTCTGAACCCCAATCCCCAATCCAAACCCTAAAAACAGCACTGCCTCCGCCACCTTCCCCTCCTGGCTCCTGCTCGTCCCCCCCCCCTCTCCCCCCTCCCAGCATCTACTACTGGCTGCAAGGAGCTCTCACGGCACACCAGCACCAGATCCAGAAGGATATCCACACCTCTGAGGAAGCAACGCCCTCATCGTCTGCTGCATCGATCCCCATCCTGGAGTCCGGACTGTCCGTCGTCCCCTCGTAAATCTCAAGACTGTGCTGCCATGCCCCCTCACCCTGAGGAAGCAACAGTACGGTGTCATCTCCCCCTCCCCTTTCTCTTTTCTATCTGTATCTTGCGATTTTTCTCATGAAAATTTGGTGATGAGACAGATGGTATGTTCTCAGTTTATTTGTATGCATTCATATGTGATAAACATTTTTTTTCAGTTTTTGTCAGGGTACAGAAGGGGTGGATGATTCTTTTAGTTTGTTTGCAACTGCAGAAATGAATGGATCTAGTATGAGAGTTTGCTGGGAGAACTTGTAGATGTTGGACATTTTCTAAAATTGCTGACTGCTCATTCTTTAATTTACTAACTGGTCACCTTCAAATTATTACTTTGTGCAGCATGACAACCAAATGTAAATGGAAGATTTTTTTCCCAATTGCTAGTTGTCCCCTTCTTTAGAGTTAGATTGAGATGTTAAGTCGTTAACACTCCTGTTTGCATATGATTTTGGTACTTCTTTCGATCAGGCCTAGTGCTAAACTGCTAATCAGTTATCATTTCTTTTTTGCTTTTGCCATTGCAGCTCTATCCTCAATTATTACAGTGGTAGTTGCTTAATAGTTCCTGTCATCTTGGCATCCCTGACATTGCTAGGAGTGCAACATGTCAAGTATCAGACCTGCATTTCAGTGAGATGCCTCTTTTAAGATTGGTAACATGTTGAGGGCTACATGAACATTTCTAGTGCTGATTCTTTGAGCATGAACATTTTATGGATATGACTTACAAAGCTGAAAAAAATGCCGATTCATATTAACTTAATAGATTATGGAAACCTAACTTAAGGGCTATTGCTTATGGATCTGGTGCCACCATTTTCACATTATTCTTTTTCTTGACAGGACAGGAGCGCAAACAACAATTGTTGTGCTGAATGTACCAGCCAATGGCATGAGCATTAAGGCCCCATTAATGTAAGTTACCGTTATCTTGTTCTATCTAATCCAAAGACTTGTGATTATTTAATATGGATATTTCACTTTTCTTGTGGACTTAGCTAGCCTCCTTCATTTTGCTAGACTATTCTTATGGGAAACAAACAATTGTTGTAAGGACTTAGGAGTAACTAGCAATTCTGCGTAAAGGATTAAATTGCTGCCCCTAATGTCTTGCAAACAATTTAACTAAGCATTAGTTCAACTTGTGAACTACTGCCACAGGTCTGATCAGCCAGGTCAACCATTCCATCGGGTTGTATGAGTCCTGCTAGTGTTTTCATCTACTTGGATAGTTTTTTAGCCATTTAGTCTGAAAAAACTCATATTGTAGCTCCCATCATATGCAACTCTTGTTGCCTTCTTTGGAAAATACCATTTCTTCTTGTTTGTTTGTGTATCTATGTATTAGATATATATACAAGTTCAAATTGGAGATATGGTGAGGTGGACCATCATTGTTTATGCTCCTGCAATGCCTCATTGGGTTAAATGCTCCCCAGAAGATACAAACTTTATTTTTGGGAATCGATGATCATGTGATAAATAATGGTACGTGAAGATTGCATTCTCCTAGTTCTATGATTTCTGAAATAAAAAGGTGCTTCCTAATTTCCATAGGATTCGTTTTCCTAAATCAGACCTCACCATTTCTGTTGATATTCTTTTTGCTACCATCTATAGGGAGCTGATTTTCACCATCAGATTCTACTTACCCAAGTGATGAGCAACCTAATACATTAGCAAGAAGATAATCACTCTATTAATCCAATTTTATTATGGCTATATTAACTATTCAAGTTATGATATGGTGCTGACATCTTGCCAACCATAGTGGAACCCAATAACAGTGAAATAAAATTTTGGCACTTGCTTTTCTAATTAACTCTTTTGATTTGGCTACATGATTTCCATTTTTTGTATAAACCCATAGAATTGTTGATGCTAACATAAGTTTGGATATATAAATGAGAATTGTGTGCACTAGGATGATAATCACTATTTAGTTGCTAAATCCTGAATGAACATTATATAACAGGAATCAGGTGTTTGTTAATTATAAGTTCAATTTTAATTTTATAACTTTCCAATTTGGAACATGCGTAATTATTTGATTTGATTTGAACACAAGGGAACGTTACTGTGTGCAAATAAACTTTCCATGCGTTGAAAAATGTTGCGGTGTGTTTTTAACGGACCCACTAGAGAGTTACCGTGTGTTTGCTTGCAACATCACTCTGTAACAAAACAAAATTTAACCTGGTGTTTGATGGCTTACCCAGTATTTTCTTGCCACTAACTGTTGCCGTTTTCCGTTCCGCTACCTTTCAAGTTAACTGTTGCCATTGTGGGCGGTTGAACAGTTTGGTGCAGATGTTACCGAGTTTTCTGAATGCACCCGGTAACATGCAGCTGTTATGGTGTGTTTGCCCCAAATGCACATCACAACTTTGCACGGGTAGGGGAGATCACTCCTGGGTGAGAATTACAGAGTGAGGCACACGGCAACAAGATTGCTGGGTGTTTTTCCTATGTTGGTGAGTGTTTTTGGCACTGGGGAGTTTCTCCCTCTCCAGTAGTGTCTTTAGATCAGATGGAGTAGTTAACTTGTGGAAAGATAGTAAAATGGATTCTAAACTCTATTCTTTATGTTGTATGGGGGAATGAGGTTGGTTGTTTAGAAGAGGAAATTAGTTGGGCGTTCTAGACTCAATGCCCTGTTTGACGACCAAGATTGGATGTTTACGGAAGAAATTTCGCATGGTTTTTTCAATTTGATTGAAATTGGTCTGTTTTTGATTGAAAATATTAACATGACACGTCATACCACATAGTCCTGCCAAAACAGACCAATTTCAATCAAATTGAAAAAACCATGCAAAATTTCTACCGTAAACATCCAATCTTGGTTGTCAAACAGGGCATTGAGTCTAGAACGCCCAACTAATTTCCTCTTCTAAACAACAAACCTCATTCCCCCATACAGCATAGAGTTTAGAATCCATTTTATTATCTTTCCACATGTTAACTACTCCATCTGATCTAAAGACACTACTGAAGAAGGAGAAAGTCCCCAGTGCCAAAAACACTCACCAACATAGGAAAAACACCCATGATGTGGACATTATTGAGAGGAAAGGTGCAGTTAGATTTGTGCTGATTGTTGAGAAATTATCAGTGTTTAACTTGCTTGTTCAGCTTCGATTCCATGTTACTCATAATTGCGTCATTATGACGGGAAGTGGAGTCCCGGATCTTGCATCAAGAGGTGCAGTGTTCAAACTCGCTCAATGCTTGCCAGTCAATATGTATGGCCTTGTTGATCTTAACTTATATGCGCTTCGGCTATTCTATACGTACAAGTATGGCAGCAACTCAAGAGCTTTTGAGACTTTGAATTTAGCTTGTAGAGATCTCATTTGGTTGGGTGCTAGGCCAGCTGATGCTCATCGTGCTCGTGGAGATCCCAATGCTTTAAGTGCAGATGACCGGCTTCATATTGAGCAGCTTATGCATTCGCTTCCACAAGCTAGAGACAAATGATATGAGGCAGGTACTAGACATGGACGTAGAATTAGACCTTCATGCAGTCTTCAGTGATGAGACGGTTGTTGAGTATGTCATTAAGCGAATTGCAGCAATAGAGCATGGCTTGATGGTGAAAGAAATTTGCCTGGTTGATTAAATATTGTCTATTATGTGATACTTCAGTTTATGGTTTTATAGCATCCAAGCCCACATGGCCATCATGGCTGCTCATTGCAACAGTGGTACTTACATTAGCAGCAGTTACATCCATTATCCCTGTGAAGTATGTTGTTGAGTTGAGGGCTTTGTATGCATTGGGGGTTGGAATTACACATGGCATCTACATATCTGTTCGATACTTACAGGCAGTTGTTCTGTATCCTCCTCTTGTTGCAACAATTGTCTTGGCTGCTGTCTTTATAGTATTCACTCATTGCCATGGGTGTTCTCTTTCTTGGTAGTTCTGTTTCCAATCACATATCTTCTTGAAGGACATCTAAGAGCTAAAATTTTTGTGGATGATGAGGAAGCAGAGAACTTCACCAATATGTTGGCTATAGAAGGGGCCAGAATGTCACTTTTGGGTCTATATGCTGCTATATTCATTATTATTGCATTAGAGATTAAGTTTGAACTGGCTTTGCTATTGCGTGAGAAAGCTGCGGACAGAGGTGTAACACATGGTCCACCTGGTCGGAGCTCTTCCTTTCCACCAAAAGCAAGGCTACTTCAGCAGCGAAGAGCTCATGCTGCGTCAACTTTCACTATCAAGAGATTGGCAGCAGAGGCAGCTTGGATGAATTGGCAACTTTTCAACTGTGCTGTGCTTCATCATCTGCCTTATTCTCAACGTAACTCTTACCGGTGGCTCAAATCGTGCTATTTTCTTCCTGGCACCTATCCTTCTGCTCTTGAATCAGGATTCAGATATCTTTGCAGGATTTGGTGACAGGCAACGTTACTTCCCTATAACAATCTCCATTTCTGTTTATTTAGCATTGACAGCATTGTATCGTTTATGGGAGGAGACTTGGCCTGGCAGTGGAGGGTGGGCACTTGATATTGGGGGCCCAGGCTGGTTCTTTGCTGTGAAAAACGTTGCCCTTCTCATGATGACATTACCTAATCACATACTTTTGTATCGCTTCATGTGGGATTATGTCAGGCAGACAGATGTGAAGCTACTTCTGACGCTGCTCCTCAACTTGCCATCAATTATAATGACAGACATACTTACTGTGCGGGTACTAGGACTGCTATTTATTCTCTATCACAGTACGTTATATCAAGGCGGGTTAGACTTGCTGGGATGAAATACATTTAAACTAGAACATGCAACTTCTTTTGAGGTAAATCTGGCATGTCCTGCGTAAATTGTTATGAATAAGAGTCTCCAGCTTGCTGACTCAAATATTTCGGCGCTTGCTTGCAGGCTTTCAACCATACAGCGGCGGCGATGGCTTTCAGAGGATCTTGCTTGAAGTCACGTCTGGTGAACTGTGAACAAAACTGTGCCTTCAAGTAGAGAGAAACAAATGGTCAATAGTCACCAGTTTTGTCCTAGATCTTTATGCTGGTAACCTAAGGTGTTGTAGTATAAATGTTACTGAGCTCGTACAGCACATCACCTTGGGTCCTCAGAACATGTGACCATACAACATTTTGTGTCATACTTTCTCATATAAGCCTCACCAGAACTGACGTATGCTGAGGTCTTGGAGTGACTGATCTTTCTGTTTGTCAGTATTGTCAGTTTTTTTTTAAAAAAACTTTTCATTTCATGAGATAGTTTTAGGATCTGCTTTCTGACTTGTGAGGCTGTTCTTTGGTGCTATTTGAAGATTTGCTTCGTATTCGGAAGTGCACGAGTTTCTTCGGGTCGCAGTGATAGACCGGGATATTCGAAACTACCTGTTTGATGTTTCATCAGAACATTGGCCCTGTTCTTTACTTCTACAAACCCAGATAAAACTTTGGATATAAAGTGGCATGTTTTTCAAACTTCCAAACGGTGCGTTTCGTGCAAAAATTTTTAATATGAAAGTTGCTTTAAAATGTCAGGTTAATTCATTTTTTAAGTTTGTAATAATTAAAACTTATTTAATCGTATGTTAATGTCATTTCGTTTTACGTGAAACATTTTATTTTTGTCTTCAGGAGATTTAAACAGGGTCATTGTATATGTCATTTTCCGCTTCAAATATATGCCATTTTCCGCTTCAATGCATTTAGTAATCTTGAAAGTTGGACCTGTTGTCACTCATCACAAGTAAATTGGTTTTTTGAATTCCTGTTGTCAGTCATCACAAGTAAATTGGTTTTTTGAATTTTGTGTTAATGTTGTCATCAGAAGAGTATGAAATTAGCTGCGTATGTAAGTATGAACCAATCGTTAATTGAATTCATGTAATTACGAATATGCTGATTTAAAAAAAATATCATTTATTATTCATGAAATCTACTACGTGCGCACCGAAAAGGAAGTAGTACTCCAATAAAAAAAACACAAGATAAACAAAAGTAAATTTTTTTTATCTAGAGCTTTTTACAAAACTTATTTTATAAGTTAATCCTTGAGAATATGAGATTTTAAGGCTTATTTGGTAGAGCTTTATAGTTTAAAAGAAAAAGTCCGAATTATTGCAGCAGTACGAATTACCTCTTGAACTACAAAACCAAATATTTTTCACCCTCAACTTTTTATACCGAATGAATTATCTCTGACTTGCTCTAGAGCGGTTTTGGTTCTACGTGACACACATGTAGCAGTTAGTCAGCATAAAATGTTTTTAAAGCGACGACGCCCACATGTATATCTTTCCCTATTATCTGTTACTCACGTATGGTACGTGGATCCCATTGATTTTCTAATTTTTTTTATGCTGACTGTACTATGAATCTATGATTGCAAAAACTCGCTAGGGAAAAGATCAACGTAGGTAGGAATATATGCCATGCACTCTACCAGTTGATCCAGGCTTTAATCTCCTCTCCCTTTGGTATCTTGTTCTCAACTGACGGTGGCTGATCGATTATGATAAATTGGCGACCACCTAGTAGGCTAGTACTATGCTATGCTAGTATGCTTCGACGAGACGGCGGCGCGCCACGCAAGGGGATGGCATCACGCACCCGCACGGCGCGCGTCACACACAACAATCTGGCTATCTAATCTTCCCGGGGGCGCATGCGCACAACACAAGCGCGTTACGTACGGCTTCCCCGCGATGGCGGATGGCCCGCCCGCCCGATTTGACGGCGAGAGTGCGCCACCAGCGCCACCGACCGCGATCGATCTCTCTCTCTACGCAACGAACAACTACCCAGTCCATCCGTCGATCGATAGATTTGGATATGATCGGATCGGCCGATATATATTGACAATCCTGTGCCACGCGAAAGCTACGCCGCGCAGCCGCCGTTGCTTTTAACACGCTGCTCACCGGCGGGCGACGGGGAACATGTGGGCCGGGGCTAGCGGCATCAGACTATCAGAGTTGAGACTTGAGAGGCGGAGAAACTAGTAGTAAAAAGCAGCTCGATCCAAATCACGTCGCTTTTCTTGTCAAGTGAGTACTATGCTCCACTACTGCACTTTAGTCTTCTTTTCAGAAGAAAACATATATATCTCGTCAAATATTTTTTCTAAAGATAATAAAATTTATTCCGATCTTTTGTTTCAAAGAAGCGAAAATCAATTATTATAAAGATTGTAGAAAAATTGACTGGTTACAATATTATAGATTAACTAAAAACAAAAAAACTACTTAGAGCACCGTTATAATGCCCTATAAAGGTCGAAAATATCATTTTATGAAGAGTATGTATAACAAAAATCTCAAATTAGAAAAACAAAAATCTCTAAATTCAGCGAGTGATCCTTGTTAAATAAATATATAAATAAAGTAACTAAGGCTTAGTTCGAACAATCCCAAACATAAAAAAAAGAGAGGAGTCATTAACACATGATTAATTGAGTATTAACTATTAAAAATTTAAAAAATATGTTTATTTGTGTTTCTTTAAAGAACTTCTATATAGAAAATATTTTTAAAATGCAACATTTAACAGTTTGGGAAGCGTGTGCACCAAAAAGAAAGTAGTAGTCCACCAATAAAAAAACACACGATAAACAAAAGTATTTTTTTATCTGGAGCTTTTTACAAAACTTATTTTTATAAGTTAATCGTCGAGAATCTTAGATCTTTAGGGCTTGCTTGGTAGAGCTTTATAATTTAAAGGAAAAAGCCCGAATTATCCCTTGAACTATTGCGGCAGAACGAATTACCTCATGAACCACAAAACCAGACATCCTTCACCCTCAACTTTTCATACCGGATGAATTACCCTCCTGACTTGCTCTAGAGCGATTTTGGTCCTACATGACGCACACGTGGTAGTCTAGTTAGCATAAAAAAAATTTAAAAGCGGTGACAACCACATGTCATATCTTCCCCCATTCTCTGTTGCCCACGTATGACATGTGGGCCCCGTTGCTTTTTTATTTTTTATGCTGGCTGGACTGTGACGTGTGCGTCACGTAGGACCAAATTCGTTCTAGAGTGAGTCAGAGGGGTAATTCGTCTGGTATGAAAAGTTGAGGGTAAAGGATGTCTGATTTTGTGATTTAGGGGGTAATTTGTACTGTCGCAATAGTTTAGAAGGATAATTCGGACTTTTTTCTAACTTAAATGATTATAAAGTTACAGAGCTGGGAAAAGGTGGCTACTCCACTCTTAAGAAATTATAAAAATTTAGAGCCAATCCATCTACTATGCTCGTAAAAGATACTTCCCCCGTCTCAAAATGTAAACATTTTTTAGGTGGACATAGGTATTAAGTAGGTGAAAATGATTGGAGAAAAGTTATGATTGGTTTAGAAGAGAAACTAGGTGAAGAAATTAAATAGAGAATGGTTGTGTCAGTGTTATCAATAAGGCATACCCCTATACATGGGTTCGCGGTATACGAAAATACCATATACCTAATAGTATACGAGAAAATATCTTTTGATTAAGGAAATACAACTCATAAAGAAAGAAATTATCTTTCCTGAATAGAAGATGTTCTGGATAAGGAAGGAGAAGCGAAGTCCTACTCAGACACTACAAGGACTAATCGAATCGTATCCATACTTGTTTTCCTAGTTCTACTTGGACAAGGGGACATCCGAGGGTATAAATACAAGACCCCCTGGGAGGAGAGAGAGGAGACCAACAGAGGCCAACACATGCCAAGTCAAAATACAAGCCTAGACAAAACCAACCTAGAGCCACAAAGGCCGACGTGAGGGATCTAGAGTTACCTCCAATCTCGCCGAGTTCATATTCGAGGAAGAAGACTACACTAGCCGTTGACTACATGTTCGAGCTCCATGCCGCCAAAGCTGACGTCGACTAGATTAGATCATCCCAAATGTTGTGCTCGTGTGATACTGATATATAAAGGCAACACCAGCTTCGACCAATAGGAGTAGGGCTATTACCAGTCAGTTAAGGAGCCCAAACCTATATAAAAATCCTTGTCTCCCGTCTCTTTTACATTAATCTCGCGTATACCCTAGTTTCAATGATCTCCATACTCTACAAATACCATGGTCAGCGTATAGCCCGTCAACACTGGCACGCCAGGTAGGGGACTTGGTGCTTCAAGGTTTCGACGAGATGAGTTCACGAGCTATATTTTTTGACGAGAACTTCTACGACCATCTTGGCCTGGTAGATCCAACCCAGTCGACGTTCACTTATGTCCAAGTCAGAACCATTGTCTTCCCGGTGTTCGCTGCCATCCTGATCTCGTTCCCCTTGGCTTACGCCGAGAATGAGGCCATGACGACGGAATAGGCGAATGTGATTCCTGCAATGACCATCTCTCCAGCAATTACCGAGAACGAGGTGCCGACAACCAAATCTACCAGTGGATCTTCCGACGAAACACTCTTCGACGACTTCGGGCCTGGGAGATATGACCCGACCGGAGTGTGTTCTCTTCTATATCGGGACCCTTGTAATCTCAATATTTGTCAAGACATCGCCACTGTAGATTTTTCGACGAGGAATATTACAACGACTTTGGCCCTGGGAAATCTAACCCGACCAGAGTACGTTCCCCAACTAGATCGGAATCATCGCCGCCAATAATTCCATCTATCAAGATTAACCAAGCTTCAATACGCTGCCGCTGCCGCGGAGGACATTAACCCAATGTTGTCGGCCACAAGACCTCGATCTATGACGACTATTTCCAAACCGATATCACTGCCAGAATTTAACTGATTGACGGAACACACCGATTTACAACCATATCGGGTTTGCCGTTCTAATCTTATACAAACAAATTATTCTTGTTTATTGTAGCCACCTAATTTGTAGATTGTTTATCAGTGACTATTCTATTGTTCCCCTTCCATGTGCTTACTTCGTTGACCGAGTTCCAATTCGACTACATGCACGCAGGAGATCCACCCATGAGCTCCCGTCTCTCGACTAGCCTCCTATCCCACCGCTTGTCATCACACTCGGATACAACGATGGGGGAACGACCCACTACGAGAGGAATTACATGAAGAGCCAACACACGTACTCGTCAAGTAATCGGACAAAATATGCACATGCAATCAAGACCCTGCTCAAATTTGGACATATGCTCTGCATGCATCACATGCATTAATTCCCGGCCGACTAACAAAAGTGTTCATTAGCATGGCTCAACATGGTAATTGGTAAGATTGATTTTTTAAATTAACATACTAATTTCATAGATATATCCGGCATATATCTACGCAGGTACGCAATATTTTAAATGCAATTTACCATATCCATACAATATTATCAGATCATTAATTTATTATGTTCATCCAGAGCATGTTTTTTTATACAATATCTATTGTGCAAGTGTTCCTCTATTAGGCCAACTACAATCTAATACTGGGGGCTCCCTCTATTTCTTCTTTATAAATCATGCTTGTTTACGGTTTACATAGTACCCGATATTCCAATTCAAATATGTTCATTATATCCTGACAAATACTAGAAGATTTATATAATTCTCCGAGTACATACTTGGTGTTCTCTATTATATATCTTGTCTTTTAGAAAATATTTTTCAGAAATAATCGAGCAGTCTAGTGGGCAGAGGTCAAGTACACCCATTGTCGAGAACATTCTCGAACAAACGAGAGTTGTCGGACCAAACCCACCAACAAAGACCGGCGGACTACCTCACATCTAGTTCCAGTCATAAACTGGTCTATTTGTGAAAAAAGGTTGTTGCATATAATCTCCTCGCGAACTTTGTCGGCTTGATCACCCGGCATAATTGCGAACGGATGTCCGATATGCTTACAAGTTGGGTATGTGAGTCATGCTGGCCACATGAGATGCACATGTAATAACCAACTCAAGTGCCCCTAAGAGTGGTCAAGGTACGACTACATCTAGTCCTCAACCAGTGTTGTAACGATCCTCTCACCACCTCTATGAGTGTCGAGTACGACTACACACCTGGTTCTCGACTAGCATTGTAGCGATCTTGTCAGCCCTTCAAATCTTTTACAAGTGGTCGAGTATGACTACCCATCTGGATCTCGACCAGCGTGGTAGCGATCTCATCAACTCTCTAAATCTTCTAAGAGTGGTCGAGTATGATTACACATCTAGTTCTCAACCAGTATGGTAGCGATCTCGTCAACTTTCTAAATCTTCTACGAGTGGTCGAGTACGACTACACACCTAGTTCTTGACCAGCGTTGTAGCGATCTCATCAACTCTCTAAATCTTCTACGAATGGTTAAGTACGACTACACATCTGGTTCTAGACAAGCGTGGTAGTGATCTCGCCAAATCTCCAAATCTTCTACGAGTGGTCAAGTACGACTACCCATCTAGTTCTCGGCTAGCGTGGTAGCGATCTCACCAACTCTACAAATCTTTTACGAGTGGTCGAGTATGACTACCCACCTGATTCTCGACCAGCGTGGTAACGATCTCGCCAATTCTCCAAATCTTCTACGAGTGGACGAATACGACTACCCACCTGGTTCTCGACCAGAGTGGTAGTGATTTCACCAACTTTACAAATCTTTTATGAGCAGTCGAGTACAACTACACATCTGGTCCTCGACCAACATTGTAGCGATTCTCCCACAATCTCTACGAGTGGTCGAGTACGACTACACACCTGGTTCTCGACCTGCGTTGTAGCGATCCTCCCACCATCTCTGTGAGTGGTCGAGTATGACAACGCACCTGGTTCTCGACCAGGGTGTATGGCGTTCCTACAATCTTCATGCATCAATCTATGTAAGTTTTTAATACAAATCAAATGTGCAATATTTATCTGTTGATTCTCTTTTCTCATATCACTACTAGTTGAAGTCATTTCTTATCGACCTATTACGTTAAGTCTGACTAGTCACCAGGTCTTAGCATGATGGTCGAGGACACTTGGCACTATGGGCTAATCGGACGCTAAGGGTCAAACGATCATGTCAGAATTGGTCATGTCAGAGTACCCACTGTAACGTATTAACTAACTGTGTAATCGGGAATTGGTTTTCCCAACTTCACGGTTGGGCTAGGAATTCACTTCTTCACCTTAGTTTGTTGTGAGATTCAAGCTGCTTTTGTGAAAAAATTTCCATAAAAACAGCTAGGGGCTAGGGAGAGTATCTAATTCCGTTCAGCTAAGGGCAGCTCTAGTGAGAGTACTCATTTATTGGCACACGTACATATAATTTATTTTCAATATTTTCAATGCATATCATATTACTCCCAAGCTTTCGCTCAGGGGCTTTTCTATCTAACAATTTGTTTTGAGAATAGATTTCCGAAATATCAGATATCAAAGCAATTGGTCTTCATGGGTAACAGAGACTAGTTGAAGGCTTTATAGTAGTCGACATCTTGTCTTGACTCAATAAAGCTCAAACCGATAATTCTTGTACTCAATTAACAGACATGTACTGATCTCAGGACACACAGTAGTCGAAATTCATTTCTGACTAGATGGATGCCGGATTAGTGGATTCAAGTTCAAGTCGAGTTCTCTGTCCAAGAGAAGAGTAGGATTTTATCGCATACTCTACACCTACTCGGCTATCCGAGAACGGTTGGATGTGTTCGATAAAGGTTATGTATAGTATATTTGATAAAAAAACGCTATAGTATGGTCACATATTTTTTTTGACTTCAATCCAAATTCAACAATGGTCACGTTCTCTACCATGGCTAGGAAAGATGACTTGTCGGCAATTTCATGCCTGCTCAGTATTCCAAAAACGGCCAAGTGATTCTGACAATGATGGATCTTCGGGTTACGCGATCGAGAATGTTAATCCAATCATTTGCATTGAAGTCGGGAGGTATTGTCAGTGTTATCAATAAGGAATACCTCCTTTACATGGGTTCACGGTATACGAAAATATCATATACCTAATAGTATACGAGAAGGTATCTTTTGATTAAGAAAATATAGCTCATAAAGAAGAAAATTATCTTCCCAGAATAGAAGGTGTTCCGGATAAGGAAGGAGAAGCGAAGTCCTACTTGAATACTACAAGGACTACTCGGATCGTATCCATACTTATCTTCCTAGTTCTACCTAGACAAGGGGACATCCGAGGGTATAAATACAAGACCCGCTAGGAGGAGAGCGAGGAGGCCAACACTTGCTAAGTCAGAATACAAGCCTAGACAGAACCAATCTAGAGCCAGAAAGGCCGACATGAGGGATTTAAAGCTACCTTCAATCTCTTCGAGTTCATATTCGAGGAAGAAGACTACGCTAGCTATAGACTACGTGTTCGAACTCCTTGCTGCCAAGCTGACGTCGACTAGATTAGATCATCTCAAATATTGTACTTGTGTGATATTGATATATAAAGGCAACACCGGCTTCAACCAACAGGAGTAGGGCTATTACCTGTCAGTTAAGGTGCCCAAACTTGTATTAAAATTCCTTGTCTCCCATCCCTTTTTCCTCAATCTCACATATATCTTGGTTTCAACGATCCCCATACTCTACAAATACCGTGATCGGCGTATAGCCCATCAATAGGTTGTGATTGTTGAGAGGAGATGGTAGGTGTAGAAATAGCTTCATTTTATGATAAGTCACTATGCTAGAAATAACTACATTTTAGAACGGATGTAGTAGCTCAAAACCTATGTATTTTCTAAAGCAAATTCACCTAATTTGCTCAAATCAAGAATCTACCAGTGTTTGATTTGTCTCCAGCTTCACATGATAAGGAACAGGAGCTGGAACCATGTTAAAAAGGACTACTCGAGGGTAGGGGTGAAAACGGGTCGGGTCGGGTTGGATCTCACCCTTCCCATATCTTAACCCACATTTTATAATCAGAATCGGGTCGGACACGGATAGTGTTGAATACAGATACAAACTCGGATAATGTCGGGCAAAAATATGGATCGAATACATACCAAAACGGATACGCACACTATCGGTTACGAATACTTATTTGGATATCAAGTCAAAGCAACAATCATATATACCACATAAACAATAACCATTCAACAATTCCATATATCCATAATGCGATTATATTAGGCCATTAGGGGCCTAGGGAACATGACACAGTAGTGCAGTACCTCACAGCCACAAGCTTACAATTGAAAATCAGTTCATATATGACATACAGTTGAGAATATTATGACATCAAGCACAATATCTCATAGTTGAGTCACAATATCAGTATATCACCCCATACAAGCTAAAAGTAGGCATCATCCACAGGACCACAAAGGCACAGACTAATAGAGTAATAGACATTCAAAGTATCACCAATTCATCATAATAGTAGTATCACATAGTAGTACCAATACATAGTACCATAATAGTGCTCACAAACAAAAGTCTTGCCAAGAATATCACTTATCAATACACTATATCATCATAATATCGCTCACAAACATAAGCCTTGCCAACCAGGAACCATATCACCATATACATGAGTACATGACCCGCTCAAATCCTCAGTTGTTTTCAGCCTCAATCACTATTTGCTATCTGATGATAAAAAGAATAGATGATTCAAATTAATACAATATTTGTAATTATCTCATTGGACGACAAAGATAGCTCATTTAGGAATTGAATATTTAACTAACCTCCTCGTCCATGTTTGTATTAGCACAAACATTATCCTCTAACTCTATATCCAACTCATCAATGATTGTTGCTATCTTGTCCTTAAATTGTCCTGAAATTAAAATTGACGAAATAAGGAACTAAACAAAAATGGGAGATTATGCAAATAATGAAATGTAGATGCACAAATAATTATCATTCCTAGATGCCCTTATCTAGTCCTTGGTGCAAACTAGAGCCTCGATGATATCGGGATCTAGAGAACTACGAAAAGGGCCAACAACACGACCACCAGCACTAAACACTGATTCTAAACCAACGGTAGAGATTTGAACAGCCATCACATCATGAGCTAGTGTTGAGAGGACAGGGAAGTTTAGTTGGTTTCTCTTCCACCATGACAGTATGTCAAATTCTACACCTTCACCTGTTGGATCAGCCCAACGAATTGTCTTCTCTTTCATGTAGACCTCCAATTCATTTATTTCCACTTCTGTAGTTCCACCTTCATCATCATAGAAGAAGTCCTCAATGTCATCAAGACCAAAATTAGTATTACCATGTGGCTGAGAATTTCTACTTGGTCCTGCAGTAGTAGGTTTCGAAGATTTAGTTGCAATACAACTTTTGTAAGCTTGGAACAATTTCCTGACAACATCCAAGACAAGCTGAAATTTTTCTTCACAAGTACACTTGTCAGGGAAGATCTTGTTTAGAAAATATTTCACTAGCCATTGCTTATATCTAGGATCAAGAAAGCAAGCCACAGCAAGAGCTATGTTGGACTTGTCCCAATATTTGTTATATTTGGTTTGCATAGCCACTACCATAGAAGCAATAGAGACATTAGCACTTTCACACCATTCTCGAAGTGCTAACTTAATCTCACAAAACTTCCACCAAAACAAGTTTGCTGTTGGATATAGACAACTAGAAAATAATATGGTGGCATCATTGAATGGCTCCAAACAGTTGCAAAGTGATTCTGCCATATCCCATTCAATAGCACTTGGAGCACACCTTTGATATCTACCCTCATCTATGAACAAAAGCCTTTCAAAAGCCCTCCTGTAGTAAATAGCATGTTTCCACATGTCATAAGTTGAGTTCCACCTTGTAGGCACATCAAATGAAAGCCCAAAATTGTTATCCAAGTCACATTCTGCTGCACACTTTTGAAATTTCTCCCATTGCAATGTAGAATTCTTCACAATACCAATAGTAGACCTAATATTCTCAACTATATGTGCAATTGTTTTCAATCCATCTTGAGCCACAAGATTTAATATGTGACACAAACATCTCACATGAATGAAAGCACCATCACATGTGTGGGATCTACATCTCCCATCGGCCCAAGGAAGTAGTATGTGGGTTCATCAAGGACATGGATTGCAATTTGATTCCTCAGATGCTATAGTAAAGAAGAACAAAAAAGGGGGCAATTGAAGACAACAAATTACGATCTGAGCCGATGTAAAACAAAGATGGATTAAGGCGATGGAGTATGAGATTTGTGGGGGACTTACCTTGGGAACGTTTGTGATGGTTGCCATGGGACATGGAGCAGAGGAATTGCCAGGGGATCATCGGAGAGGGCTCGCATCGTCAATCTAGTCTCTGGAGTTGAAGAGAGAGGCAGTGCGTGGCTTGAGCAATGGCAAAAAAGTTAACGATGTGAAAATTGAGGAGAGAGCCGTTGCTATTTATAACTTATGCCTCTAACGGTCAAGTTATGGAAACCCTAGATTTTCATGGATCTAACAGATAAATTTCGCAGCATATCTATCTATACTTCGGAATTGGGGGGCATGTGTTAACATTAAAATTTGGCAAGATACGTGAAGATAAGGATGGATTCAAAGCAGATTTAGAGGAAAGAGTTGGTTTCCAAAAACAGAACAGCGCATTGGCTGGAGACTGTATCGGCCGATACCGAATCGAACAAGGTTAGCCGATATAGGCAAAACAAGTTCATATCAGACTTGGATGAGGGAATTGAAGATAATTCCAAACGAGGATTGAGTCCGGGAATGGCAATTGTATCTATTAATTAGGATAAGAGTCAGTTTTTCTTTACATATTTTTAGAAGATCTTTGTTAGAGTCCATAATGAGATGGTGTATTTATTTTGTACTTAGGAAAGTTTGAGTCGTGTCTGATATGGACTAGGTTTGTATGTTTTGGGTATAGACATATGCCAGGGTCTTGTAATAAAACAACAACAGTTCAATACACACTTTCGGCGCATCGCGACCCTTTTGTTTTTACTTCTCGATGAGTTCTTGTCTCGAGTTTGGGCTGCATCGACTTCGATCTCTAGCAAGAGGTAATGCTTGTCATGGCAGTTTGTATCGGCGAGATTAGGGCTTACATTGTTTTCGACACTCTAATCTAGTCTATGCATATGCCTATTTATCATATATCTTAGCTAATCTAGATTGATGGCTATGTTTAGTTATATCAGCTAAGCCTTTTATAGTGTTTTGTCGATATCGGCTAAACAATTTTTATCAACTTAGATTAGTTAAGGTATCCACCACCCTGAAAAACAATTAAAAGCTCGATTGTTTAGACTTTATGCTTTCTTTCATACTTAATGCTGCATCAATTGGGTTTGATCTACTAAGTCATGCTTGAAATCATGAAAACTAACTTGCTTCTTGATTGCTGATAAGGATAGTATCGAGGTTTTAGCCAATCTTACCTGATATATCTGTTTTACTTTTTCTATCATAGTTGAATCTTTCTTAACATGTTATATCCGCCCCTTATACAATTATCACCTTAATATATTAAGCCTGTACTCAATCTTGGCTAGATCTAAATATCTGGGGATTGGTGATTGTTTAATATATTTACCTTAGATTGATATTCTTGTATAAGGTTGTATCGGAGTATTAGCCGATACGTTATCTAAAACCTCCTGAAAGATCTCGTCGACTACGATATAAGTTCATATAATTATTAATTGGTCTAATCTTGGTTATAAGAAGTTAATATCATCAGAATTGCTTACATCTAAGAAAAGATTAAATTAATAATTGCCTGCTACTTGCCTCTACAGCCGATTATGATTGTTTTAGGTCTAATCTAGAATTTCTACTCATCGGCTAGCTTCTCAAGCCATATAATTGTATAGTAACTAATTTTAGCTCTATTAATCTTATACTGCATCGGTTGAGTTCGACCAATAGGATTGGTTTTGTTAAAGAAAGATTACCAATGATTATGTAAAGTTTGAGTCTAGTTTATGAGTAGTTTCATCCATCTTACAGCCGATTCTACCAGATGGCATCGGCTAGGTTTCTATGATACGTCATCGGCCTACCAGCCGATCGGCTATCGTTCACAAACTAGATTTTATTGTTTATTCTTGTTGGTTGTAGGATCAGACCAACTGACACGCCCTGAACCCGAAGCAAGATTTGGACCTGCACTGGAGTTAAGCAGAACTCCCAGGCCGTAGTGTTTTTGCATCAACACTAACACACCAGAAACTTTATTCTTAACCTTATCAGTGTACTTAATGAAATGATCCCAAACCTTCGAGGTACACTTTTTTTTGCCTCTTCGCTGCAGGTTCAACTTCTCCTGTGAATTCCCCATCATCTTCATCAGGAATTAAAACAGGATCTGCACCTCTACTTCCACCTCCAATGATCGTGGTTGTGATATGTGGCACCAATGCACTCGATGCCAATGTCGAGTGAGCAGTACCAACTGCTATGGTACCAGCCAGAGATGCCCCTGTGCTAGCACAAGCACTGATGCTTGCATCACCATCAGCCATATTAGCCCTATAAACTAACAACAAAAGTCTGATTGAGTAAAAACTATTCTCCTAATGTGATGTTGAGCATGATCAATTGAGGAAGGGCAATAAACAATCGATATTTACCTGAGCTATGATGACTGATGAGTTGCTGACTTCTTGAGAAGATGAGGATGGGGGAGATGGCCTTCGGCAGCAGGTGTCCTGCGAGGGGGCATCGGCGATCGGCGTAGGCCGTGCAATAGCAGCGACGACGGGCATAGTGGAAGGCGGCGCGGCGGGTCAAGCCACGCAGCAACAGTGGCGTGGTGGCAACTAGGGTGCGGTGAGCGCAACCGCATAGGGGCGCGAGCGCGAAGGGCTCAGCCGCACAGGGGCGCGGTGGGTCGGCGGCGACGGCGGCGCGGCGGGCCGGTGACGGCAGCGTGTCTCCTTGCCTCTCGCACTCCCAGTCTCTCTCACGGTCTCTATCTATCTCTCAGAGTCTAAGTCTCTCTCCTTGCTATTCCTATTTCCTAGGGTTAGTGGTTGGGCCAGTGGGTTGTTGCCTGTTAGGCCTGGTGGTGATGGTTAGTGGACTGGTGATTGGCCTTTTGGCTAGGCCTGTACCATATAATACGGGTAATAATATCCATATTTTTAACCGGGTAATATTTGTATTTTTGATCAGATAATCTGTATCCGTCGGATACTGCTCTCTCGAACCCGATCTCATATCCGTCAAGAAAAACCCGCATTTGAACCCTATTTTCGTGAAAAGTTCCGAGTACCTGAATTTCTGACCCGAATTTGTCCTGAAATAATATGGCTGGATGGACGGTCGAAAAATATTCGTCCCGTATTCACCCCTACTCGAGGGTAATTTGGACTGACTTAATAGTTCAAGGGTAATTTGAATCATTTTCATAGATATATGCCGCAACAACCCTACACAGTAAATACACTGCACTTGTCCGGGATAGACATATTGCTTGACAAAAAGTAAAGTTTGCAAAAGGAAAATCTAAACCACTGCCCCTCCACTTTTTATCCAACGGTCTTGTAACAGTGACCGTTGATATCGCGCCGTCGTCACTGTAGCCACGACTGCAAGCTAGCTAGGTGATCGATCCCAGCTGGTCGGGCTTCGACAGCGCATATCGATCGGCATCACGCACGCGGGTGGTGGTGGCATCTCGCCGCCCCGCAGGCCGCACGTCGCGCGCGCGTTAGCTTCCCGGAGGCGCAATGCCCGTCTTAGTACGGTCGACTCGATGGCGGCCCGCCGATGTGACGGCTAGTGCGCCCGCGACCGCGCGTGCCGTGTGGCCACCAGCGCCTGCGCCGACCAATGTCATGTACGCACGCAACGAACTACTACTAACCCCATCGATGCAAATAACGGATCAGATCGCCACTCCAAGTAGTACGTGTCGATCCATCACCACAGATACACAAGTTAATTTCTTGACTATCCTGTGCCTTGCGAAAGCTACCAGCCGCCGCAGCTGCTTTCCACCGGCCCCCGGCGACGAACATTGTCGGGCCAGCCTATCAGCGACATCGCAGGAGTAGAAAAAGAAACGGAAAGCAGTAGCTCGATCGATCCAGCCACACGCCGTTTTCCTCGCGAGGTTTTATGTGCAAGAAATCTAGAAAAAGCGAAAACTTTGGTTGTGTTCTTTTAGGCGAGTTTGGTACTGACAATCTTCTAATCTCTATTTTTTCCATTTTCACGTACATATATCTCGAATTGCTAAATAACGTGTATTTTAAAAAAAAATTATATAAAAAAGTTGATTTTTTAAAAAATCATATTAATCAATCTTTTTAAGCTAATATTTGATTTTATATAAAAAGTTGATTTTTTAAAAAACATATTAATCAATTTTTAAATTTTTTAAGTTAATATTTAATTAATTATGCGTTAATAAATTGTTCCGTTTTGTATGCGTGAGGAATGTTAGTTCCTAACCCATATTAAAGAACACATCATTCGAAGGATTAAAAACTCTTATGATTAATTAAATATTAACTTTAAAAAATCTTCAAAAATTGATTAATATATTTTTTTAAAGCAACTTTTTTATAGAAAATCTTATCAAACACATATTATTTAGTAATTTGAGAAGCAAAAAGCGATAGAGTAGTGGTTGAGAAGGTGTACTCCATTCTCCATAGAACACGCACTAACCTCTCTGCACTAACCAACCAGTTTTTCTTCTCGAGCACAAAGTACATATGCTCCACTACCGCACTTCAGGTATGCTTTTTCTATATGCAAACATATATCTCGTGAATTATATATGGTAGCAGTAAAAAAGTAACTAAAAGTAAGTTTGTTCGGTCGCATGAAGAGATAATGTAATATAAGCAGTAGGAGTAGATATTATCACTAGCTAGTCACACGGGCACAGTGCAGTAGTAGTGTTCTTGAAGCTCTTTTTTCTACATCACGCACCAGATGAGATTTATTGCTACGGCGAAAAGTTGCGGTATCTGATGGAGTAGCCAACTTGGTTAGGTATTGCGACGGCCAATCAATGCGAAGGTACGTGCTGTAACTGTAATCGATCACGCCGCGAAAGTAACAAATTAAACCCACACTCGAAGCAAAAAGATCTCATACGTCAGCAGAGAGCACACCCTTTTATGCTTGGTTAGAAGGCGTTGCAGCAGAGTGGTGCTGTTATGTTTAGCTCTCCTTAGTAGCAGCAATTAACAGAAGATTACGACCTGCGATCCAGATTATATTACTAACTTGTGTCCTAATTAATCAATCCGGTGGACATCCAACCGAACAGACACGAGGGTTTTCTTCTTTTCTTCTTCTTTCGCGTGGGGAGAGATTAACACGCGTGCGTCCCTTATTGGCTCGCCATGGCTATAAATCTCGAGGTCGGCTGCCCCTTGCTGTCCACTACCTGAGAAGCTGTGACCACTACAAGCAGCAACTAGCTAGCTAGCTAGCTACTGGTGAGACACGAGCTCGGGAGCTAGCCATGGCGAAGCGTCGCCATGCTTGCTGTCTCCTTCTGCCTCTACTGCTGCTGCAGCTTCTTCTTGCTGGGGGGAGCTTGGTTGATGATCTTCCTGCTGCGACTCATCAGGTGCCGAGGTTAGTAGGGCCACAGCGCAAGTTACAGCAGCTTCCAAACCCAAGGCCACAGCCGCAACCATTGCCCCGGCCAAACCCAAATCCACAGCCACAACCACTCCCACAGCCACAACCTCTGCCGCAACCACTCCCACAGCCACAGCCTCTGCCACAACCAGGCCCACAACCATTACCGCAACCCGGCCCGCAGCCGAACCCAAACCCCCAGCCTTTACCACAGCCAAACCCAAATCCCCAGCCTTTACCTCAGCCAGACCCGAATGCGCCGCCGTTGCCTTTGCCGCAACCTGATCCAAACAACCCGCAACCTCTGCCACAGCCAGATCCAAACAACCCTCAACCTTTGCCGCAACCTGACCCAAACGCGCCACCACAACCTTTGCCGCAGCCAGACCCAAACAATCCTCAACCTTTACCCCAGCCTGACCCAAACGCGCCACCACAACCTTTGCCACAACCGGACCCAAACACTCCTCCTGGACAACAAATCAATGCAAAGATATCATCACAACCTGATTCTGTTGGTGGAGCTAGAACCTTATATCCATACGGTATAATATATAATCTTATGTCATTGTTCGGCCTATTTTTCTGTATGTTTTGATAGTAGGGTGAGGCTTATTGTTGTAAATAAGCATGCTGAGTTACCATTTTTAGATTGCATGTATACATACATTGCCCGTTGATAGGTTTGCTATGTTATCTTTTTTTGTTTGAGATGGAGGTTTGCTATGTACTGTACTGGCTTGTACCATGATATTTTTGTGTATGTTAATACACACATATTTACCTTGTGTACATATTTGAAGCATATATGTGTGAAGTCTGTCTTTGCCCCTCCACCTTATCCAACTTGATGGCTAAATGATCAATCTGTCAGCATCGATATTTCCTTTTCCTAGCTACTACTATATATACATAGTTCGAGCGAAATAGAAATGGGTAAGCTTTCTGAAAAAAAGAAATAAAAAAATAGAAATGGGTAAACTGTCGTGGTCAAACCATGTCCTGTAAGGAATTAATGCCATACGGCTTATCTGCCAATTGTTCTTTTAAATATGAGCCAGTCAGCGTTGGTGCTATATTAAGCATGAATATAAATTATGTACAGGTTCACCCAAGCGGTGAAATAAATGAAGAAAAACGGTGTTAATACAAACAAACAAGCACACACACGCACACACAAACAGGCATCTAAGGAGATATTCTCGCTATATCATTCGCGCCGCACGGACTCCACAATTTGAATTCATCAATGATTTTCACTATGAGAAACTCTGCCAATTGTTTAATTTGCACACTGACGAGCTTAATTAGTCAAGCTGTGGACTTGTGTACATGAAATTTGCAGGAGTACATGAATATTTGAGAAACCAAATAAGTTAGTCTTGATGGGCAGATGACAGCATAAATAGCCGTAAGCCGGCACGTACTGTTCAAAAAACCATAGTTTGTTATAAACAAAGGGCCGGCTTACTGTCGACGATCAACTGGTCACATGTTATTAAAACGTAATCACAATATTTTCAAGCATCAATCACTGTTTACAGTACGGCACAACCGTTTAAAGCTACTTTTCTACCCGATCACAAATTGAAAAAAACATGCATATATCAACCGGCCGGCAAGTCGGCCACCGTATACTGTCCGTTGCAAACCAGATATATATACCATCAGATGTTAAATGCACGACGTCATGCGAATGCGAGTGTGAAACCGGTGATTTGTTCGACCGGGCCCTGCTAGCGATTGATCAAAACGAAGTGATAGAGGGAGTTCACGAAAAGTAGTTTTTTTTCTTTCCATAGTTCTTTAGGAAGCGTGAGGTACAACTTTGCCGACTATGGTAAAAATCTCCATGGAAAATTGTACAAAATGGATAGCGTGCGAACTGCAAACCTGCAAAGCGTGAGAGACAGATTGATCGTATTCATTGGGAACATAACCGGGAAGCCCCATCGTGAAGTAAAGGCATCGGAGATCAGGAGAATGGCGTTAATTAACCCGGTAGGTTACTACAAGCACTTTGCAGTTTTGCACGGCAACTAATAACGACTGCCCCGATCGACGTCGTCTTCTCCGTCTCCGTCGCGACACCGGCGATCATCAGATCATGGAGATGGGCAATTACAGCAGCAGCGAGAGGAAGAAGGGCCCCGAGACCGCGACGGCCATCAGGTCCACCGTGTCCTTCTCGTCGCCGTCGTCGTCAGCCGGTACACGTCCTTCTTGCTGGCGTAGCGTCGTGACGACCGCGACTACGAGACGCCGGACCGGTGGTTGCTGCGGCGCCGACGAGCACGACACGGCGGCGACGACGGACATGCCGGCGTGCGCCTCCATCCTCCACGGTAATCATCCTCTCAGCATCGGCAAGAAGGTGGACGCGCGCGCGCGCGCGGCGGCGGTCGCCAGGACGCTCGTCGAGCGCAACGATTTCTACTGCCAGGAATGCAACACGCACGGCAAATAGGAGAAGGCCACATCTTGAATTTCTCTCCTCATTTCCCAGCTGCTCTTCTTACATTTCTGCTAGAACAGTAACACGGTGTGTGCGTTTTTCTCCTCTTGTTTCTCGTGGGCAAATTGTCAATTGGTGATCGAAGCTGTATGCGTAATGCATTAATGTATTGGGGGAGAGATGTCAAGAGGAAAATTGGCACATTACCAACCTAACCTTGTAGAAGAAAATTGGTACATTAACCTTTCAGACGGCGAGAGTCTGTGTATACACCCGCCTCCCACCTGGTGAGTTAAGCCCTGTTCCTGTCAATGTGGACTTCTGGAATTGATACCCTCAAACCACGATTCCAACAACTTGTCTCTGCTTCTATTCTAAAGACAACAAGATCAGACAAGAAGAAAGTAAGAGACAACAACTCGTCTGCTTTTATTCTAAAGGTACAATATTTGGACATGCAACCGGATCCTTAACAGTGCCGGCCCTGGGGCAGAGCGGACGGTGCGGTGGCCTTGGGCCCCCGGACCTCAGGGGCCCCAGCCATGTATACGTTGCCTAGCCTATACAGCCAAGTACAAGAACAAGGCTGTTAACGTTAGCCAGTAGATGCATATTATCCGCGCCATAACTCATGTGAGCACGAAATTCAAAAATATCAGTGCCGTTCGTTAATTTATCTCAAAGTCGTTGGTCTCTCCTCTACTGCCATTAATTAATCTCATCATATAGCTTCTGTGGCTAAATAGCACCCTAAATACAAAAGGCAGATAAACCTCCAATTAACTTATGTATGACATATTAGTATCTCTGCAGCACAACCTTATTGTTTGATTTATTTCTTCTATAGCCTTGCACTAATTTTTAACAGATGGCATGCTTTTTAATTTCTTCCACCCATATCAGATATGACACACTTAATAAGTTTGGCTTTGGCTTTGATGAACTGTTTTTATAAATAGTATTTCTGTTTCTATTAAATTATCACCTGACATTAGTTCATGTTTAATGTGTTAAAGTTAAACATTCTTTCCTATAAAAAATAAAAAAAAAGTTTTGCACGACCTCTTTGTGATTCAGCTGATCAGATTCTTTGTGATGAAACCTAACACATGTGCTCGTATTTACGACCAATTGTTCTAACACAATTGTTCTTTTAGTGATGAAAGACGTATTCGTGAACAACGAGATTTCTATGGTAACTCTTCTCTAGAAGGTGCTTATAGAGATATGTACGTGCGCTCGCTTGTGAGCTTACTTTTCTCGTACATATATACTTAATATTATATACATATTTGTAGCGCCTCTATTTTTGTTTCGCTCTGGACCACCGTAATTCTAGCACCGGCCCTGTCCTTAATAAGCTGCCACTTTGAAAAGGAATTCTCACCACTTCTCCCTGATTTTGATGATGCAGATTTCAGTTCACACTGCAAGTGCTAAAAGAACCGTGAAGAGGAATGTTCTGTAGGCCTGAAAATAACGCCAAACATGTACAGTAGGTGACAGACATACAACAGGGGGATTATATGCCGTAGTCAACTATTCTAATACTCCATTTATCCAGAAAAAAGAGGACGTAATTACAGACTTTGAAGGCATAGCTTATGAGACAGCCTAAAGATATTATGAGGGGATCCTAAAGAATGGAGCTAAATACGTAGTAGCAATAAGCTTGAATACGTGAGTTAAAACTTCAGTATTCATTGGACACAAGAATGTTCTGAAGCTATGTAGCAATAGCACAGGAAGGCATGAAAGGGCATTTTTCAGTTTTCATGAGGAATTAACTTCCTTCCTGTACCACAAAAAACTTGATTTGCTAGAGCAATGGTTCACATCATCTGGAAAATCTTTCAAGCCTCCTACGGCGAATCTCCTCGACCGACGGCTCCCCATTGCCCCCAGCTTGGAGGTGCCGTCTGGGAGAAAAAGCATGGTCCTCACGCGCACTGCTGCACATTTCACAGATATCTGTCAAAGGCGAGTTGTTATAAGTGCAGGCTGAGCATCTCCATATACCTCGACCATTCTCTCTTGGTGAACCACGGCCAACTCTGCCCCGACTTGCAGTGTAACCCTGAGGACGGCGAGACCTGAAAAGCTTCTGAACAAATCCTACTGGCCATCTCACAACTTTTCCAATTCCTGAAATCAGAAGAGAAAGCGGGTCTGGCCCAGAGAATGATCGCTTAAGCCAAAGGTAGGCCAGTCCAGCAAGTATTCCACCGAGATGGCCAATAAGCGATGTCCCAGGAATGAAAGCCTGAATGAGGAGTAATTCAGCCCAGGCAGCATATTTTGCTGGAATAACCAGCCCATGGAGAAAGACATAATCGTCTGACCAGGAATTCAGCACAACCTTCATACCAAATAGTACTCCAGAGAATCCAACAGCATATTGATCATAATAAGCCGCATCATTGCCGAAAATGAGTAAACCTTTGGACAAAAGTAGTGTGATGCCTTGAGACATGCCAAGCAATGTGGCAACCATAGAGGCAAACTCAATGCTACCCATTGACGTTTCAAGCTGGATGCCCTTCCATAAGAGAGATGTCATGTTGAAGAAGAAGTGAGTTTCGCTCAAGTGGTAGAAAGCCGACAGGAAGAAGCGTGTCAGGTCGCAATACTGCAACAAACCAACAACTATCATCTTGCTTAGTCAGGTGGAACCAGCAGACTGTAACTTCAAAACAATAAAATAGAAGGGGTAGGAAATCCAAATGGGGTTCACAACAATATTTTAGAGCAGATGATGTGCATCCTACTAACGAGTTATTTTCCAAGAAGACCAGTTTACTAGCAAATTTAGAGAAAAATGTCCTATAGGAATTGACAAAACACATTGTGAATAGAAGCAGCATACTCCATCTAGTCACAAAAAAATGTCGTTTTGAACATGTTTCAAGTCAAACTTTTAAAATCCCTTTCGAAATATTTAGACTGTATGTATGAAAATCATATCCACAGATTTTCCTCGCAAAGTAACTTTACTAATATTATCATTTTATCAGGTTTCAAATGTTTTGCAATAGAAATTATCGGTCAAAAGCTACATTACGAAACAGTGTTGAAGTCCAAAATGACATGTGTTTTTAACTGTAGGGAGTATATTTCACTGAACTAGAATTACATATAGGATATAGGATGATTTTTTTGTCATCGTGCAGGTCTAAGAGTAAATGCTGTAGCACAGCAGGCTCAAAGAGGGGGAAAATTCTCTCTTCATCAGCTCCTCCAGCATCCAATTCTGTGTTCCCCTCTGCCAATACAAACATTACCACGAAACTACCAGCAATTACTCCGAATAGAAGGATACTACCCCAAATTTTCCAAGTCATTACGCAGTCAGTAATCCCGCTACCGAATTCCCCAAGCTGAAATTCGCATAATCTATCATGTACTAATCAGCTAAAGCAAAAGCCTCGACACAATCAGCACGCCAGGAAGCGTAGCTGCAATTCTACAGCCCTAGAATGGGAGAAAAAGTGGGAAAATGGCCCAGAATCTTGATGTGCTATGTGAATTTTCTTTTTCTTCTCCTAGGGGACAAATCAGAATCAATCCAAACACAATTAGAAATGCTAGTATGATGGAGGGAAGGGAAGCCTACGTGAATGATGAGGTGCGGGTTGAAGGCGACGCGATGGAGCGAAGGGAGGAGCGCGTCGAGGGAGCCGGGGCGGAGGTACACCAGCGCGTTGGCGGCGAGCAGCGCCGCCGTCACGGGGGGCCGGCTGGCGCCCGCGCGGCCGTACTCGAGCAGCACCTGCAGCGCCAGCAGGGGCAGCATCCCGCTCGGCCGGCCGACCCCGCCGCCGCCGTAGAAGCTCCGCCGCGTCCCGCTGCTCATTCCGGCCCCCATCGCCGGAGATTGACTGGCTGGTTCACTGAGTCACTGACAGGTGGGGCAGCGAAGTGGAAGACTGGAAGTCGACACGCCACGCAATTTCTTTCCTTGTGAAATTCGCTTCTGCTCTCCTAGTTTCCTTATATTTCTGGATGAGTCGGTTTCTCTTTTTTTTTGGTTTCTTTCTTCCATCGCAAGAGATGGCCGGAAGCCCGGAACCTTCCGGATAATTCTCGAGCAGGATGCTTCCATGCTGACATCACGGAATTATTATTTACCATCAGAAAAAATGTAGGATTCCTCAACAATTAAACTATACTAATCAATCCACACAAGACGTACATATGACATTTTTCTAAATAATGTATTTTCAAATGCCACTCTCTTCGAAAAATTTTAGAGACTTTATTGTCAAAATTAACCATGTCAAATTTTGGCTTTCCAAAATTTTATAAGGTAACAATCCAAACAATATCGAAACTTGTCTCCACTATCAAACTTTGTTAAACTTTGTTAATTCTAGAATCTTTCTTTCACAAAAACTTAGTAAAGGTAGAAAACCAAATGCAACTTACACATCTCAATCCTACCAAATATTAATAATATCAAAATTTAGCATTACTAAAATTTGGTAAGATTGATTTAAGCATTAAAGCTAAAATTTGGTAAGATTGATTTAAGCATCAAAGCGAACAATCCCTTCATTTTTTTCCACCCAAATGAGAAATTTTTTTTGGTCGTGTGCCATTTTCTAGTCTACAAGGCGTCACATCACCATATCTTATGAAAAAAATGAATGTCCTACACTTCTTCCTTTGTCTAAGGACATCTCTCTCCTCCAACATCCATTTGTGACATGAGCTGCCGATGCCACCACGACCAACGCCGAGCCATCGAGCCGAGGTCATTGAGGGAGGATGACGATGAGGAGGACAGGATGACATGAGGACGGTGGAGTGTGGGGAAGATGACGGGACATGGAGATGTGACTGAGGAGGACGGCTTTGGGCAACATGCTGTGACAGTGGCGGTTTATCTCTGAGGGCCACATAGCGTCTATCTCCACAGGGAGGAACAGTGGCGGTTTGCACGTGCCTTGTCGAGAAAGGATGGCGAGGCCAACAACTTTACTGGTCTGGTATGAAAGGAGGGCGGTCAACCGCTACCATTGCCTTTCTCATCTCTCCTCTCCCTTCTTCAATTCTTTCTTCCTTCTACACGTAGCATTGGCGTGCTTAGCTGGCTGACCTTCTTGTGATTGAACCTGCTGCTTCGCCTCAGTCGCTCCAAGGCGTTCGACCTTGCCGACATCCTGCTCATCACCTCCGAGGATGGTGCGACACATGCATTGGAGAGGTTCACTGAGGCATGGAGGCAGCGCCGGCGCCGGCGTCGGCATAGGAACTTCCTTGTCGGCCTGTTCAGGTGTATGAAGCCGATAATCATCGAAGTATTGTTGTTCACTGGCTTCGGTGAGCTTCATCGTTTGCATCCTCATCGGCCATCGTTGTTCCTGCTTTTCGTGTTCGTTCGATACAACAACCACCAAACTCGCCGAGTGGTTGTTGCAGCAGGAGTGCAGGACTGCTTCTTTGTCTCATGGTGGACGGGGAAGCGCATCCGGGCGACGCTGATGGTAGCCATGTTCTAGAAGCTGCTTCGGCTATCTGTACATGTGCGGTGGCATCACTCCACCAGTGGGATCAATCGTTAACTACATTTTTTTTTCGAACGTGCAAAAGGTTTGCATGTTGATATATTAGTAGGAAGCAAATAGTTTATAGCCAGCCAACTGCTAGCAGCAGTGACCAAAGAAAGAAAAGAATGTACATGGTGCACGCTAAGTAAGGGAGCTACTAAGGGAAAACACAAACTCCAGAGAAGCTACGGAGAAAGCAACATCGTCGTCATGTACTGTCTCGGTGACACCGTCAACTGGCTCCACATGGCGTGGTGCATGCTCACTGCTACAGCTAGTGCTTGTTGTCACCACACTCTTCTGGGTGCTCCGCCTTGGTGGGATGAAGCCGACGAGGTTGCAGCTGGTGAGCTAGAGCACGAGCGAGGAAGCGGAAGGTTGCGGCGTTGATGGAGGATGGCGTCGAGCGCTGGCATGGGATGGGTGGTCTCCGGCTTGATTTTGTGATGCATGAGCTGTCGAGTGGCAAAATAGAAACATATCGGTGGAGCAGATGACAAATCATTAGTCATTCAGGAAGATAGCATTTGGGAATACATCATCCAATGTTGGCCCAAACACTAAGGTCACAAGCACGATATTATGGCAGAATCACACACGATGGAAAATTCTAACTCAAAGGCACACACAAGAGATGTATTTGTCTCGACACTCCACACCAGCACCAGTGCATTGTTTATTCTCCCACACTCAAAACAAACTGATTACATGCTTATATAAGCACACCCATGCACTAGTTGAGCAACTGCTCCCCCTCAACTCATGCCACATTCAGCCACACAACTCGGCCAAACACACCATGACTATTTCACTCACTCACCTCCCTACTTGCAAGCCACACCTACTTGCATGCAAAGAATCACTAACTAACACTTGCATGTTGCGAGCTAGACGATCCACAATTCACTTCACGTGTCGGAGTACGCTACCCCGACAACGGGAAGGTGAGTACTCCCCCTTTTGAAGATTCAGCCAGGGGCGAGTTGAGCCCGGGCTCCACTCACAAAGTGAATGAACACGACGGTTTAAATAGGTTCAGGCCGCTCGGGAGCGTAACACCCTACTCCTGGTGTATAGGCTATGGATGTGGAATGATAGTACAAGAACATGTGGGACTTGTGTGAGCTCTAATTGTTGGAAGTCTGAACCCTCTATCTATTGGCCTGGATCCTCCTTTTATAGACAAGGGGAGTTCACAGTGCCAATTCACAAATTCAGTAGTGGGGCCCGCCCCGTTGAAGTCGATATGCTTGGTCTTGTCAACGTCCCTTCTATCACATCAATCGAATGTGATGATTACCTTTGCTTAGGCCCACACCCGTGCCCCGAAGCAACTGGTCATGGGGCCCGGGACAGGTGGAGAGAGCTTCTACCAACACCTATTACAATCCGTGGATTGGCCACGCATCGGATTGCTTCATGGCAGAGTCATGCAGCGATCGTCGTTGCACGACACGTTGCTCTGCTCCCATTCCTTCAGGCAACGTGGCTCATTGAGGTCCACATGCATCGCCACCTTCTTGTTGTATGTAATTGAGTTGTAATCCTCTATACATCACCTGATAACCAGCTTAATGACATTGCATGAAGTCAAATCTTCGAACCCACCACCATGCGTAGATTGCCGGGCGGAGTTCCTAGACTAAGCCCAGGGCGCATCAGTGCTTCGGGACACTGTGTCCCTGTTGACGAAAAATCCGCACCCGACCAATGGTGTCGAATCTGTGTTGACGCGAACTATGTCGACAAACGCAATGGCCTGGAAGATCTGCTTAGTTCCAGTGCAGGTCCTAAAATATTGATGAGATGCGGGCGTGCCAGTCAATTTGATCCTGCAACTGACAAGATGGATAAATATGTTGATGACCAAAAAGTCAATTAGCTAACAAGCCGATGTAGCGATACCTGCCCATGTAGCGATTCTAGCTGATGTCGATAGGATTTTAAACAATCGGCTATATATCTAATGTAGATTCTGACACTTCAATAAATGATGATATGAAGGTAATCAACTGATGATAATATAATAAGACAATGAACCAATTGGCCAATATAAATGTGACAAAGTAGATATCCAATGAACTAGTTAGCTGATATAGATATAATGAATATTAGATGTAGGCTCGATGGTTAAAAGATACATCGGCTGAAAGTCCAATGTTATTAAATCCAAATGATTAAGTAATGAATGAAACTTTTGCTACAATCGGCTAAAACCAACTTGTATATAATCCTTATAAGCTGATGCAATATTTAGATAACTCATTGGCTGAAACCCCGACGAAACAATGATTAATGCCTACTGACTTAAGTAAATCAAACTTACAACCACAATCCCATAGGTCGAACTCAATCGATGCAGCATAGGGTTGATAATTGCCTGAGAGATTAAGCAAGCTGATATGACACCGATCAAAGTGGTCATGCATTAAATTTAACTAAGACAGTAAAACCATCAAAGAAAAATTTAACACATCAGATAAGATCGGCTAACACTCTGATGAAACATTAGCATGAACCTATCAGCTTAACAAGATTTAGATTAGCAACAACAATCTAGAAAGTCAAACCTAATTGAAGTAGCACGAGATTATATATAATAATCTAATACTCAATGAGCCAATAAATCTGTCTAAAGGATATAACGAATCTATCTGAAACAACATTATGATTGTAGAGATATATTGACTAAGCTAGAAGATCAGACCTAACTGAGACAGTCCCAACTAAACCGATGCGTCTCTAAACACAATACAATTAAAGATAGAATCGAGATATCAACTAGGCAAAGATTTCGATTGAATCAGAGCAATTGAAGAGATTGAAGTGATGCATCCTTGAACAACACCAATATAGCTGAAATAATTGCCAGGGCTGGCGAAACTTAGGGCGTACCCCTTCGTCGGAGATCGAAGCGATGCAGCCCCGCGTCAGGTGCCAAGTTCCACCGGTAATAAAAACCTCGGAAAAGAGGGTGGCGATGCGCCGAGAGTAGTTGTATTGATCGAGAGATATCTTACAATGACCCCGGGTGTACATATTTATATCCATGGATAGATACTAGTCCTTATTGAACACAATACAGACTTTCCTAAATATAAAGTAAAGATACAAGTCCTGATCAGACTCTAAACAATCTTTCCTAAGAATAAAAAGGAAACTCACTGACTCTGCTTAATTAATAGATAAATTGCCATGTTGCATCCTTTTTGAACTTGGTCTCTTTTGGATAAGCTTCCTTTAATTGATTAATTTTCTTAACAGAATCCACTAAGAATTCGACTGCTGGCGACTGCTAATTTTCATCGGCCAATTCTAGGATTCTGATGCCGATATTGACTTTAGGCCGTTGATGACTTCGGGGCTTCTCAAATTTTAGTGTTAACAACCCTAGGGGCACGTTCTACGCCCGAGACCCACAGGTGCACCCGGGGCCCCACACGTGCTCCCGCTACTAGCTAACAGAATGTCTTGTTGATTTGAACGAGCTTCTCGAAGATGTCGTTGATGAAGGAGTTTATGATGGACATGGTCTTGGAGAAAATACCGATGTCAAGATATATCTGCTTTAGTTCCTTGAAGATGTAGATCTTGTATGTCCTGACGTTTTTCTTGAGACTTTAAAGATTTAAATCTTGTATGTCTCGACACTCTTCTTGAGACTTTAAAAATATAAATCATGTATGCCATTGGTGCTCCAGGGCCCTGGAGGAAGGGGAACCCTGGTTGCCATTTCTCCAACATCATGACTTGACCAACTTGGCCACACCTCCAAGCCAGCTTCATACGCCTTCAATTGTCCAATGGCCTCCATCACGGACATCTTCGTCATATCGCCCCATTACTCGATGGTGCTGACGATGTGCTAGAATTTGTCTGGGATGATATGCAGAAGCTTCTCCACTATGGTGGCCTTCTCCACCTCAGTACCAAGTTCACATATCTTGTTAACAATTGTGGTTAGCTTTAGAGCATACTCACTGGTCGTCTCCGCATCTTCCATGTACATCTTCTCAAGCTCCCTCTTGAGAGTTTGTACGTTCACATTCTGAACTCGCTCCTCTCCAATGTGCATCTCCTTGAGTGTGTCGCAAGCCTCTTTTGTCATCTCCTTTTTGGCTATGGCTAGCACAACAGCCTCCAGCACTGCTTGGACAATGGCGGCAAGAGCCATCTGGTCCTTCTTGTCGTTGACCACTTCATTGCCCTTGGCTGCTGCCCACACACCTTGTGCACGCATGAAAAACTTCATTTTCACTGACCACACCCCGTAGTTGTTCTCCGACAACATGGGGTAGCGCCCCATCACCCCTCCCTCCTTCAATCGCTGCACAATGAAATCATGGTTGACTTGGTTGCCATTGCCACCATCGCCACCGTTGCTGCGATGGCTTGGCGGCGTGTACACTCTTTCACTTGTCATGGCTCTGATACCATTGCTGGCCCAAACACTAAGATCACATACATGATATTGTGGTAGAATCACACACGATGGAAAATTCTAACCCAAAGGCACACACAAGAGATATATTTGTCTCGGCGCTGCACACCAACACCAATTCACTGTTTATTCTCCCACACTCTCAAAACAAACTGATTACATGCTTATATAAGCACACCCATGCACTACTTGAGCTACTGCTCACCCTCAACTCATGCCACATTCAATTGCACAACTCGACCAAACACATCGTGACTATTTCACTCACTCACCTCTCTACATGCAAGCCACACCTATTTGCATGCAAAGCACCACTAACTAACACCTTCATGCTGCGAGCTAGACGATCCACAATTCACTCCATGACTCGACAAATTTGGCCGCATCTCCAAGCCAACTGCATGTGATCACTTGCATGCAGATCATGGTCACTGATCTAACTAACTCACTCACGCATTCACCTGTGACTTACTTCTCTACACATGCACATGACTAACTCAACCCAAAATACACATAAACAACAAGATCAAACCTAACATCCCAGAGGATGGAAAATAGTCTAAAATTCCTTTCTCTCTAGTGACAATTAATAAAAGTCATTCAAGAGAATAGCACTTGAGAATACGCCCTTAAGAGGATAGCATAAATTAAAACCCCCCCCGCAAATGGCGGTCTGAGTAATTTGTTTGGATGCTCATGGAGCTTTCCTCTCAGTATCCATCACCGCCAGCCCGCCAAGTAACTACAGATATTTCTATTATTCTTCATAATTTCACTCGTAGTATTCTTTGCTATATTAAAATTATTGTACTATTCTAGAATTAAGATTTAAGTGATCTTGTTATTGTTACTAATCCAAGTGTCCACATAACAAGCCAATGGTGAGGCCTTACAAGTTTTCCGTAGAAAGGCTGGAGGTTTTGAGCATGCAAATACGCTCAAGGATTGAGCAAATGAATTGCCCGTCTCAAGCATCACAAGATTAGTTTGCATGCAGTATTAAAATAATAAATAAATAGTTGAGTTAAAAGTTTTAAATCGTGGGTAGAGTTTTTCAAAATTTTTAGTAGAAAGTTTGAAAATTTGAGTCAAAAGTTTCAAAAATTAAATTGAATCTTACAAATTTGAGATGAAAACTTTTTTGTTGAAAAATTCTAGTAATCATTTTTGAAATAAATATTTACTCAACTTCTAAAATCAATCAATCGTCTTTCAAATCGAATTGCTAAAGGGAGGGGGGAGGGGGGAGACTACCCTATATGACCATGTGGCCCAGTAGGCCACTACCGGAAAAAAAAAGAAGAGGAGATGCAATCACGCAACCTGTTTCACTGGCTTGTGTCATATGCACATGTGTGGTCCGAGTGTGCGCCCTCCACACACATGCCCCAAAAAGTGTTTTCAGTTTGTGTGAGCCTAAATAATGGTGGATCTTTGTGTCTATAGAAATACTATAGGATAGAGTCCTGTCCTTCGTCCTTCCAATGGGATAGTTTAATTATGACCACTTGTGTGCAACATCTCTCTGTCTCGTTTGCTCATCTTTTTAATGCACTTCCTCGTAGCTCAGTACCATACATGGGCTCCTGATGAATAGGGCGCCCTCGTCGCATGAAGGTAGAGTCACATGTCCCAGCTTATGCCAAAACATCATGGCATGCAGTAGAACTACAAGTAGTACTAGTCCCATGCAGTAGTACTAGTACTACTAATTCCTTATCCTACACGAGGACTACTAGTGTGTATGCAGTAGTACTAGAAACTGTTTGAATCAGGAAAACATGAAATTAATGTCATGATAGAAAGGAGTTGATAGTAAAAGACTTGGCTATCTTTGTTTCTGATTAGTTATCTATTATATTAGAGTTCCAACTATCGCAGGTATAACTACTATATGGTATTCACATATATCATCTCTGATAGCCATAAGTGTCACACCTAGTAATTTGGTACCTGTTGGTATCAGACTTGATGCCCATCTCTGATATCAATAGGTAGCAAACCTGATGCCCGCAACTATCAGCTCTAGAACAGGGTATCAAACTTGGTATCCACGGGTATCAAGTCTGTTACTGTCAATGTCCTGGATATGGAATACATCATACTTGTGTATTAAGCTCGGTGGGTCTACCATATACCAAGTCCTATATAAAATCAAGCCTCATATACAAAAGGTGTTTCGGATAAGAAAAGAGAAACAAAGTCCTACTTGGGCACTACAAGGTCTACTCGGATCATAACCATATTTACCTCCCTAGTTCTACTTGGACAAGGAGGCACCCAACAAGTAGAAATATAAGACCCCCAGGAGGAGAGGAGAACACACGAACACATATCAAGACAAGCCCTATACAACACCACAAAAGCCAGGGCAATACAAGACGAGGTCTATATGATCCAACGAGCGCTACAAAGCCCACAAGAGGGATCTATAGCCACCTCCAATCTCGTCGAGTTCTTATTCGAGGAAGCCGACAACTGCTAGCCGTCGATCACATGTGAGAGCTTTATGCCGCTAGACTGATGGAGACTAGATTAAATTATCCTCTCTATTGTACTCATGAGTATTAATATATAATGGCAACACCAGTTTCGATTAACAGGAGTAGGGCTATTACCTGTAAGTAGGGGGCCCGAACCTATATAAAAATCCGTCTCTCATCTGTTTTACCATTATCTCGCATATACCCTGGTACCAACGGTCCCCACATGATACAACTATTGTCGTCAGGTACAACCCTTTGACAGGTACCCATGTATCGGCTCTAGTACCTAGGTATCAGGCTTGATACCCACGAGTATCAGGTCCAGTGCTCACATGTATCAGGTATGGTGTATCAAAGTTGGTACCTAATACCAGGCTTGGTATCAGGTTTGGTACCCACATGTATCAGGTCTTATATCTATAGGTATCAGAGTTGGTAGGTACCTGATCTAGTACCTACATATTAGGCTTGATACCTATGTGTACTAGATTACTATCTTTGAGAGTCTGACATGATAAACATTTTATTATTGATTATAACTTAATGTGACATTTGCCTATCATATAAGTAATACACTATTAAAATACAACTTTTAAGGATAAATATTGTCCATATTTATCGGATTATTTTTTTAAAATGAGGGACTAGCTAGTTTAGCCTTGTTTACTTGGTGCATGGGTAGACGTAATCTAGGCCAATAGGTGAGGTACATCTAGGGAACGTAGTTAGGTAGGTCTAGTAGTTGTCATATAAATGACTGGTCTAGCTACTAGGCTAGCCATCACACATAGTACCATGCATGCAAAATGGACTATCATGCATGCATGCCATGCAAATGAAGCCATACACATGAGTATGCGGACGCGGGACGACACAACACATATGAGACAACGTAGATGGAGCAGACACGGGACGACGCAAGTGGCACGGATCTCGAAGGATGGGACATGTGATGTTCTTAGGGATAAGTGGTATCCCGTCCAACGATATCCCATGGTGTAGTCGCTCATGGTGCTTAAATTTGAGAGAAGGAAAAAGGAGAAGATTGAGAAGATATGTAAACCGAGTGAGTCATTAGTACATGATTAAATGAGTATTAATTTTGTATAGTGTGGCGATTATGGGTACCGGATACCCTCACGGCTGACTTATCCAATTTGCCATAGGGGATAGGTTATGATTTATGATTATGTAAATCGGCTTATGACTTGGGTGTTATGTTACCATTGAGATAAGGTAACGGCTCATAGTCTATAGTTGGTAAGATTGAGGAGTACGACATAGAGTATGATAGGGTCTCCGACTTGTAAACCCCCCCTCCGGGACTATATAAGGAGGGTAGGGCGTCCCTTGAGGGGCATAAGAAAAATACACACGAGTACACAAACTCACGAGAGCACATATTGAAAGAGATCAAGAGATCAATAAACCACTCGGCGGATCGAATCCCCGAAATAGGATTAGGGTATTACCTCTCGAAGAGAGGGCCTGAACCTGTCTAAATTCCTTTTGTTTACTAACCAATCGTGTTTGGCACTTGACTGCTACCCCCAGATTCTTATTGCCGAAACCAAGTTTCGACAGTTGGCGCGCCAGGTAGGGGATTTTCGTATCAAGTTTTCTTCTTCATCTCACCGACAAAGTGCGATGGGATCTTCATCAAGCTTCGACGACTTCGTCTTCGCCCCTGGGCAGGCGTTTCGCTTCGGCAGCCTCGACTTCGTCACCAACAAATTCGGTAAGCCTCTCTCCTCGACTCGGATTCGAACCAGTCGGGAGGAGGAAAACCCTTGGCGCCGCTTGGGTTACCGGACGACGCTAAGATCTACCATAACCTTTTGTCTTCCGAGTTGGATTCGATCCACTCAGGAGAATCTTCCTCATCATCTCCATGCTGCGCCTCGGGCGCGAGGGAAGTTGCTGTCATACTCGAACGACTCGGGTCATACTCATCTACGGATCTCGACGAACACCTCAGCTCCACCGACTTCGACGACCTCTACGCCATCTCCACGGATGACATCAACAGCTCCGACTTAGACAAGGATTACTACGATCCGGCACTCCTCGACGTCCTCATGGCCAAAGTAGCCGAGACCGACTCGGCCATGGCCCAGAGGATTGCGGAGGAGTAACGAGCTAAGCTTGAGCAAGAGCGCAAGCGCGTGGAGGAAGAGAATAAGCGCAAGGAGGAGGAGCTCAAGAAAAAAGAAGAAGCTGACAAGAGGAAACGAGACCTGAGGACGACTGGGCGCTCCACTCGCGAGGCCATATTGCAGACACGAGTCGACAACGCTAACATCTTCCAGACGCCTCAACAAAACACCGTCGCTGCCCTCACCCTCATCGACACCGTCATTGAAGCGGCACCCGCTGCGGTAACACCACTTTTGGACAAGATCAAGACCATTGTTGCAGCTACAGCCAACGGCCCTCCTTCTAGCTCCGCGCGAAGACCGACCGAGTCCATTGCTAAAACACCCGATAGAAGCCGTCTACCGCCGCTACGATCCAAAGACTACAAGCGGCCTGAGCAAAGCAAGACGCCCGTCAAGTCCAAAGACCCTCACCACGGTACAACATGGAAGCATCAAGAACAATCGGCCGACTCTCGTGAGAGAGGTCATGGTTGACCACCCGTCCACGATCGGATCCGTCGCAGTTACAACTCCAACTATCCAAGCAGCCCCCGAAGGCCACCGCCGAGTGACTTGAGGGAGGTCCTTGACCGGCGCCATCGGGAGTGTGATCGATGTTCTTATGAAGACCGAAGGAGATCACCCGACTACTTGTTAACACCAGAATTTGGTAAGCCCCGAAGTCCCCATCGGCCCAAGGTTCATATCGGCTTGAAACTAGTATCGGTCTAAAATTCTACATCGGCCGATGGGGGTTTTCTTAAACCAATCACTAACAGCAGTCGGATTCTTGTTAGATTCGGGAAGATCTTATCCAGAGAAGACCGAGTTTGAGGAGGATGCGGCTTATATCTATTAATTAGGAAGAATTTGTTAGTTTCCTTTTTATCTTTAGGAAAGTGTGTTTAGTGTCCAATAAGGACTTTATCTGTTTCCTTTTATCTTTAGAAAAGTTTGAGTCGTATTCTGTTAGGATCTTTGTTAGCCTATGGGTATAAATATGTAAGCCCGAGGTTCATGTAATTTTCATCACACGATCAATACAACTTCGGCGCATCGCCACCTTTTTACTTTCGTCTTCTTCGACGAGTTCATGCCCTTCCTACGAGGGGTAAGTCTTGTAATGGCTGCCTACGCTGCCGGGGCTAGGGTTTCGACGTTCTGATCTCGGCAACGTAAGCACGTACTATCATATATCTTAGTCAATCTGATTTAGCTTCTCGATTTCATCGTATCGGCCGAGATTTGTTTTAGGGTTTACGCCAGTATCGACCAAATCGTCTCGCTAGATTAGATTGGCTAAGGTATCTACCACCCTGAAAATCAGTCAAGGGCTTGATTGTCTAGGTCTTGCGTTTCTTTTCATACTTAGTGCTGCATCAGTTTAGTTTGATCTACTAAGTCGTGATTAGAACCGTAATATCTAGCCTGCTTGTTGGCTGCCGATAAGGGTTTCATCGGGGTTCCAAACGATGAGTTATCTTAACGTTGCATTGGCCCACGAGTTTTATACATGGAGATTGGTCCTGGCCGATGACAACAGAGTATTTATTACATATCTTTTGGATGTTGTGTCATTGGACCTCCGGCCGATGTGTGCTTCAATCTTCATATCAATATTTATTTTATCATATGATTGGTTTATGCTATATTATATTGCTATATTATCATGTTATCATCGGCCGATCATTTCTATATAGATGTTTGCTCAGTACACAGCCGATGGATTAAAACCCTAACTACATTGGCTGGCATCGGCATCGGCTGGAACTGCACCATCGGCCTACGGGCCGATCCGCTGTTTTTGCCCTATCGGCCTATCGGCTGATATCTTTGGCCATCGGCCTATTGGCCAATAGACCTTTTATTCTGTTATTTTGTATATCTTGTCAGTGGCAGGATCAAACTGACTGGCACGCCCGCGCTTCATCAATTTTAGGACCTGCACTGGAGCTAAGCAGATCTCCCAGGCCTTCGTGTGTCCGCACGCCGGATCCTCATCAGCGGTACGGATTCGGCGTCAACACTACTACGACGATGGAGTACCCGCGTTCACTCGGGACCTGCGTCGAGTGGATTGGCCGAGTGGTTTCAATCCCACTGGAATCGACAACTACGACGGCAAGACCGACCCCGAGTCATGGTTGACCGTGTACACTCTCGCCATCCGCGCAGCAGGAGGAGACAGCAAAGCCATGGCAAACTACTTGCCTGTTGCTCTCGTCGACTCAGCCAGGAACTGGCTCACGAGTTTGCCAAGAGGCTTGATCGACTCGTGGAGTAAGCTTCGGGACCACTTTATCGCCAACTTCTAGGGTACTTTTGAAAGACCCGGGACCCACTTCGATCTCTACAACGTCATCCAGAAGCCCGACGAATCCGGCGCTTTTCGGAAAAGCGGAACAAGATCCCCAACATCACCGACGACGTCATTATAGCCGCATTCCAGATAGGCGTCCGCGACGAGTTGCTGATCGGAAAATTTGGGCGTAAGCCACCAAAGACGGTCAAGCAGATGTTCGAAACGGCAAACTCCTATGCCAAGTCTGACGATGCAATCAAGGCCTCACGACAAGACAGGCACGACAAAAGGGACGACAAGCCATCCGAAAGTGGCTGGCGTCCTAAGAGGACAACGGCAACAACAACAACAACGGCCAAAAAGATCACAAGCGTAAGCCCGAGGATCTGGTCGCCACGATGACGAACTACCAACAACAACGTCCCCGAGTCACCGCCTACGACAAGATCATGAACGATCAGTGCACGTATCACCCAAACCACAAGCACGTGGCCAAGGATTGTTTCATCTACAAGCAGTTCGCTGAGCAGTATGCAGCCCAACTACGCCAAAAGCCGGCGGGCGAAGCCGGCCCATCGGGAACCAAGAGGAACGACCCGGTTGGTGGCTCAGAGCCTTTCCAAGACCCCATGGGTGAGCTAAACCATATCTTTGGGGGACCGCAGGCGTATGAGTCCAAGAGGAAGCAAAAGCTGACTGACAGAGAAGTCAACGCCGCACAACCCGGAGTCCCACACTACTTACGATGGTCGGAGGTGGCTATCACGTTCAACCGCTCGGATCACCCTGACCGAGTGGTTCACTCGGGGCGGTATAACCTGGTACTAGACCCGGTGGTTTGCAACATCAAGCTGAAGCGTGTCCTCATCGACGGTGGTAGCGCCCTCAACATCCTCTTCGCCAAGACACTGGTCGAGATGCAGATCCCAAGAACTGAATTAAAGCTGAGTTCAGCCCCCTTCCATGGAGTCATCCCGGGGCTGTCATCTACGCCACTCGGGCATATCACCCTCCCTGTCATGTTTGGAGTTCGGGAGAACTTCCGGACAGAGAACATTACCTTTGAGGTTGCCGACTTCGAAGCGGCTTACCACGCAATCATCAGAAGACCTGCGCTCGCCAAGTTCATGGCGGTACCACACTACACCTATCTCATCATGAAGATGCCCGGTCCCAATGGTGTTATCACCCTGCGCAGCGACATCAGGCAAGCCTTCACCTGCGACAAGGAAAGCTACGACATGGCCCAAACCTGTGAGAGACTACGCGGCCAACAAGAAGTTCGACTGGCTGCATCAACATCCGGAGAAAGCAAGATCCTCATGAAGAAGATAGCCAAGTCGGGAGAAGGCGACGCCAAGACGAAGAAAATCCCCCTTGACCCCTCTGATCCTTCTAAAACTGCTGTAATAGGCGCGGAGTTAGATCCCAAATAAGAAAGCGCACTCGTCACCTTCCTCTAGAATAATAAAGATATTTTTGCTGGGAAACTGTCTGACATGCTGGGTATTCCTAAGGAGGTGATTGAGCACTCATTAAACATCAAAGATGACGCCAAACCGATAAAACAATGACTCCGCTGCTTCGCCCAAGATCGAAAAGATGCCATCAAGGAGGAACTTGCCAAACTCTTGGCTGCTGGGTTTATCAAAGAAGTTTACCATCCCGACTGGCTGGCCAACCCGGTCCTGGTTCGGAAGAAGACAGGACAATGGCGCATGTGCATGGACTACACCGACCTCAACAAATCCTGCCCTAAGGATCCTTTCGGATTGCCCCGTATTGACCAAGTTGTCGATTCAACAGCCGGCTGCGAGCTTCTGAGCTTTTTGGATTGTTACTCGGGTTACCACCAGATCAGCTTGAAGGAGTCCGATTGCCTGAAGACGTCATTCATCACCCCGTTTGGAGCCTATTGCTACATCACGATGCCCTTCGGCTTGAAGAACGCCAGAGCCACTTATCAGCGCATGATTCAAAGATGCCTTCAGACTCAGCTCGAGAGGAACGTGGAAGCCTATGTTGACGATGTCGTCATTAAGACCAAGCAGAAGGTAGACTTGATCGCTGACTTAGAAGAAACCTTCACAAATATTCGGGCCTTCAGAATAAAGTTGATCCCGGAGAAATGCACTTTTGGTGTGCCGTCAGGCAAGCTGCTTGGCTTTATGGTGTCTCACCGCGGTATTGAAGCAAATCCAGAAAAGATCAACGCTATCCGGAGCATGAAGCCCCCGAGTACCCAGAAGGACGTCTAGAAGCTCACTGGTTGCATGGCGGCGCTAAGCCGATTTGTTTCCAAACTCGGTGAATGAGGTATGCCTTTTTTCAGGTTATTGAAGAAGACGGACGATTTTTAATGGACCACCGAGGCCCAGAAAGCTTTTGAAGACTTCAAGGAGTTCCTCACAGTACCACCCGTGTTGGCTTCACCTCACCCTCAAGAACCCCTGTTGCTCTACGTCTCCGCAACTCACCAGGTGGTCAGCATGGTCTTGGTCGTCGAACTCGAGGAGGAAGGACGAGCTCAGAAGGTTCAAAGGCCGATCTACTTTGTCAGCGAGGTGCTGGCAGGAGCCAAAACCCACTACCCTCAGGTACAAAAACTATTATATGGAGTTCTAATTACTGCTAGGAAGCTAGCCCATTATTTTCAGGGTCACTCGGTCACCATGGTCACGTCCTTTCCACTCGGCGATGTCATCCACAACCGGGATGTTACTGGGCGCATCGCGAAGTGGGCTCTGGAATTGATGCCGCTGGATATTACTTTCAAGGCGAGGACGTCTATAAAGTCTCAAGTTCTGGCGGATTTCGTGGCCGAGTGGACTGAGCAACAAGAAGATGAGTCTAGGGAGGAGTTGCAGTACTGGACCATGCACTTTGACGGATCTAAAAGAATCACTGGCTTGGGAGTGAGAGTCGTGCTGATCTCCCCAACTGGGGAGAGGCTACGGTATGTCCTTCATATTCATTTCCCTGCCTCACATAACGTTGCCGAATACGAAGCCTTGCTTCACGGCCTACGACTTGCCATTTCACTTGGGATACGACGGATGGTTGTACGAGGAGATTCACAGCTGGTGGTCAACCAAGTAATGAAGGACTGGTCCTGCTCAAATGAAACCATGGAGGCCTACCGACAAGAGGTTCGCAAGCTTGAGGACAAGTTTGACGAACTGGAGTTATCCCACGTCTTAAGACACAACAATGAAGCAGCAGATCAATTGATGCAGTTTGGGTCTAAGCGAGAAGCAGCCCCGACTGATGTTTTCGTGGAGCACCTCTACGAGCCGACTGTTACTAAGAAATCAATCCCCAATGAGGAAGCTACAGACCAGGTTGCCATGCTCGATGCCGACTGGAGGACACCGTTCATCAAGCTTTTAACTCAGCAAGAGCTGCCGGAAGACCGGGATGATGCGGAATGAGTCCGACGTCGCAGTCAAGGCTATGTCATGGTTGATTCGGAATTGTATAAGAGAAGCCCTTCTGGAGTTTTGATGAGATGCGTCACCCCTGAGGAAGGACAACAATTATTGCAAGACATTCACTCTGGTATTTGCGGCAGTCATGTCACGGCGCGCACTTTGGTGGGCAAGGCTTACAGACAAGGCTTTTTCGGCTCACAGCAGTCTTCGACGCCGACAAGGTGGTCCGCACGTGTGAAGGTTGTCAGTTCTTCGCTCGGCAAAGCCATGTTCCAGCCCAAGATCTTCAAACAATTCCCTTATCATGGCCTTTCGCCGTATGGGGCTTGGACATGGTCGGTCCTTTCAAGAAGGCTCTAGGAGGATTTACGCATCTATTCATCGCGATTGACAAGTTCTCCAAGTGGATTGAGGCTAAGCTGGTTGCTACGATCACTGTGGATAAGACGCGAGATTTTATTCTAAATATTGTGCACCGGTTTGGTGTCCCGAACAGAATCATAACCGATAATGGGACTCAGTTTACTCGAGGTGTTTTCAAGGAGTTCTGCGAAGATTTTGGAATCAAGATTTGCTATGCATCGGTGGCACACCCCAGAAGTAACGGGCAAGTCGAACGTGCTAATGGTATGTTCCTTCAAGGCATCAAGGCCCGAGTGTTTGATAGGCTACGTCCTTATGCTGGAAGATGGGTTCAAGAATTGCCTTCGGTATATGGGGACCTCACCCAGTCGGGCTAACGGCCAATCTCCCTTTTTCTTGGTATATGGGGCCGAAGCAATGTTGCCGAGTGAGATGGAGTATGAGTCTCTTCGAGTTCATAGTTTCAACGATGAACGATATGATCAAGACAGAGTTGACGACTTGACCCGACTGGAGGAAGCTCGTGAGGCTGCATTGGTTCAGTCGGCAAGATATCTTCAAGGACTTTAGCGTTATCATAATCGCAACGTTTGGTCACGAGCTTTTATTGTTGGCGACATGGTTCTATGAAGGATTCAGACTACAAAAGATAGACACAAGTTATCTCCGCTATGGGAAGACAATTATATAATTGCCGAGGTCACTCGGCTGGGAGCATATCGCTTGAAGCGCGAAGATAGGACCGTGGTGGAGAACTCTTGGAATATTGAGCACCTTCGTCGATATTATGCTTAGACTTATTGTATCATGCTCTTCTCGACTGCCAACTTCAAGCAAGATAACTTCTTGAGTTGTCAGCCGGGGGCTACCCATATCAATAAAACATGATGTTCTTTTTATCAATACTGACTTGTTCATACTTAGTTTATCATTGCTTATTGTTCTGGTTTGAGTTCAGCAAGTAAGGACTGGAAATTTTTCAATGGCCTAATCAAGCCTAGGCTTGGTAACAGTCGGACGAAAATTTTTAAGAATTTACATGCGAAGACTTGGATCAGGGCATAAGCATAAATAGATTAAAAAATTACAAGTCATGACTCCACAATGTTTACATTCACAATGTCTACATCAGCTAATCTAACCTTGAAAGTTATCTACCACGTCAGCAGCAATCTTCTTGGCCATTTCTTGTGCATCATTAATCAGTTCTAAGGCCTGCTCATCAGTGGTACCATCGGCGTAGCCTTCTCCTATGGATTTTATATCAACCCGAGGATAGAGAGACTTCGTCATGGCCAAGGTTTGACTCGCACTCATGACGGCAGCATCTGTGATATTTTCCATATACTTCTTTGGCGCTGTCCTGAGTTTATCGAAGACTTCAACCACATCTAAAGAGCTTGTCCCGAGGCCGTTTTCATAGAGTGCCAACAGAATTGGCGTGGTCGCGTTGGCAATGTCATCTCTAACCCTTTCGGCTCTCCGGACTTTTTCGGTGAAGACTTCAAATTGAGCTTGGGATTTTACCCTATTAGCTGCAGGTTTGACATGATTCGGATTACATGAATGACCAAGGTCAGATGGATTGGCAAGTATGAGTTTCAAGGGTTACCTTCAATTTCTTCCAAAGCCTGGTTCTTGTCGGACTCAAGCTTGGCGTTGTCGGTTTCCGCCTTCTTCAATTGAGCATTGAGGGAGTCGATCTCGGATGCATTGGCTATAACATGAAGACTTGGAGTTATTAGAGTCAAACAGAGTATACAAGAGCAAGAAAGATTAAGTTGTCTTACCTCCGATTGAACCGCGAAGTTCTAGGTTCATATCTCGAAGCTTTTTTATCTCCTCCCTCAAGACCACCTCTCGAGCTGCTGCTTCTTCTCTGGCATTCTTGAGATCTTGATGGATATTTTTCAGAGAATTAACGTGAGGCACTAGCTTCTCGAGGGTGTCCGACTTGGCCATCGAGCGGCAATGTATTCTCTGCATTACAAAGATAGAGTCAATCAACTATGCAAGGATATGTGGACAAGATGTGAGAAGATCATACATACATTCATTAGTCGGGTTGCTTCATTAAGGCTGGCAATTAGCATGTCGCGCTCTTCGGCTTCTTTTTCTTTGTTCAGCACGATGCCCTGCCTCTTGCCTTCCGCATCCCTCCACTCAATCTTTATGGGAGGAACTGAGTCTTCTGCAGACTTCAGTCGGACGATTTCCTCCTCTTTGGTCGCTTGCTCTGAGGATGATGAATAAGATGGATATCGAGAATATGCTCAAGATAAGAGTTTGAAGATTATTTGAAGATTACCTATCCTTGGATCTGGGTCCTCGACTGGTGTTTCTTGATCATGCGAGCCCTGTGTGTCTTCGTCCGGCTGGATTTCAGTCGGGACTTCTTGGCTGTCAGTCGGGACTTCCTGACTGGCAGTCGGGGGCTCTTCCACAGGGGTATCCTCACTCGGGAAAGGGTCCTGAGACCCTTGTTCTGTAGTTTTTGGATCTTCAGATGCTACAGGTTGTCTTGTTTTTTCCGTATGCTCGGTGGGGTCTATATCCTGGGGTTTTCTAAAGAAGAAGATGAAGATAGTGAGGACAATTATATTTTCAATGAGAAGATAATTTTGAATAATCAAGAAGATACCTGTTGGACTTCCTACTCTTTGGAGCGGACCGTGTGGATGGCCTCGGAGAAGTTATGTTTGTTCTTGGAGCTTGAGCGTCTTCAGTATCTTCTTCCGAGTCATCTATGACCAGCCTTCTCTTGCTGGCCCGTTTGCTGGTTTCTTCCTCAGCAACGGCTCTCTTGCTTTTTGTCAGAGGTTTGATTTTTGGGCCGCCTGCTGGTTTCTTGGTAGTTGGCCGAGCAGGAGCATCTTCATGAAAGACTCTGTACGGCCTGGAGATGATCAGAGCGTTTGCCTGCAGAGCAGTTCTATTAAGACACATTGGAAGATAGAGATAAAAATAAGAATGATACGAGTTGCAGAGTCTATTTACCGGAGGAGGAGGTCGGAGAAGACTGAAGGGAGCAATCGGGAGCTTATGGCTGTAATCCACTGCTATTCCGGATGAGAAGATCTTGTACATGCGAGCGCACAAGACCTGGAAATTGAGGGACTCACTATCCTCCTGGTTGGGATCACTCTGACCTTCGTACTCGAAGGCTAGCTTAGACCTCTCCTTAATAGGAGCCAGTCGGCATTTGATAAAGTGCCAAGTGATCTGCTCTCCTTGGAGGCCTCTATTCTTCAATTCGAGGATCTTCGCCAGGAGGTTATTTGCTTCAATCCAATCCTGATTCTCCGGCATGGTGTTCCAGTTGGCCCGTTGGATAGGTGGGAGGCCGATGAAATTGGGCAAACTGGGGGCCGGGTTCGAGATGTAGAACCAATTTGCGTGCCAGCCCTTGTTAGAGGATTTTAGAGGAAGGGGGAAATAATCCTTGCAGAGAGTTCCACGGAGTTGAAAGCCGGCGCCACCGACAACGCAAGGATTATCCTTGGTTGGGTGGGCCTTGATAGAAAACATACGACGGAAGAGATTGAAATGCGGGTGGATACCTAAGAAGGCCTCGCATACATGGATAAAGATGGCGATATGCAGCTGTTAACAGCAGAATTTCGTAATCGGCCCGAAGAAGGGAGAAGAACCCGACGCGGAGAGAAGGGCTGGATTGGAGTCAGACCAGGTTTCGTATCGGACTCGGTAGGCGTTGAGGGTGAGGTTTTTCCCTCTGTCTTTGTCAGGGTCAGCATTTACATGGTTTTCATCTTTACCCTGCAATTCCATCAGAGGATGGATAGATCTAGAAAAGCAGTTTCACAGATACTTTTATAATGGCGTGCAAGTGATGAAACTGTCTGATCTTACTGCCATCAGGCAACGGGTTGATGAATCGGTCCCGGAGTACATTCAAAGATTTAGGGATATAAGGAATAGGTGTTACAGCCTCAGCTTGATCGATTCACAGCTCGCCGACTTGGCGTTTCAAGGGTTACTGGGCTGATATGAGAGAGGTTCTCCTCTCAAGAATTCGACAGCCTAGCACAGCTAGCCCAACAAGTATCGACCCACGAGCAACGATTCCAGGAGACAAAGAAGTTCGCGAAGAAAATCAATACAGTCTATCAGTACGCCTCTGATGAAGATGATGAAGAAGACGCCGATGTCGACCTGGCCGAGTGGGCCCGAATGAAGAAGCCGACAGCATGCCAGTGGGCCAAGAAGGGCGACAAAGAGGATAAATACGACTTCGACATCAACAAGGCCAACAAAATATTTGACCTACTCCTGCAAGAGAAGCAGATCCAGCTGCCAGTGGGTCATGTACTGCCATCGGCCGAAGAAATCAAGAAGAGAAGGTATTGCAAATGGCACAACACATATTCCCATCATACCAACGAATGCAAAATCTTCCGACAACAGATACAATCAGCCATCGAGCAAGGTAGGATTAAGATCGATGATGCCAAGCGGCCGATGAAGATAGAAGGACACCCGTTCCCAGTCAACATGGTGCGGGCGGACAGGGCTGACGGCGATGGCCATCGGACCGGCAAGCGACCTCATCAGACCTCCGAGGGCCTGAGTAGAAAATATCAGCAAAGACGGGAGGAACAAGCACAGGATTACGCCGATCAAGACAACTCCTATGACCCTCATTGGGAGTGCGAATTTTTCCGTTTTTGCTGGAATGAAGGAATAAGGTTGCCATCCATCCAAGAGTGCCCTGCATGTAATGATGTAGAAGACTCCTATCAAGGCAGCTCGAGCAAGCAAGTGCATCGGCCAAGCAAGCAGAGAAAGTCTGTACACGAGAGGCTAGGGCCGATGCACCATGATCATCAGACCGAGGATGAGGAGCAAGTCCAGAACCCCCAGTGGTGCCCAAGCGATGTGTTTAGCAAGACACAAAAACGGCGGGTTCAGAGGCTAAGGAGGAAGGAGCAGATCCAAGAGCAACAGGCAACAATAGCCCATTGGCCGACCAAGACCAAGAAGGAGTGGAGAATAAAATTAGCGGTGGCCAAGGCCGACTAGGGCACCTCCAAATCAGCTCAAGCTCCTGCGTCCGCAAAAGGTAAAGGCGTAGCATCGGCCTCTGTCAATATGGTTTTCATATTGCCAGCGGAGTACAGCGTGCAGACGGCCGATGAAGCGGTAGCCGACGACGAGCAGTCCTCGGCTAAACTACAGTTGTCACCTGATCAAGCCGTGTTCGAAAAGCCAGTCGATGCCAGCTACAGGCACCTCCGGCCGTTGTACATCAAAGGGTTCGTTAATGGGTGGCCGATGACGAAGATGCTGGTCGATGGCGGCGCGATGGTAAACTTAATGCCGTACACAACCTTCAGGAAGCTTGGAAAAGTACCTGAAGACCTCATCAAGACCAACATGGTGCTGAAAGACTTTGGTGGCAATGCGTCTGAGGCGAAGGGGGTACTAAACGTGGAACTCACCGTGGGCAACAAGACGATACCCACCACCTTCGTCTTCGATGGAAAGGGTTCCTACAACCTGTTGTTGGGACGGGATTGGATCCACGCAAACTGTTGCATTCCTTCAACAATGCATCAATGCCTTATACAATGGCAAGGGGACCAGGTCGAGATCGTGCAGGCCGATCGGTCAGTACACGTGGCCAATGCCGATCTCGCAGTTTGGGAGATGGAGGGAATCGACTGCTTGTCCGGGCGAGTTTGGGACGCCAATTTTCTCAAAGTAACTGATTGTGATATCGAGACAATTGAAGATCAAGACAAGCAGTTGCTTTAACAAAGATGTGTCATCCACTGTTCAAGATGAGCAAGCTAGTCCCTACACAGACGACGCGGTGGATGAGCTAGACGGGAAGTTGGGACAAGGCTTTACGTCGGCCGATGAACTTGAAGAGGTTGACATAGGAATAGGTGATAGGCCTAGGCCGACGTACGTAAGTGCTAACCTGCCAAGGGAATATAAGAATAATTTGATAAATCTTTTGAAAGAATTCATGGATTGTTTTGCATGGGAATACCATGAGATGCCAGGATTAAGCCGATCGATCGTAGAACATCGGTTGCCTATCAAACCAGGCTATCGGCCATTTAAACAAGCTCCTAGGAGATTTAATGCCGATATGCACGAAGCTATCAAGGCAGAAATCGCAAGACTTTACGATGCCAACTTTATTAGACCCTGCTGATACGCGGAGTGGGTCTCCAACATAGTTCCAGTGATGAAGAAAAACAGCAAGCTCAGGGTGTGTATCGATTTCAGAGATCCAAACAAAGCAACACCAAAGGACGAGTACCCTATGCCGTTGGCCAATTTGCTAGTTGATGCTGCGTCTGGACACAAGGTTATCAGCTTCATGGATGGGAACGCAAGCTACAACCAGATTTTCATGGCCGAGGAAGATATCCACAAGACAGCCTTCCGGTGTCCGGGGGCAATCGGCCTGTACGAGTGTGTTGTTATGACCTTCAGCTTGAAAAACACTGGGGCTACTTATCAGAGGGCCATGAATTATATTTTTTATGATCTTATTGGCTCTTTGATTGAAGTGTACATCGATGATGTCGTTGTAAAGTCAAGAGAGTATGATATGCACTTGGCCGATTTACGCAAGGTACTTGAAAGAGCAAGGAAGTATGGTCTCAAAATGAACCCTAACAAGTGTGCCTTTGGCATATCGGCCGGTCAGTTTTTGGGTTTCTTGGTCCACGAAAGAGGAATTGAGATTACGCAGAAGAATATCGATGCTATAAAGAAGATCACGCCTCCGACAAACAAGACCAAGTTACAATCTCTGCTCGGCAAGATCAATTTTGTCCGGCGCTTTATATCGAACCTGTCAGGAAGAATAGAGTCGTTCACTCCGTTATTGAAGATAAAAGACGATCAAGAGTTTACATGGGGTGACAAGCAGCAAAAGGCGCTGGACGACATCAAAGAATATTTGAGCTCCCCACTAGTTCTAATTCCTCCACAGAAGGGAGTTCCGTTCAGGCTGTACCTATCGGCCGATGAGAAGTCTATCGGCTCAGTTTTGGTTCAGGATATTGATGGCAAAGAGCGGGTTATTTTCTATCTCAGCAGGAGGTTGCTGGATGCCGAAACAAGGTACACGCCAGTGGAGAAACTATGTTTGTGCTTATATTTTTCATGTACTAAATTGAGGCATTATTTACTTTCCAATGAGTGCATTGTGGTAAGTAAGGCCGATGTGATGAAATACATGTTATCGGCCCCCGTGTTGAAAGGAAGAATTGGGAAGTGGATTTTTGCCTTAACAGAGTTCGACTTACGGTATGAATCGGCCAAAGCGATCAAGGGACAAGCCCTGGCCGATTTTATTGTTCAGCATAGAGACGATTCAATTGTATATTCAGATATTGTGCCGTGGACATTGTATTTTGATGGGTCTGTTTACAGACATGGATGCGGTATCGGCCTAGTCATCATATCCCCTCGGGGGCAAGCTTCGAGTTTGCCTTTACTATCAAGCTTTATTATACCAATAATCAAGCAGAGTATGAGGCTGTTCTCAAAGGTTTGCAGTTATTACAAGAGGTTGAGGCCGATTCCGTAGAGATCATTGGTAATTCACAGTTGGTCATTAATCAACTTTCTGGGAAGTATGAATGCAAGAATGATATTCTCAGGGTTTACAATAAGGAGTGCAAGGAGTTGTTACAAGCTTTCAAGATTGTGACGATGAGACATATACCCAGGAAGCAAAACTTCGAGGCCAATGACTTAGCTCAGGGGGCATCAAGATACAAGCCGATGGCTAAAGATGTTCAGATTCAAATTGCTACCGTGGATGCCGATGACTGAAGGTTTGATATCATCGAGTATTTGAGAAACCCTTCTCAATCGGCGTCACGAAGAATGAAGTATAAAGTTTTACATTATGTCTTATTGGACGATGATTTATATTATCGGACGATTGATGGTGTCTTGCTCAAATGCTTGAGTCTCGAAGAAGCCAAAGTTGTTATGAGCGAGGTCCATGAAGGGATTTGTGGGACACATCAATTGGCCCATAAAATGAGATGGCTTTTAAAGCGCATTGGATATTTTTGGCCGACAATGCTAGAGGATTGTTTCAGGTATTATAAAGGATGTCAAGATTGTCAGAAATTTGGAGCAATTCAGAGAGCACCGGCATCGGCTATGCATCCAATCATAAAGCCGTGGCCGTTTCGTGGATGGGGAATAGATATGATCGACCAGATAAACCCGCCGTCAAGCAAGAGACACAAATATATACTAGTGGCTACAGATTACTTTACAAAGTGGGTTGAGGCCGTTCCCCTTAAGAAGGCTGATTCCAAGGATGCAATTCAATTTGTCAAAGAGCATATAATATATCGGTTTGGACTACCACAGACATTGACTACAGATCAGGGATCAATCTTCGTGTCCGATGAGTTTGTTGAATTTGCCGATAGTAGGGGCATTAAGCTATTGAATTCTTCTCCATATTATGCGCAAGCTAATGGGCAGGCAGAAGCTTCCAACAATACTTTAATCAAGTTAATCAAGAGAAAAATTGATGAACAGCCGAGATAGTGGCATACCACGCTGGCCGATTCCCTTTGGGCGTATCGGATGGCTTGTCATGGTGCAACTCGAGTGCCGCCTTATCAGCTGGTTTATGGGCATGAAGCTGTGCTGCCGTGGGAGACCAACATCGGCTCAAGGAGGATTGCCTTGCAAAACGACTTGACAGCCGATGAGTACCATAATCTTATGGTCGATGAGCTGGATGACTTGGCACATGTCCGATTGCGGGCATTGGAGAAAATAAAGCGCGATAAAGATCGAGTTGCTCGTCATTATAATAAAAAAGTTGTTGCCAAGTCGTTTGAGGAAGGGGATCTTGTTTGGAAATTAATAATGCCGATTGGTTCTAGAGATAATAAATTCGGCAAGTGGTCACCTAATTGGGAAGGTCCTTTTCAGATTCATCGATGTGTTCCCTGTAATGCTTATCTGCTCAGAGGATTAGATGGAGAAGTTTATGGCAGAGCTCTTAACGGCAAATACTTAAAGAAATATTATCCAAGCGTATGGATCGACTCATGATCGGCCTTCCAGCCGATTTATGATCACAGCCGATGTACGATGCATCGTCTTTAGATGGCCAATATATATTATCATCCTTAGTTCAAATTTTACAACATGAGCCCTCATCTTCTAAAATTTGGGGGGCATATATATAAGTGCGATGCGCAATTCTTCAAGATCGTTAGAAAATTTTCAAGATTGTTAGATTGATTCAAGGATTCCAGATTATGGTTTTCAAAATTTTTCAGACTTGGACTTTTTCAGATTGAGATCTAATTCGGCTGATTGGCAAGAAGGACACAAAATATATTACATCACCCTATAAAGTTTGCAATAGCTGCAATGGCCCTATGGCGGATTTGATCGATATCTTCTATGGTTTGGTCTTCTATGGCCTTGGGTGATGCAGCTATTCCGACTTCAACTTCTTGGATTTCTTTGCGCGTGGCTTCTAGCTTCGATTCTAGATCTGCTTCAAGGCGGCAGAGTTCTTCAAGTTTGTTCTTCAAGACAATCGGCTCAACAGCTAGCTCATCCAACCTGGTTTTGTCAGAATTGACTTGAGCCTTGCTAGCATATAGGGCCGATTCCAGTCTCTCACGTTCCCGTCGCTCCGCGAGTCTTTCTTTTGCCTTGTGAAGCTTGAATCGGTATTGTTCCAAGAAGATGGCCGGTGTCAGGGTCTCCATCAGGTCTTCAGGCAGTTGATCTTGAATTTCTTGTACCCTGACTCCGATGGGAGTGCAATCCTCCACCAGGAACTCTAGTGATGACTCCAGCCGATTGGCAATATCGGACAGCCGGTTCTTCAGTTCGTTAGAGATCGACGCCTTGGCTGTGATGGGTGGCTCCTTGTCCTCATCATCAAGAAATTGGCCGATATCAAAAGAGAACATATCAGCTAAGTTCTGCAAATATCAATATAGGGCAAGGTTAGCCTAGTTAAACAGGAATCGGCAAAGGAGATCAAAATGACATTAGTTACCTGTGTTGGAGCATCGGTGGTGCTTGCATCGGCTTCCTTTTGTGGTCTTGAAACAATAGGTGAGGGGGTTGGCCGATGTGGTGCAGGTGATGGAGCCCCTGGCTGAAAAAAAGCAAGAAGATGGTGAGCAGATCTATGTTGTTAGAGAGACAATGTAAAATTAACTCTTACCGAAGCAATCAGAGAGAGTGGTGGAGAAGGAGAAGGAGTTCTCAATCGGGCCTTGGCTCGTTCGCGCCTTTGCAAAGTTGCCTTTTTAGTTCTTGCTAAAGGGGCCGAGTGAGTTCGTTCCTTCAACAAAGACGATGCAAGAACCTACAAGGGATTAAGGTGTAACATACCAACAGAAGGAGATTACATAAATTCAAGGGAGGAAATGTGTTACCTTGCGGATTGCATGCCTGGTTTTCCTTGGCTGGGTGGTGTCGGCTTGGTCATCGGCCGGTGGGATTGTGATGGTCTTGGCCGATGGTTCCTTAGTGGTATCGGCCGATGGATTTTCTTCTTCAGGCGCATCGGCAGCTGCTGCATCGACCTCTTCCTCCATCACTTGTTCATCAAGGAATTCTTTCATGGAGGGGTCTAGTTCTTCAAGATCGGCCTGATCATCAGTCTTGGCTTTTTTGCTGGTTTTTTGGGATTTTCCTTTTGCTGGCGCTTTCCGCTTGGGGTTTTCTTTGGTCATCGGCCCTTGGAGTAGTGATGATACCTTTGGGGCAGTAAGGCCGATGATTGACTCCAGAATAGTTGATCCTGATGGAGCCACAACTTGAGCATAAAAAATTTTCTGTCCACTATTGCTTATGGATGGAATCGGGCCGTCAGGGACTTAAGGGCTGATATCCTGGATGAGCTCCATTAGATAAAATCTGCCCGATTGGTGGAAGATATGAGCAGCCCGTTCTTGCCACCATGCTTGGAAGTTGATGTGGATGAAGGCGCTCAGATGCAATCGGTCACAGTCACCCAGGTTTGGGATTTTAATCTCCAGTGCTTTACTCATGATCAGCGCTGATGACACCGTGCCTCTGCTCTCTAGGAGTTTATGGAAATGTAAGCCGATGGGGAGTTGTCCAAGCCCGCACTGTCTAGCAGCCACCATGGGATTGTAGAATTCATAGGACAGGCTGGTGCTTCTTCCTTGGAATATGCCTACTGGGAGCAGGCATGGGGTGATGTCGATCATAAATGATTCCCGTGACTCCATGTCGTCATTCACCAGGTCCAAGTGGAGATTGTCAGGGAGTTCAAAATGCTGGTTTGAGGTGTAGATGAACATGTCTATCTTAATTGATGGGGGGCCGGTGTAGAATCGGATGAACCATGTGGACATATCTTCGGCCGATTGATCTGCTCCAGGATAGACGGAGGCCGCTTCTCCAAAAGACATGCATCTTCTGGTTCTGGGATCTTCGTGATCGGCGTACTTTGAGGGAAAGCAGGAGTCCGATAGTGGAGGCCGATCGACTATGGTGTTGGTGTGGATAGTTAACCAGAGTTGAATAAACCACCATGGTCCTCCATGAGCCACAGTTTGCTTCAGCATCAGATCTTGAGTGGCAATATGAAGTAGCCGATAGATAGCTCCCAGGAGATATCGGCCAAGGGGGATTTGTTTCTTATCAACCAGAGCTTGAGCCAAATGTTGACAATTTATAGTGGGACCGCAGGTTGATCCACAGAAAACAAATCTTTCCAACCATAGTGTCAGGAAGGCCACGTGTTCCCTCTCTGAGACTGATCCTTGTTCCATGTGCGCAGAAATGTACCCAGACCAGCCTCCGATCTTCTTGGTTTTCAACTTATGGTTGCTGTTTGTCAGGAGACTGAAGGGGTTGATCTCAGATTGGATGTCTAATCCTGTCAGCAGCTTGATGTCAATCAGCGTTGGGGTCATCGGACCTTGCCGGAACAGGAAAACGTTCAAGGTGCTAGACCAGAGATAGGTGGCCGCTGACATAAGTGGTTCATTTTTCTTGGTATCGGCCAGGGACAGAGTGATGCATTGGCCGATTCCTATTTCGTCCTAGTGAACCTGCTTGGTCGCAGCAATCCTCTTGTGCCAGGTTTTGTAGCCATTGAGCTTTGACAGCCAGGATCTGAAGGTGTGCTTCCAAGAAGAAACATTGGGTTTGGCTTGTTTGAAAGGAACTCTGTTGGTCTCTGCGTTTATTAGCCAGGTCGGGTCGCAGTTGCCCATGGGGCCTAGAAGGAACCGGTGGGATTTGTCGTTGGTGGGGATTAAGATTTGATCTTTGAAGACCTACGGCATATGAACTGTGATATAAGGTAATGACCCGGGGGGCAAAAAGCAGAAACCCTAGTTTGAAGAAATCGGCGAGAAAGTGAAAATATGGATTCAGAAAAGATTGACTCACCACGGGGATCTCGGAAGCGTAGAACGGTGCGGAAGCCATTGTTGTTGTCGAGGAGGTCACTGTTGGAGGGGTCGGTACCAGGGAGACGCCGAGGAGTCGCCGGAATTGCGAGGTGCAAAGGGATGGACGAGGAATTGCGCAAGGAAATCGGTGGCGAGAAGTTATGAGCCTGGATCTGCGCGGTTTTCAGACGAACCCTAGCAAAGAAGTCGGTGGGTTCTTCGGAGCTAATTCCGCCACATTATATAATGAAGCGGAATTGGGGGGCATGTGTTAACAGCAGATTTTCGTAATCGGCCCGGAGAAGGGAGAAGAAACCGACGCAGAGAGAAGGGCTGGATTGGAGTCAGACCAGGTTTCGTATCGGACTCGGTAGGCGTATCGGACTGGGAGAGGCATTACCAGGAAAAGCGTATCGGCCGATACGGATTCAATATGGTCATCGGCCGATAGAGGCTGGAAATTGGCAGAGTCAGCGTGGGCTTGGTCTGGGCTCGAGATAAACTTCAAGGTGGTTGCCAAATAGAGATAAGGCTCGGTTTTAGGCAATTGTATCTTGTAAATCAAGTAGGTTTAGATCTAATTTTTGGTAAGAGTCTACTGCAAAGACTTGTTTGTTAATTAGAAATAAGATCGTGTCCTACACGGACCGTGTGGTAATCTCGGGTATAAATATCTCGGTAGTTTGTACATAGAAACTCTCTTAATCAATCACACAATCAATCAAGTTTAATCTACCTTCGGCGCATCGCCAACCCTCGCAAGAGGTTAACTCCCGACGAGTTCTTGCTTTCCCAGAGCAGAGGTAAGAACTCGTACCCGACGATCTACATCGTCGGGGCTAGCGTGTCGCTTTAGGCACGTTAAGCCCTGGCGATGTGATCGTCGTTTATCGTGTGTTAGCTAATCTTGATGCGGTTTTCTAATTCTATCTTGCCAGCGGCTAACTCGTTTTAGGGTTTATTGCCGACGATGATCGAATTAGCTTGCTCGTCCAGATTATCTAAGGCATCTACCATCCCCAAAAGCGATCAACGACTTGATTTTCTTTGTGTTAACTCTCGATCTACACTCTGAGTTGCTATCGACCTTAGTCGTGTTTCGAGGTTTAACCCAAAGCCTGTTTTCCGATCGTAATTAAGGATAGCACCGGGGTTTCAGCCGGTCTTACCTAATGCATGTGATCAGCGATGTTCTTGCATGTGTTTGCCACTTATGCAGGCGGATTGGTGAATATAAGCATATCGGTTACAGGGTATTCTTAGGATCTCTCTGTGATTGGTATATTTATATTGGCCGATTGGCTTGTATAAGTTCGCACTAGAGTATTAGCTAGTGTATTTATCTTTATGCAACCCTCATCGGCCAATTCCAGTAATTTACTATAAACATATTAATATGGGCCGATGGGATTAGATTTGTTTCATCAGTTACATCATATTATTACTTCAAGTAAGCCGATATAGCTTTGCCCTATCGGCCAGGCCTCCACGATGCAGCATCGGCCTATCGGCCGATCGGCCATCGTTTCTCACATGGTTTACTTGTTTATTCTTGTTGATTGCAGATCAAATCAACTGGCACGCCCTACACGCACCTAGGCAGGCCATTGGACCTGCACTGGAGCTAAGCAGACCTCCCAGGCCGCCGTGGAAACGTGGAACCCGTTTTGTAGCGAGGCGGGTCTAAATTTTACGTCAACAGCAGCACAGAATTAGGGTTTAGATGGTAGAGTTGAAGGCCATAATATTCCAAAATGCCACGGAAGAAATCGCAAGTTGGAAGACCAAACCCGCAGTAGAAGAAGTGGGTGAAGACAACGATCTCACCGGTATTAGGGGTTGGGAATTCTTCACCGAACGCCGGACGCCAACCGATGATCTCCTTGGCCGGGAGAACTCTGTCCTTCACCATCTCCAGCAAGGTTGATTCCTTCACATCGGAGGTAGCCCATTGGTCAAAGGGGATTTCTCTCTCTTCGGCCATGGATGCGGATTGGAAAGGATGAATCTAGCGCTGGGGATGGGGATTTTTTGGGGGAAATGACGGGAGTTGGTTGTGCGCAAGGAATCTTGATGGGGCTTGAGCTTTCGGAGGGATGGATTTGGATGTGCGCGAGTTCTAGGTTTTTGTGAAGAACCTGTGAACATGAGCGTGGAAGGAGAAATTTTCGCAAGATGAAGCGGCGGGGAAGACGACGACGCTTTAGAAATATTAGGGTACCGCTAGGTTTTCTCGTTATTGGGCCGAGACCCATGAGAAGCTTACGGCCCATATTACAGGTGTGGCCTGGCACGTGTCTTAGGACTTAATCAGATTTGCTCTGGCAATATGTGCGTGTCTCATTGCCCAATACCTTTAAAAATCCTTTCATACGGCAGTTACACAACTTGTTCAAGATTGGTACGATGCTATTTGGAAGGTGACAAACAGTAAAGTTTTTTCTAACTGTCCCGGTAACTTTTTTATAGGTTGCGGGAACTGTTTGGTTTTTACAAAGCATTTGATCTTCTATTTTATCAATGCTATTTTGTCACCTTGGTGTGCTTTTTTGATTAAGACCAATATTATGGCAAGAGCTATTTAATATTTATGGTCACATTTTTCAAATGACTGAATGAATTATGAGTTTATTAACTTGGATTTTTTTATCTCAGAGGTTGGCTAAGTTGTATGCTCCGAGAGGACTCGGGCATAACGACTCGGATAAAGCATGAGCTTGCCATTACTCGGATAGAACGACTCAGATAAGCATGAGCTTGCCGAGTATTTGGATTCATTATACACTATCCCTTGATTATAAGGTTATGTATAATATGATTGCTTTTTGCTTAAGCCAGGCATTTATTTAACTCAGGAGAACATGATTATTATAGTTCTTGACTATATGCTTAGTTGTTTAACTAAACACATAGTCGGAGGCTACACCTAATTAGGTGCATCAGTTGATGCACCTAAATATTTATTTTTGATAATTTTTGAGATGTTTTCAGCCCTTCACAGCCCTTTTTGGATGATAAAGCACCCGGGAGACTCAGGCAGAGGTGATGGAGACACTTGGCGATAGAAGCACTCGGCTGACGAGTCACTCGGCTGTGTGTTATTTTGGTTCGGGGCAAGATTATCTTGTCGACTATGAAGGTCTCGGGGGCTACTGTGGAGATTATGGGTACCGGATACTCTCACGGCTAGCTTATCCGACTTGCCATAGGGGATAGGTTATGATTTATGATTATGTAAACCGGCTTATGACTTGGGTGTTACATTACCATTGAGATAAGGTAACAGCTCATAGTCTATAGTTGATAAGATTGAGGAGTCCGACATAGAGTATGATAGGGTCTCCGACTTGTAAACCCCTCCTCCGGGACTATATAAGGAGGATAGGGCGTCCCTTGAGGGGCATAAGAAAAATACACACGAGTACAGAAACTCACGAGAGTACATATTGAAAGAGATCAAGAGTTTAATAAATCACTCGGCAGATCGAATCCCCGAAACAGGAGTAGGATATTACCTCTCGAAGAGAGGGCCTGAACCTGTCTAAATTCCTTTTGTTTACTAACCCATCGTGTTTGGCACTTGACTGCTACCCTCAGATTCTTATTGCCGAAACCAAGTTTCGACATATAGAAACTTTTTGAAAAAAAAACACACCGTTTAGCAGTTTAAAGAGTGTGCGCGTGGAAAACAAAAGGCTTTTCAGCCACTATATCATTCTCTCGAAGTCAAATTTTACTGTTATTTTGAAGATGGACGAAATACATTCTAAGGAACAAATGACATATTGACTGTTATTTTGAAGTCAGATAACTACTGTATCTCATAGCACAACGGCAACCACATACATGAAGCAATTAAAGAATGACTGGAGATTTTTCGGTCGTCGCAAGATCCATCAAGCGCAGTATTTTACTCAAGGACCAAAGATGTGCCTGTTGTTGCTCTTGCCCTTTTGGTCATTGATAACAAGGAAGGTCACGTTATAGCAGTGAAATGTTTGTTAGGATTCCAATTGTTGGGTCCTACATGGTTAGGTAGAGTAGTTTGTCCCTCTCTAGAGACCACTTATAACATGTTGAAAGTTTTGAAATGGGTCATTTTTATTTTTTCTCCGCCACTGGAAAGTTTGCCGAGCCTCTCCTGTTAACCGAAAATTTCACGTTGGTAATCAGTGGGAAGAAGAAAACTCGTGTACTAATCACGTGTCTTTTGTTGCGTGCAAGCAAAACAACACAACACAGCTCGTGGCTAGCTGTTTTCTCCGTCTCAATATGTAATATGTTCAGATTTTTAATTCTAAAATGAGTCTAATCTTATTTTAAGTTACTATAAGATGAAGGTCTTTGAAACGGAACACCATTTGGACCATATATATATATCTCGCACCGGCCGAACCTGATTTCTTCAGAGATACGTACAAGAGTAGGCAAAAAAGAATATATTCTTACGGCAGAGCAGAGCAGCCGGCTGACCGAGCCGATCGTCGACGATGGTCACCGGCGGCGAGCAGATGGTGTGCGTGACCGGCGCCGGTGGCTTCATCGGGTCATGGCTGGTGAAGGAGCTCCTCCACCGCGGATACTTTGTGAGGGGAGCCGTGAGAGAACCTGGTGAGTCCGTCGACGACAACCACCTTCGTGAAGCAGTTTTGAACATCGATACTGTCTCTGAACTCTAAATTAAATGAGCCTCAGTCCGGTGTTCTCTACTGTTAATAAAAAACAATCTAAATCGTTGATCTCATTTGATCAAAAGATTTTAATCTATTTGTACTACCATCCTAGTTAGCGATAGTAGAAACACGAAAGGACATTATTGTTCACAAAATATGTATAAAGGGGTATAATCATCATTCGACATTGACTAAACATTTTTTCTTCTTTTTTTCTTTTTTGATGGAATATGAGCGATGCCAACGAAATGGATAACCACAGATTGATCTAGATGAGAAAAACATAAATAATAAAGTTACTCTTAATCATTGTATTAGTAAATTAGTAATTTATCCTGAATAGAGAATAGTTTAGATCATTCTTTTATCTTTACTGATCAGTAGAGAGTATCGGAGTATCGCTTTAATAAATACAAGCTAAACCATAACTTCTTTTATCGAAATATACCTGTAGAAATCCAATCAAATGTATTTTCTAGGACAAATATGTCCATAGTATTTTCATGCGTCTAATATAGATATTTCAAAAAGATATTGATGTGCAGAGTTTTAAAATTTTGTTTTAAATTCTCTATTTTGTTTGTCTTGCTACAGAGGGCAGAAAGAATGCTCATTTGCATGCTCTGGATGGAGCTAAAAGAAGGTTGTCCCTCCAAAGAGCTGATGTGTTGGACTGCAACAGCCTTCGTGCTGCGTTCAACTTATGCGATGGTGTTTTCCACGTGGCATCACCAGTCTCAAATGACCCTGTTAGTTCCAAATTTCATATGAATTATCTAAAAATTCGAATCTCTATTTTTTTTGTAATTTTATCATACTTGAACAGGTAATGAGAGGTATCATATATTTTTTATATAGAACTTAGTATCTTTATATAAATATCATAGTTTTTAGTGTAAAATTTATGTAGTCAGGTGTTTTCTCAAGTACCATAAAATTTTTATTTTTTCTATTTTTCAGTGTAATAGATAACACCAATGATCAATTTTGTAGTATTAAACATATGATGTTCATTTGAGATAGCTCATGAATCGAATTGTTTCAAACGTATAGGAACTTCTGCCAACTGCTATCGAGGGAACAAAGAATGTCATCAATGCTGCTGCGGACATGGGCATCAAGCGTGTGGTGTTTACGTCGTCTTATGGTGCTGTCCATATGAACCCTAAAAGGAGATCAGATCAGACTCTTGATGAAACTTGTTGGAGTGACCTTGAGTTCTGCAAACAAACACAGGTCTACACAACCAGCCAGTGTAAATGTTTGAAACCACCATGACCAATCTACACAAGATATACACAACAGTTCGAGCAATCATATAACCAAAAATAAATACAAGGAAAGAAATTAATGGAGTACACAACTAAAACATCAGAACTAATTCACAGAACAAAGTTAATTAACTGACAGGGATTCATCAGTGAACGTAATATACTTAACTAATGTGTATATAATTAAACAACACAGAATTGGTACTGCTACGCGAAGATGGTGGCCGAGAAGACGGCGACCGAGGAGGCGTCGAAGAGAGGGGTGCAGCTGTTGGTGGTGGTGCCGGCCGTCACCGTGGGGGAGATGCTGCAGCCGGCGCTGAACGCCAGCGTCTACAGGGTGGCCACCTACATGAGGGGCACCAAGAAGGCGTACCCGAACGCCGTCGCCGCGTACGTCGACGTGCGCGACGTCGCGCGCGCGCACGCGCTTGTGTACGAGCACCGCGGCGCTCATGGGCGCTACCTCTGCATCGGCAGCGTGCTGCACCGGTCCGAGTTTGTTCGCTTGCTTAAGGAGCTCTTCCCCCAGTACCCTATCACATCCAGGTAATTTAATTAATCAACATTCACAATAGCACTGTTTTATTTTATGATCCGTGCAATCAGAACCTCGTGAAAAAAAACGCTAAGTTTTGACATGTCAAATTGGTATAGTGGATTTGTCGTGGAAGAAATTTTCGCATAATTACGTTTTCAATAATTTGTATAAATATGTGATAATTAGAAAATAAAATGATGTAATATGGGCCAAAAATCTTATTCTTATTAACTGATTCAGGTGTGAAGATGACAGTAAGCCAATGGTGAGACCTTACAAATTCTCTGTACAAAGGTTAGAGGCTTTAGGCATGCAGTTCACTCTTTTGAAAGAGAGTTTGTACAAGACTGTGATAAGCCTACAAGACAAGGGTCACCTAACAGCAATCTCACACCGTTCAGCCCTGTGAATCATGATCAGAAATAAACGGAAAATTTGAATAATTAAATTGATTGTGTATGCATTGTGAGAAGGAACGGAATTGAATCCTAGTGAGGCAATGATTATCATTATGGTTTTTGCAAGGACTTTAATGTTGTGTTTTGCTATGAATTAGAGGTATTTCTCTTCTCAATTTTCTGAAAACGCAATGAATAAACACCTGGCAATTTTCAGTTCAAAAATGCAGCAACGGCAGTGAGTGATGGGTGGTGGTCCTTTGGAGCGAGAACGACAGGGGTGGATGGCAGACATAAGTTTAACCCGGTCTTACCAGGCCGACAATGACAAAACGGTTCTATTAATAGCCAAACTAATCTAAAACAATAATTTCAACTCCTTTCTAAAACAGGTCTAGCGGTGGCTGGTCTAATGCTAGTCCCTCCCTTGGTTGCATGTGCAGGCGACGTTGGTGTGTAGTGGTTCTTTTTTTTCCTCACTATAGCCTTTTAGAGTTGTAGTCTTGTAAACTTTTACTATTATATTTAATGAAACTTCGCACTGTCTAAGTGACGGTTCATTCGAAAATAAAATGCAACAACCAACTTGGACTACAATGGGAACTCGGTACATAACCGGCTGACAAGTCGGCCTTCTGACCTCTCCTTCCTAGTAGAATCCTAGCATGTGCCAACCATGATACCGAGTCAATGATGGTCAACAGAATCACAATCAGCGCATGTTGCGCACTCCGCCTCTAAATCACAAGTCCTCTTCCCGCCAACCCTACACAACACAATCACCTTTCTTGCTCCGCTTCGCTTCGTCGCATAGAGCATAATTTTAGGGTTTTAAGAGGAACGAGTATAGGGTTGATGAGTGTTTTTTAGGAATCTTTGGAACATTATTTTATCAATAAAGGTCAGTCTACAATTCTGTTTTTCAATTTCATTTTTAAGCATGGTGAGGATGGCAGATTTTTTCCCTAACCTTATACTGCTTCTAGATTTTGATCTAAACATTCGATTTGAGTGCAGTTCTTTTTCTTTCATAGTGAACTCTAGTTTATTCATGCAAAGTTTGGTATAATTCTATTAGTTGATTTTTAAGCAATCTGGGTTTTATTTCGCGTAAGTCACTATTAGGTCAATTAGGTTCCATTAATATCATCCATTGTTTTTCAAGTTTCTTGACAATTTTTTTTAGATTGCATGGCAGACGCACATGCACACCCACCATTACACACAACACCACACTACCCCACGAATGCGTCTCTAGTTTCTTAGCAAAAGTTATACCTAGGATCTGTTTAGAACTTATGTTTAAGTTGCACATTGAACAGATTTGATTTGGCGACGTTCTAACAACTTTTGTTTGGTGTAATTTCGCTGTTTACAGTGTCATGACACTGTAGTGCGACCTTTTACTTTGGCTTTGTATATTTGGTAGGGTGATTAGTTTAATGTTTTAATAATGCTATAATAACTTTTACATAATTTGTTATTATTTTTTATTGTGTGTTTGTTTTCGTTGCTTTAAAAAAGAAGTAAGAGCCTCACCAACAAAATGTGCATAATCCACCCCTAAGAGCATCACCAAACGTCCTCCTATTTCCTTCCAAAACTAATTTTGAGGGATTTTAGTGAAAAAATTGGATCCAACAAATCCCCTAAACCCCTCCGTCCGTTTTGGAGTTCCCTTCCCCGAATATGTCGCTCGGTGGGTTTGAGGGGGAGCGAGCGCTCCCCTCTCGCGCGTGCTACTCCTCTCCTTCTCCGCGTCTCTCCTCTCCTTCCCGCGTGACTGGCGAGATGTTCCCGCACCCGCGCCCGCCAGCTTCCCAGCCGCCAGCCCGCAAGAGGGGTTCCGGCATCAGCTTCCTCTTCGTCCGCATCGGCGTTCGTCCCACCGGCGTCGGCTTCATTTTCTTCATCGGCGCCTCATCCCTTCACCGCGACCGCGAATGAAATTGACTTCGCCGGGCATTCATCATCGCTCCCACAAGCTCCACTGCCACCTCGATTCGTGCCACTACCCAAATACGGGTCGATTCGGCCGGTCGCCCCTCCGCGCTTCATACCGCCGCCACCCACCACCACACCCCCTCGTGTAGGGTTGGCGCCTCCCCGACCTGGGCTTGTCCCGTCGGCCGGCAACCCCCCCCCCCCCCCCCCCCCACACACACACACACACACACCCCCACCCCCACACCGGAGTTCCAGGGAGAGCAGCAAGCAGCCATGGAATTCGCCAAGGGGATGGAGCCTATGGATCAGGACTCTGCCGACGTGGATTTGGGGCAGGATTGGTATGCTGGTGAAGAGGAGTTTGGCCGTGGGAGCACTTCCGGTGTCCCCGGCGCCGATTTTGTCAGCAATCAAGGTAATTTCTCCCTAATCCTCCATACTTGGTCATGACATTTTCTTGTGCAATGCATTGAAATGCAGTTCTTGATTCCTTGCTTGCAAGTAAAAAACTAGTGTGACAATTACAGTAGTTGTGTCAATTACATGGTCATACTTCCAGTTCAGTGGTCAGTAGAATAGTGTGTACAGATCTCTGAGTCACACTTGTTGAAATCAGTTTTTATCTCCATGTCGTATTGTAGGATACTTTTTACAATTATCAGGTTTTGAACAAGGCAGGACTGATTAACAGTGCAGATGTTTTAGAGTATGTTGGTGTAGCTGTACTATGTTCTGGGAGATGACAACATGAAATATGCATAAATTCTGACTGCCTTGGTTTTGTTTAGCCATTTCACTCTGGAAACTTATTTAATTTTAGCTCTGCACTGCTTTGGTACTCTTCAGCTATTCCACTATGAAAACTACTATACTTTGCTGTGCACTGCCTTGGGACTGTTTACTCATTGCACATGTGACTGCCCATTTATTTTATTGTTAATCTAGAAACACTTAATTATGTGATTACTGTCTGCAATTGGTGATGCACTGAATAACTGCCATGAACTGTTTTTTCCCTTGATAAACATTGCATCCATTTCCAAGAACTGTCTCGGTTGAGTTTATGACACATGCATCTACATATGGTTGTCAAAATCTATTTTATATTTTGCTGTCATTTTATTTTTCAATGGATGTACATATTATAAGTTAGGTGATGAACCTTTTTGCATGAACAGCAAGCATGGATGAAAGTGGGTATTTTACAAACTTGATAAATGAGGGTGGCGGTACTTATTATGATTGGAGTGCTCTAGGTAGCCAACCCGAAGATCCAGAGCCACAAGTTGGGAAAGGGAAAGCATCAGTGAGACCAAACCAAAAAAGGTCCAAGAATTTTAGTATGAAGGAGGATGTCCTGTTGGTCTCTGCATGGATAAATATTAGTATGGATGCTATTCAAGGTCTGATCAATCTCGGAGTACGTATTGGAACCATATTTATGAATTTTTTCATGCAAACAAAGATTTTAACTTCAGATCGCACTCAAAATTCTCTCATGTATCGTTGATCCACTATACAAGAGTATGTGAATAAGTTCGCTGATTGTGTTAGTCGTATCGAGAATAGACCTCAAAGTGATGTCAACGTTGAGGACATGGTGATAATTTAACTGTTGTATATGTCATTGTTATTAATCATTTAGTTATCATTGTAGCCTAACTTTCTTTTGCACTTATATATGTAGCTTCTGCAGGCTGAGGTGTTGTATAAGAAGGATGACGAGAAAGATAGGTCTTTTCAGTTCATGCACTGCTACAAATTTTTGAAGGACCAGCCAAAGTGGATTGAATGGCGAATTCAGAAGGCGGCTGCAAAAAATTCTAACAAGCAAAAGACCAATGCCAACTCTACTCCTGCTACAGCTGCACCAACTGGTCATCAGAGTTCCATTCCTGAAGAGGTGGTTGTTCCGGATGATTCCATGCCATCAGGAAGACCTGCTGGGAGGAAGAAAGAGAAAGAAAAGCAACGCAAAGGTTCGGATCAATCAAAAATTGATGCTTTGGATCATTTATGGGCTAAGAAGAAAGAAACTGATGTGGAGAAGGAGCGGCAAAAAGCTGAGAGGTACAAAGTTGCATTCGCGCTTGATCAACAACGGATTGATTTGGACAAAGAAAAGTTTGTGTTCAAGAGAATGATAGAAGAAGATAGGCTTTTGAGGCTAGATACTAGTGCGATGTCCATCGAGAAGCAAGAGTATTATAAAAGTGTCAAGAGTAGTATTCTAAGTCGTCATTCGGCCCAACCATAATTTTATCTTATCAATTAGGAATCAAAATTTATTTATGTCTACAGCAGATTGGTCTCAGCTTTAATAGTTTTATTTGCTACGAAGAATCTGTACTTATTTTTTAAAGGAGCGATGAACTAGTAAATTTAGTTACCTAATTAAATATTTGGATTGAATGGCTGCTGGAATGTCCTGTTTGGTGCTGCTGTGCTGCTGTGTGCTGCTGTTTGCTGTTGCTGGAATGTTGTTGATGTGTTGTGCTGCTGGAATGATGCTGTGGGTGCTGAAAATAGCTGTTGTCTGCTGTTGCTGGAATGATGGAATGATGCTGCTGTTGCTGCTATTTTTAGTTGTGCTGCTGAAACTGCACTGCTGCTGCTTAAATAGTTGCTGTTGCTGCTACTGCTGCTGAAATAGCTGCTGTTGGTGCTGAAATATATGCTGCTGCTGCTGAAAATTTAAGCAGTTTCAGCTGAAAATTAGCTGCTGCTTCTGGAATGTATGAAAATTGCACATAATCCACACGACATACATACAAGCCCAATGTTCATCCATTGCACTGTACTGACACATACGTAGGGAAATTGATTGAGCATAGAAGCACAAATTAAAAAATAAATCTCCATCTCTCATTACATGCATAATATAGTCCTAATTATTAAGTATATATAAAACTCTAATTATTACAATCTCAATAATAATAGTTTAGTGAAATATAAATAAACAACATTGTTTAATATTGGTCTCCATGACGATGCCACAAATGTTTGATGAGATCCTCTTGTAGCTGGTTATGAATTGCCTTGTTTTTAATTTTTTCATAATTTGCAAGGAACTCATTAAATTCAGCTGTACGTTCATGGGAACCATCCGTTTGTTCTCCCATCTCAACATAATGCAAATTTTCTTCATTATCACGCTCGTCCTCAACAATCATGTTATTCAGGATTACACAAGCTCTCATTATTTGACACAGAATCAACGGATCCCAAAAACGAATTGGCCCATTGACAATAGCAAAGCGAGCTTGCAGCACCCCAAATGCTTGTTCAACGTCCTTCCTAACAGATTCTTGGGCTTTAGCAAAATATTTTCTCTTATTGCCTTGTGGCATCTGGATGCTCTTTACAAGTGTTACCCATGAAGGATAAAAACCATCTGCAAGATAATACCCCATAGTATAGTCGTGCCCATTAATGGTATAATTAACTTTAGGAGCCTGCCCTTCAGCTAACTTTGTAAACAACGATGATCATTGGAGCACATTAATATCACTATGAGTTCCAGGTAAGCCCAAGTACGCATGCCAAATCCATCGGTCTTGCGAGGCAACAGCTTCTAAAATTAAAGTAGAAACTCCCTCTTTTCCTTTATACTGACCGTGCCATGCAGTCGGGCAGTTCTTTCACTCACAGTACATACAATCTAAAGAACTCAACATACCTGAAAATCCTCTACTTTCTCCAACTGCAAGTAACCTAGCAATATCATTCTCATTTGGTGTCCTCATGTACTCCTCCCCAAAAACTTCATCAACAGTTACGATAAACCTTCTAAAACTCTCAATAACAATACTACCCCCAATACAAACATACTCATCAACTGCATCTGCAGCTATTCCATAACACAACATACGTGACACTGCTGCTACCTTTTTCAAACATGATAGCCCAATGATATCAACTGCATTTCTCTTCTGCACAAAATAATCATCATGCGCTTCAACAGCATTCATTATGCGTAAAAAGAGAGGCATTTTCATTCTAAACCTGCATAATAATTAGCAATAAGAATTAATACGTGTATCACTAATTCAAATCAAGATTGAAAAAATACAATTCACTATTACCCACCTGCGTCTAAAATGAACAGGAAGGTAGGTATGTAGGTTCTACTAAAAAATAGTCATTGTATAGTCTCCAATGACCAGCCAATCTTTCCAGATTAATCACCGCATGTCCAAAGACAGACCCGCCTCGCTTCGATTCTTCATTGTTATCATCAAACACTGTTTCAACCGCCTCAAAAATAAATTCATCATCATCATCCGACGAAGACTCATCATCCAGTAGTATCTTAACGAGGCTGCCTAGACGACTCATCTCCTTTTTTAACACGATGAGGGAGTGTAGGGAGAGGCGGCCAAGCGAGGAGATAGAGAGGTGGGCGGCACCAGTGGGGGATAGAGGAGAGGGGGAAGGGGGAGATGGCAGGGATGGTGTGGGAGATCGGCGACGAGCAGGGCGTGCGTGATGAGATCAGCCGGCGGCATCGGGGCAGGGAACGTGTGAGGAAGAACACGCATGGGCTCAGTGTTGGGTGCAATCTCTTTCCGCGCGCGGGGAAGGAAGAAAACAGATATTTCTGTTAGTACTTTAACAAAAGGGCCCACTTTTAATTTTTGGGAATTAAATTTAGGCTTTCGGAGGAGTTTTTTCACTTACTATTTTTAGTTTAGAAAACCCAAAAATCAAATTTTAAGTGAGGGTCATTGACGTCTTCTGATCAACGCCGTACCAATCCTACACCCTTGAATGGACTCGAGGTATCAGCCGTAACCACTAGTACAGATCCTATCATCTGTGACGGGCTCAATTATGCCTGGACTACTTGGGCCGTCAGAACGAAGTCATCTCAATCGGGCCTAAATTTGTACCGTTGTAGATGTACTCATACAGTCATACTCTAGGCCCAAGTACATATAGCCCGTCACCGATGACACTCATCTGTGACGGGCACAGATTTAGGCCCGATTGAGATGACCTAGGATATCTCAATCGGGCCCGTCTACAGAGCCCGTCAGAGATAAGGGTCATCGGTGACGGGCTCAAAAGATGGCCCGATTGAGATGGCTTTAAAGCCCGTCACCGATGACTCATATCTGTGTTGGGCTTTTATTGATGCCCGTTAGAGATAACTGTGCGCCCGTTAGAGATATCTGTTCATTGGCTCGATTGAGATATATTTTGCACACTATAAAGAGACCACCCGACTGTTGTCTGAAGTTATCTCACTATTCACTATTTTGGTGGGAGGTTGAAGGGGGCGAATTTTTGTTATTTTTTTACAAACAAAAACAGAAAAATCTTAGAAGTAAGTAAAAAGGTAGTAATAATTTTTTTTAATTTAGTAGTATGTTAACTAATATTTTATTAAATTTTGCAGCGATGGATCGAAGTTGGATGAATGCGACAACTTTGAAACGTCATTGCAAAGAGTATAGAGATGGCGTTTTAAGTTTTATGAACGTTGCGGAGGAGGATAGGAAAAGAAGAAATAGCAAATACATGTGTTGTCCATGTAGAGATTGCAAGAATGATATTATGTTTAGCGGAGAAGAGGTACACTCTCACTTGATACAACAGGGATTCATGAAGGGCTACACATGTTGGGTGAAGCATGGAGAGCAAGAATCGGGTAGTGGTGCAGCTGCAGACAGAAGTGGTGCAGACAATCATGAAGATGAAGATGAGCATGACATGTTTATACCATCTCCATTGGGCGGTGAAATGGTTGATGTGGATCCTGATATGCTGCAAGAGATGTTACGTGACGTTGAGGAGCAAGCTCACAACGAGAGAGATTCCATGAAGTTCAACAGGTTGGTCAGCGACTCCGAGACACCTCTATACGCCGGATGCAAGGTAAAGCACATCAAATTGTCAGCTACCTTGGACCTAATGAAGCTGAAGGCAAGTAGTGGATGGACAGACAAGAGTTTTACGGAACTTTTGGGAATATTGAAGGCCATGCTTCCTGAAGAGAACACATTGTCCGAGACGACATATGAAGCAAAGCAGGTTCTGTGTCCCCTGGGGTTAGAGGTCCGTAGAATTCACGCTTGTCCAAACGATTGCATATTGTACCACAAGCAATATGCGGACCTAGATGCTTGTCCTGTATGCAAGGCTTCTCGATACAAGCGAAAGAAAAGTGCGGGGGAGAGAAAGAAGTCTAAGCGGGGTGGTCCGGCGAAGGTTGTGTGGTATCTACCTATCATTGATCACTTCAAGAGAATATTTGCCAACCCCAAGGAAGCAAAGTTAGTGCGTTGGCATGCCGAAGATAGAAGGAACGATGGTTTGCTAAGGCACCCTGCGGATTCGATTCAATGGAGGAATATCGATCGAATGCACAAAGACTTTGCTGCCGATCCCAGAAACATGAGGATATGTCTGTGTACGGATGACATGAATCCTTTCGGAGATATGAGCAGTTCTCACAGCACTTGGCCCGTTCTTATTGCGAACTATAACCTCTCGTCATGGTTGTGTTTCAAAAGGAAATATATTATGTTGTGCTTGTTAATCCAAGGTCCGAAACTACCGGGCAATGATATCGATGTGTTCTTGGAGCCTGTTATCGATGATCTTGAGATTCTTTGGAAAGAAGGTGTGGAAACTTGGGATGCATATGGTCTGGATAACTTCAAGCTACGAGTTCTATTGTTCTGCACCATTAACGACTATCCTGCACTAGGTAATCTTTCTAGACAAACCGTGAAAGGAAAGAAGGCTTGCTCTAACTGTATGGAACATACACGCAGTAGGTGGCTGAAGAAATCAAGAAAGATGGTTTACATGGGTCATAGGAGATGGCTCCCGCTACGCCACGCCTTTAGAAGAAAGAAGAAAATTTTCAACGGTCGGAGAGAACTTGGAACTGCTCCCAAGGATTTGTCTGGAGACGAAGTCCACGACATGGTCAAAGACATAACTAATGAGTTTGGGAAGAAAAGAAAACGTGGCAAGGCAAATGATAAGGGTATGTGGAAGAAAAAATCCATATTTTGGCGGCTACCATACTGGAAAGACCTTGAGGTCCGGCATTGCATTGATCTAATGCATGTAGAGAAGAATTGCTGCGATAGTTTGCTCGGGCTACTGCTTAATATGCCTGGAAAGACAAAGGACGGGTTGAATGCTCACCTAGATTTGCAGGAATTGAACATTCGCAGTGAGCTTCAGCCTGTTACGGATGAAGAGACAGGAAGAGTGTACCTCCCACCAGCTTGTCATACATTGTCAAAGGATGAGAAGATCGCAATGCTATCATGCCTGGCTGATATTAAGGTTCCTTCGGGCTATTTAGCAAGGATCAGTAAGTACGTTAAATTGGAGGATCTAAAACTGGTCGGAATGAAGTCTCACGATTGTCACGTGCTAATCACATAGATCTTGCCAGTTGCTATCGGAGGCATTCTAGCACCCAAAGTCCGTCACACGATCCAACGGCTCTGTGCTTTCTTCAATGCAATCGGTCAGAAGATTATAGATCCCGAAGATCTAGATAAGATGCAGGCTGATATTGTCAATACCCTGTGTCACTTGGAGATGTATTTTCCACTGTCTTTCTTTGATATCATGGTTCATCTCCCTGTTCATCTAGTGAAGCAAACAAAACTATGTGGTCGAGCTGTTCTAAGGGAGATGTACCCCTTTGAGAGGTATATGGGAGTTATTAAGTCGTACGTTCGAAATAGAGCAAAACCGGAGGGAAGCATCATTGAAGGGTACACGACGGAGGAGGTTATTGAGTTCTGCATCGATTACATGATGGAGACTGATCCTATTGGAGTTCCTACATCTCGCCACGAAGGAAGGTTGGCAGGCCTTGGCGCAACAGGCAGAAAAAGAATTGTACCCGATCAGGCATCGTATGCGTAGGCTCATTTCGCTGTGCTACAACATATGGCCGAAGTAACTCCATACTTTGAGGAGCATCTAGCGAAGGTCCGACAGGAGAACATGGGTCGATCAGATATGTGGATCAACAGAGAACATAGTACTCGCTTCAACGAATGGTTCAAGAATCGTATCGCACGGTCAACCGATGGCCCAAGTGAGATAATACGAAGGTTGGCAAGGGGCCCAAGCTGGGATGTTGACACACGGCATGGGTACGATATCAATGGATACACATTCTACACCGTCAAACAAGATGGCAAAAGCACAGTGCAGAATAGTGGAGTCCATATAGATGCATATCAGGATCAAGCTGGATCGAACACATACTATGGCCGCATAGAGCAGATCTGGGAGATGAACTACAGGAGCTTCAAAGTCCCTTTGTTTCGTTGCAACTGGGCGAATATCCGCACTGGTGTTAAAGTCGACAGGGAAGGATTCACTTTAGTGGACCTGGCCAAGGTTGGATACGCGGACGAACCATTCGTCCTAGTGAAGCAGGTCGAGCAGATTTTCTATATACAAGACCTCGCAAACAAGAAGCTGCACGTCGTTAGGGATGGCAAACGAAGAATTGTTGGGGTTGACAACGTCGTCGATGAGGAAGAATATAACCAGAATCTTCATGTGAGACCTCAGATCGACCTTGACGATGATCCCAAAGATGGAGTGGCATACGCTCGTTCTGACCATTCGGAAGGCATATCCTTGTAAATAGAGTCTTCGTAGTACTGTAATTTGCAAATTGATATAAGTAATGAAGTATTTTGTACCGGTGTCTTATGATCTGCATATTTTAATTTCATATGGTTTTTAAAATTTAATAGCAAATTTACACCGTTTAAATAAGGCATAGGTTAATTATAATAATTTTTTAAAATTTAATAGCAATTTTAAACTAATTTAATAAGGAATATTTTAATTTAACAGAAATTTTACACCATTTAAAAATGTAATAGCAATTTTAAATCGGGTATAAGTTAATTATAGATGATTTTATAACTTAAATATCATTATTAAATACAATTAATAAGGAATATTTTAATTCTATAGTGGGATGAGCTTATCTCTATCGGGCATACAAATAATGTCCGTAGGTTATCTCTATCAGGCGTAGTAGTTCTGCCCGTCACGGATGTCTGTCATCCGTATCAGGGTTGTTAGTTATGCCTGTCACGGATGTGTGTCATCCGTATCGGGCTTTTTACTTATGCCCGTCACGGATGTGTCTTATCCGTATCGGGCTTAGTACTTGTGCACGTCACGGATTATTGTCATCCGTATCGGGCTTAGTACTTGTGCCCGATGGTGATGACCTACCACTAGGTTTTTTACCGATCCAGATCTGACTCTAAGTCTCACTCTCACTCCTTCACGCCGCCGCCTCCTCCCTCCAAGCGCCTCCTCATCGACCATCGCCGCCTCCTCCTCCTCGCCGCCGGCGCCTCCTCGCCACCGCCGTCCTCCTCCTCCTCGCCACTGCCGTCCTCTCCTTGACGCCGCCGCTGCCTCCTCGCCGCTGCCGTCCGCCTCCGCGACGTCGCTGCCTCCTCGATGTCGTCCTCCTCCTCGACGCCGCCGCCTCGTCGACGCCATCCTCCACCTCGCCGCCGGCGCCTCCTCAACGCCGCCATCCTTCTTCTTTCCCATTTCCGGCCACGGTTTGAGGTCAGTAAAGTTCGATTTCACTGATTTTGATTTGTTCTACTATTCAGTATTCACACTTGTTTAGTTGGTAGGAAACTGGAATTTACAGAACTTAGTAAATTGCTTAGTTGCTTAGTTGGTAGGAAGCAAGATGGAGCAACAATATTTGAAGATTGTTTAGTTACATTCATCGAAAGGGAATTCTTCCTGCAAGTTAAGGATGGGGACATCATCTCTCGTTGTTAAAATATCAAACATCGAATATATTCATAGTATTTCATAATATATTACAATTAGTATATTAGTATTAATATAGTATACAATGAATTATTAATTTATACTATAGTACATTGTATATTAGTACATTGTATGAATTAGTACTATAGTATAGTAGTATATTAGTATTAATACTATGAATTAGTATTAATACTATAGTATACTATACTATAGTATATTTATATGAATTATTAATTTATACAATTACTATATTAGTATTAATATAGTATACAATGAATTATTACAATGTATATATATAGTATATTACACTAAATTAAGAATTGTTCATAGTAATTCATTGTATTAATTTATACTATGAAGTATTAATGTATACTAATTCATTGTAGTACTAATTTGACACTAAATTTATACAATGTTGACCGTATATTACAATGGTACGTATATATTTGTATACTACAATGGTGGAGATGTAATATACAGTTAATTTGTCGCATTAATCAAGGTATACATGTGTAGTACACCTTTTTTTAACTTTCTTGCCGTACAACAGTTATATAGAAAATGTCGCAGCAAGGCGAACCCATGTCAGCGACTACTAGTGGGACAACATCGAGCCGGGCTCCTAGGACCCAGAATAAGTTCTCTAAGGAAGTGTACACCATAACAAAGGTGGACGATCTGGGATTTTCGACGGCTCCTGCGAAAGCTGTCAAAAAGTTCTCAACGATATGCGGAGTCCTCGGGAGGCGGAACTTCACCATTTTGAAGGACCACATCGATCTGGTCCCACAAGAAGAAAAAGATGAGGCCTGGAAGCAGTTCAAGGAAAGCTTCGAATACCCCCCCAGAGGCCGAGGCAAGACTCAAGCGGCAGGCTATCTGCAAGATGGGCAACTTGTGGAAAAATTTCAAGACCATGTTGGTCACCGACTACGTCCTCAACCCCGCCCAGCCAGAACCATTCGGGAAGTACCCATTCATCTCACGGGTCGTGTGGGAAGAGTTCCATGCCGCAAAATCAACCCCCGAGTCTCGGGCAAAAAGCGAGGCCTATAGGAGGTTGCAGGCAAAAAACCTTCACCCACACCGGCTTGGCACTAGAGGCTACGCCGGGAAGCAGCACGAATGGGTCAAAGAGGATGAAGCTGCTGCAGAATCTAACACGCCGCCAGTTCTTGGTGATATCCCGACCACCTGAGCAAGGAACTGGGCAAGGGCGAGGGTGAAGAAGAATAGTGATGGAACGCTTACGTTCCCAAATCCCGAAGATCAAGTGGTGTACCAGAAAATCGTAAGTACCACACATAGAGTATGTTTCGTTAGGTTGTATCGTACTCTTGATTAAATTCGTCCTAACTGTATCGTAGGTCGAGATGACTACTGAGAGACAGGCCTCCGAAGAGGTCTGCTCACAAAGACGTGAGGATGACATCCTCACAAAAGCGTTGGGAAGCGAAGAACACCGTGGACGGACAAGGGGCATTGGCTCCAATGTTCCATGGAAGCTTGGGTTTCCCCAATACGCGTGGCAGTACAGGAAGCACAGGCTTTCAAAGGCGCAGAAAGATGCACGCCTTAAGCAACAACTTCGGGACGAGATTAGAAACAAGCTCCAAGAAGAGTTCGATTCGAAGTTGTTACAAGTGGAGGCTCGGGTGGAGGCACGCCTTAGGGAAAGCGAGCCTGCTGCCGCTCCCATAGTAGAAACGAGCCCCATGCAGAGGCGTAGTAGCTGCGCATCTACTGGGGCGGCAACACAAGAAACACCAGCCCCCACTGCGGTGGACCACATAACGGTAAAACCAACACAAAACGTATATGTTCTCTTAGCACCACAGTACATTATAACATATTATAAAGATACGTATGAATCTATTGCAGGGACCCACATCGTGCACCCTAGTCGTTAGGGTGACAAAAGACTTTGCAATTCCTGCCGCAGAGGGTCTTGCATTCAAGCCCACGCCGGAGACCCGAGTGCATGGGGGCAGCTGCTAGCCGGCCATGCTAAAGTTCAAGTGGACATGGTGAAGCCCGATTGGGTTGGCTTCACTCTCCCGCTCCCACCAAATGATGAGGTTCTGACCCTTGGAGCTGCACATGGGACCTTTATCCAATGGCCCAAGCAGAACATTCAGATAAATATAACTCCTAGGCCAGCACCAAGTGCTCGTCCGGCGCCGCCGCCGTATCCCCCTCCAGCTCTTGTATCTGCCCCTCCTGCCGTTGAAAAAGGAGATCAAGATCTCCAATTGCAGTATGATACAGATTTTGGGGATGACGGATAAGAGGTCAGCAGCAGAGCGCACCTCCCCCCAGTCTCCAAAAAAAGAAAGAGGGTGGCATCTTCTCCACTGTCACGCCCAGAAATTCGCTAACCCGAATTCCAAGCGGAATGTGTATTAAAATCCTTGTCCAGGACCAGCCAGGGTACACAAACGACAAAGTTGACATACAGATCCACGTCTTACAAACACCATAAAAATCTCTTACATAAATGCAGCGGAAAAAGAAAACAACCTATTCTATTAAACTAGACACTTGCAACGTAGCAACTCCAATCCACAGGCATCCTCGACAGTAGCCACAAGCCTACTCTTCTGAAAAGTCTTCCTCTGATACATACTCCAACTCTGGTGTGGGGAAAAAATAGAGCAAGACTGTGTACTACCCACTGTACTCAGCAAGTCATATCGGAAAGGAAAATAATGATGCAAGTAATAACAAAGGAGGCTGAAGGAGATTATTTGCATAAAATACGCATTTAAAAACAATAGTTGAAAGCAGTATAAACAGTTAAGTTAATTAATCAAAATTGAACCATCACTGTCCAACGCTACACCACGTTACGACAGGCCCAAACCACCATCTGAACTACACCAGTTCTATTAAGTCAAATTATTAGTAAGTACAACTAATCATGGTCAATCTGGTTGATCGCCCATAACCGCGGGCACGGCTATTCGAATAGTTTTACTCTGATTAGAGGTGTACAACTGTACCCACAAGACACAGTCTCACAACACGTTACCGTGCGCCAATGTACCACCACGGTACACCGGAAAGGAGCTGTGACAGGACCCTTCGCACAACCCTCCCTAACCAATCGTACCACACCTCAGGTTTCGCCCCCACCTTTACACCAAGGTAGGCAGCCCCCTCTCGTGCCTAGGTGAATCCGGCAGCCGATCAATGGGTACACCCTCGCCGACCCAACTCCATCATGCCCACCCTCGCCTGGGTACGTCGGCTAGGAAAAAGCCATACTACAAGTCCAGCCATTACCTATGCTGGCTTGTGGAAAGTACGATAATTCTTCCAGGGTTTCCCACGAACCGGTCCTTAATTGTCATGAGCACGACCATCAAAACCATGTGCTCACAACCCACCATTAGCATGTTTTAAAAATAAATATTATTACCATGATGGCTCCTGAACCAAAGTGTCACCATAGGGACTACATTAATTAATTATTTAAGGTGATCCCCTTTAGTGAACTAAGTTAGCTAAGCATGGCTAAGCAGTCCTAAACCAGCGAATAAAGAATTAATTACCCACGCTATCAAAGGTACAAGACGATCAATATAATTGGCTGAGTACAATAGGAAAGAACCCACATAAAATGACATTTTGAAATAATGCAGCATTTACAGAAAAATAAGGTATTTGTAAATTTAGGAACAATATGATCAATGTGAAGCATGACTTGCCTTGCTCCTGCGCTGGGTCGACATCGGCAACGACCTCGAAGTAAATCGGAGAGTCTGAATTACCGGAATCTAAGCGACAAACAAAGCACACAAGCAAACAGGCTATAAGTCTACTGAAATAGAGAACAAAACTATTTTTAATGGATTCTAGACATTTTTACGGACTTTCTGCAACTTGAACGGACTCAAACGGAGTCCGGATGAATTAGTTATGAATTTTTAAAGTTTAACTGTGTTTTTACTATAAACAGAAAAATCCTTATTCAATTATTGCACAATAAACCCTAGGGCTGACGTTAAGCGGATGTCAGGGCTGACGGCGGAGGGCTAGGGCGGACATCAACGGGCGGCAGCGAGTGGCGGCGGCACCGACAGGTGGGTCCCACCTGTCAATGGCACGGGGGTCCCGGTCCACGGTGGACCGAGTCCACCAACCAGCGACGGCGGCGCACCACGTGGCGCACGCATGGCGCCGACGCGGTGGGGCGGCACGGCGATGCGGCGGCCACGTGGCGCGCGCATGACATCGACGCAGCAACCATGCGGCGCACGGCGCGGCAGCGGCCGGATGCGGCGGTGGTGCTCACCGGAGGCGAAGGAGATGATGGCGACGAAGACGCTAGGGTTCGAGAGAGGCGGCGGCGCAAAGGGAAAACGAAAGAGGAGATCGCGGGGCGGAGAAAATAAATAGGGCCAGTTAGGGTTCGAGTGGCGGTTGCAAAAAATCCCGCCGAAGAACACGGACGGCGGCGGCCGGCTGAGTCGGAGACGGCATGGGCGCGGGCCCCACCCGTCAGCAGCTCGAGCCCAAGCCGCCCACACCCCGCGCCCCTCCTCCTTCCCGGGCCGGCCCGAGGCCGCGGCCCGAGCCGCCCGGAAGTCCGCGCCGCCTCCCCGCCCGCTCGGTCACTGACTGGTTGGGCCGGCGCCCGAGTCGTCTCCAACTCAGCATGACGTCAGCCCTTGCCCTCCGCCGTCAGCCCTAGGATGAATTGTGCGATAAATCGATTTAATTTCCAGAAATTCATTTAAATGGCTCAAAACTTTTAAAATTGATATCTAATTCATACGAACTCCAATTTGAGCCATTCAACTTGCAAAATTCATCTAAAATTGATCTCTACATGTTTGTTTTCTTTTTATGTACTGTTTATTTGGTTTTTATTAGAGTTTTTCCTTGTTTTGAGTGCCAGCGTGTAGATTCCGTCGTTTCAGAAGTTCACACTCGCGAGGAAAGGAGTCCGGAAGATTGTTTGAAGAAGCAAGGCAAGTCACACATACCCCTTGAGCATATTGTACCCACTTTACGAAAATGTTTTATGTTTGCAAATAAAGTGCATGTTTTGCTAATTATATGGGAATAGGGTTTACCTATCCATCCGCTTGTGCCATGTTTACTTGTTAAACCGTCCTTTGTTAACTGTGGGTGATAATTTGACTAGCGTAAGTCACTTATGTTGACTTTGCTAGAATTATGTATGCTTAGCCATGCTTAATTACCACTAGCTCATTTAATGGGATAATTACACTGTTCACATTAGCTTCTAACGAGCGGTTCGCTCGAGACACCGGGCCATGTTTTGTTGGTCGTAATTATCCAACTAAAATATGACTTAATGGTGGGCTGTGGGTGCATGGTTTTTGGTTTGTCGCGCCCATCGCAATTAAGGACTGGTTCATAGGAAACCCTGGAAGAATAACAGTGCTTACCACAAGCAAGAATGGGCAACTGCTAGATCTGTAGCATAGCTCTTCCCTAGCTAATGCTCCCCGGCAAGGGTGGGCGTGATGGAGTTGGGTCGGCCGGGGATATACCGGTTGATCGGCTGCCGGATTCACCGCGACACGAGGGGGGGCTGCCCGCTGCTGGTAAGGGAGCGGGGGCGAAACCTGCGATGTGGTGCGCTTGGTTAGGAGGAGTTATGCGAAAGGTCTTGTCACGATTTCCCCCTTTGCAGTATCGTGGCGATACTTCGGGGCATGGTAACATGTGTGGAATCGTGTCTTGTGGGTACAATTGCGCACATCTGATCAGAGTAGAACTATTCGAATAGCCGTGCCCGCGGTTATGGGCGATCAACCAGATTCACCGTGATTAGTCCCACTTTCTTAATAATTGGATTTTCCGGAACTGGTTTAGTTCAGGTGGATGGTTTGGGCCTGTCGCAACGTGGTGTAGCGTTGGACAGTGATGGTTTAATATTGTTCAATCAATTCAACGTTTTACTATTGCTTTCAACTGTTATTTTTAAATGCTTACTTTATGCAAATAAACCCCTGCTTTCCTTTGGAATACCCTGCATCATACCTCCCTTTTCCGGTATGACTTATTGAGTACAGTGGGTAGTACTCAGCCTTGCTTAATTTTTCCCCACACCAGGAGAGGGATATGCGTCCGATGGAGGCTTCTCAAAGGAGTAGGCTTCGTCCGCCGTCGAGGATGCTTGTGGAATGGTGCCAGCCCGCTGCAAGAGTCCTGCTCTTAGTTTAGTTTGTTTTTGTCTTTCCGCTGCATTTTTTTGTAAGACCTTTACTCTGTTTGTAAGACGTGGAACTGTATGTCAACTTTGTCGTCTGTGTACCCTGGCTGGTCCTGGACAGGGATTTTAATACACATTCTGCTTGGAATTCGGGTTCGCGAATTTCCGGGCGTGACATCCACCCAAGCTTGGATCACGCAAAAGAGCTGCTGGAAGGGGGAGAAGAAGAGGAAACGTGGAAGGGCCGCTTCTGGCTCCAAAGAAGCTAGATCTTGACAAGACGCCATCAGCTCCTCCTAAAGAATTCACATTAGGCATGCCATTGGTCGGAGACGATGCCTTATCGAAGATGGGCCCTGCATGTAAGGAGTTGCACGGGTACTACATGGAGAGATCCAACGCAAGGAGGAAGCATAGAGAGACCTCCATGACGGGCCAGCACGATAGGCAGCCGTTCCTCGGCCCTGAAGCCTTTATCGTCGTAGACTTTCAAGATCTATGGGATCTCTACAAGGTGCGAGCGGTCGACACCAACCTCCTTACGTGCTACTCCTTATAAGTATTCTTGCATATGAGATATGGTAATAACTATCCTTGTATTATGCTTACCCGGATTCTTGTCTTGCTTCTAGATTAACTTGGAAGCATGTCCATCGTAATGCTCCCCATGTTGCCTTACTCGATCCAAGTGTCGTCAATGAGACAACTATGAACTACTATCGAGCCAGCATGGTAGAATATATCAAGGACTGCTTATGGTCCCGTCAAGACAAGAACTTCATTATGTGTGCCTACTCTGAACAGTAAGCGTGTGCCCTACTTAGAATCAAATGTGCGACACGTATAGCTTTAGTATTTAACTTGCAATTTATTAATGTCGCAGTCGTCATTGGATTCTCCTGGTCATAGTGCCGAAGTGGAGTTTGGTATACTACCTTAACTCCAATATCAAAAAAGAAATATACGATTGGTCGGCGATCGAAGCTGCCTTGAATGATGTCTGGGACCAATACGTGGCAAAAGGCGGGACGCATAAGAAAGGGCATCCCACACTCGGTCACAAAAAGGACTTTCCAATACGTCAACAAGTTGGTGACCAGTGTGGGTTCCACGTTTGCCATAACATGAGGAGCCTCGCAAACAAGGTGACATTGCTCGACCTTGAGGTGCGTGCTTCAGTTGTTTATATACATTAGAGAGGAGAGAGCACGATTCATACTAACTTTTCAAGTATGTAGACTAACTTGGCGCCTCACATGCAGGAAAATCTTTCGGCGATTCCAGAAAACAACTTCGATATCATTAGAGAGGAGATAGCACAATTCATACTAGATGATCTCTTGTCGCCGAAAGGAATGTTTAGAGTAAAGTCCTAGCCGAAAGAAATGCTTTTGCGACAAACATTTGATTTTTGTAAATATTCTTTGTAATACAATTCTGCACGTTCTTCTGTATATATTTGCATTTCTTAATTACATATAAACTTGTTCCAATTTATAACTCAGTTTTACAGGTTTTGATACATGTCGGCGGTTTGGAGAGCAAAAAATGGATGTAAATGACATATATATGTGAATGGGTCTGTGGATGTTAATGTATATATATATGAATTGGCTGTGAATTGGGTTTGATTTTGTGAATTGGCTGTGAATATCTAATGAAATGCTGGAATATGCACTGAATATGGTTGCTGGGAATGTCATTTTTTGCAGCGGGCATGGCTAGCAAAGGCCTGAGGCTAGCCAAAAAAATAAAAAAAAATTTTGCTGACTAACATATCCCTGACGGGCATTTTAATAATGCCCGAAAGATATACTCATCCGTGACGGGCTCCAAACAAAGCCCGACAGGGATATAGACATCCCTGACGGGCTCCTAATCTAAGCCCGATAGAGATAAGTCATTTGAACCAGGACTATTTTGACTCAACAGATGGGGTCAAACCTATCGGTGACGGGCTCTTTCGAAAAGCCCGTTAGGGATGGTAGTCATCGGTGACGGGCTGAGTAGTTTGCCCGATTGAGATTAGTCATCCGTGACGGGCTCCTACTCAACCTGGTTTGACTTGTATTGCTTGGTCAATCTTATCTGTGACGGGTTATATTGTTAGGCCCGATTGAGATAACGTCCATCCGTGACGGTCTTGTGCCCGATTGAGATAGTTTCTCACATCACTGACTTTTGGTCAGTGACGGGGACCCTACCCGATAGTGATGAAGGTTAATGCCCGTTAGAGATAGCCGATCCCACGCTAGTGAACGTTTCCATTTCCAACCGTTAGGTCAAGCCCAATCTACGGTCAGAATTTGGTACCGCTCTCAGCTCCTGTCAACGACTGTCCTCTTGTGGTAATCAATTAGAATTAATCACGTGACTCTCTGTTGCGTGCAAGCAAGCAACACAGGCCAAACACATACATTTAAGCCTTGCCGTTAGCCGTCCGTCCGTCGATCGTCGACTCGTCGCAGGAATATATATATATATATATATATATATATATATATATATATATATATATATATATATATATATATATATATATATATATATATATATATATATATATATATAATATATATATATATATATATATATATATATATATATATATATATCGCCCCGGTAGCACCCTGATTCACCAGAGATGCGAGCAGACAAGAGCAGCAGATCAGCAGTAGGCAAAGCATACTACTTACGGCATAGCAGAACAGCCGGCCGAACCGATTGACGACGTGCGATGGTCACCGGCGGCGAGCAGATGGTGTGCGTGACCGGCGCCGGTGGCTTCATCGGGTCGTGGCTGGTGAAGGAGCTCCTCCACCGCGGATACTTCGTGAGGGGAGCCGTGAGAGAACCTGGTGAGTTCGTCCACGTACGAGAACCACTCTTGCGAAACTAATCTTGGACATCGACACAGCCTCTAAAGTACTACAAGCTAAACCACGAATTCCTATCGAAATATACTTGTAGAAATCCAACAAAACGTACTTCCTATGACTAATTAATTATATGCTCATATCATTTCCATGCATGCGTCTAATATAGATACTTCAAAAGATTTTGATGTGCAATGTTTTTTTTAAGCCTGGTCGGCTAAAGAGTGGCCAATCAAATTATATTAACATTGGAGAATTTACAGTTTACAGGAAATAAGAGATCGACACGAGAATGTCGAGACCCCATCGCTCAAGTACTTAACCTGAGTTTTGGGGAAGTTGTCACCCGTTGGGATTGCCAAGCATCTATATATAAGACATATTTTCGAAAACGACCGGCTTCCTTCCACGCTTACTTCAAATCTTATTTTAAATTGTCTCCCTACAGCGGACAGCAAGAATGCTCATTTGCATGTTCAGGATGGAGCTACAGAAGGCCTGTCCCTCTACCGAGCTGATGTGCTTGATCGCAACAGCCTTCGTGCTGCGTTCGACTTATGCGATGGTGTTTTCCACGTGGCATCGCCGGTCTCAAATGACCCTGTTAGTTCCAAATTTCCGACTGTACTATTCTAAAAAATTTCGAATCTTTTTTTTTCGCGTGTCATTAAACGTATATGATATGCTCGTTAATTTTCTGATAGCTCATGACCGAATCGAATTATTTCAAACGTAGGGACTTCTGCCAGCTGCTATCGAGGGAACCAAGAATGTCATCAATGCTGCTGCGGACATGGGCGTCAAGCGTGTGGTGTTTACTTCGTCTTTTGGTGCTGTCCATATGAACCCTAACAGAAGATCTGACCAGATTGTTGATGAGAGTTGTTGGAGTGACCTTGAGTTCTGCAAACAAACACAGGTCCACTCTCATATAACCAATGGGCTGTTAGAAACCATCATTACTAATCTACCACACAAGAGGTATATATAGTGCCCCCATCGGTTAGCCAATAGCCGATTATATGCACAAATGGTTTATTAGCAACCCAAAAATAATTTACGAGTAAAACTTTTATACATGTATTTTTAACGATTTAAAAGCCAATATAAAAAAACTACGTCGAAAATACCTTAAAATTAACTCTAAAATTATGTTTTAAAATTCAAATTTCAACAGCACGGCTGAATCTTTATACGGAAAACGATAAGACTCCTCCAATTATGTATAACCAAAGTAATAAGCAGATAAATGGATCAGAATACACCCAACCAAAAGATCAGGATTAATTCAGAAAACAAATTAAAATTGACAGAGATATACAATGTATACTTCAACAACTAATATAATTAATGTACAACCGCAGAACTGGTACTGCTACGCGAAGATGGTGGCCGAGAAGACGGCGATGGAGGAGGCGTCGAAGAGAGGGGTGCAGCTGTTGGTGGTGGTGCCGGCCGTCACCGTGGGGGAGATGCTGCAGCCGGCGCTGAACGCCAGCGTCTACAGGGTGGCCACCTACATGAGGGGCACCAAGAAGGCGTACCCGAACGCCGTCGCCGCGTACGTCGACGTGCGCGACGTCGCGCGCGCGCACGCGCTTGTGTACGAGCACCGCGGCGCTCATGGGCGCTACCTCTGCGTCGGCAGCGTGCTGCATCGGTCCGAGTTTGTTCGCTTGCTCAGGGAGCTCTTCCCCCAGTACCCTATCACATCCAGGTAACTTAGAAATTTTATGATTAGTGTAATCAAACCGAGGGAGAAAAATACTACTAAGATTTCATATATGTAAAAATGTAATTAGGGGATTTATCGTGAATTTTTTTCACATGATTATGTTTTCAATATTTTAAAAAATATGTGATAAGATAAAACATGTGCAAAAAATCTTATTCGTGTTAACTGATCCAGGTGTGAGGACAACAGTAAACCGATGGTGAACACATGATTATGTTTTCAATATTTTAAAAAATATATGATAAGATAAAACATATGCAAAAAATCTTATTCGTGTTAACTGATCCAGGTGTGAGGACAATAGTAAACCGATGATGAAACCTTACAAATTCTCTGTACAAAGGCTGGAGGCTTTAGGCATGCAGTTCACTCCTTTGAAAGAGAGTTTATACAAGACGGTAATAAGCTTACAAGACAAGGGTCATCTACCTGCAGCAGTCTCATGCAGTTCAGCCCTGTGAATCATGATAAGATATAAAGGGAAGATTTGAATAAATTGAATCGCGTGTATGCATTGTGAGAAGGAATGGAGGTGAACCCTAGTGAGTCAATGATTATCGTTAAGGTTTCTACGAGGACTCTAATGTTGAGTCTTGCTATGAACTACCTTCTCTATTGCACGTTATATGATGTTTTAGGTTTTCAATATATTTATACATGTATATATGTATGTGCTTCATACAAATATCTAAATTCATAGTCTCTTTACGGTGCACCATACTACCCTATACTAGTGGATTATACTATTGATCTAATGGTTTAGATCTATTCTATACTAGTGAAATCCACACTTGTAGTATGGATAGTAGTATGACGTAGTATAAGGGTATTATGAGAAAAAGTAATGGTATTTTTATAGTAAATTAATAAATCATTGTTCTATGGGTTAATTAAACCTTGTTTTATCCCAAGCGACACGCTATACTGCTGAGAACGCGACGCCGCCGCCCCCCTCCTTGTCTTCTCTATGGCTCGTAGTACACATGTTGCCTCGCTGGTGCTGGCAAGCGCCGGCAATTCCCGCAGACCATTTCCTACCTCCGCTATCTATCTCACATGCGCCTCGTACGCTAATCACTCTCTAATTTTTCATCCAGCAAGATCCACCTCCTACGCGCGCTAACTCCACCTCTAGTGCTAATAGGGAACCTAATCGTCGTCAATCGGCGCTGCTTTGCCTACGTCAACCCCCATCGATCCCTCTTCGAGGAGAGCAGCGGTGACAAAATGATAAGTGCTGATCATGTGTTCATTTCGCATCCAAAAATATATGAACACGCCATGACATCTCTGTGATGCCATATTCATAAGCAAATTATTTGAAAATGCTCAATTAGGGCAGGAACAATGCACCGTGCCCCTAGCAGGGTTTACAAAACCACGCGGTTATCACGATTATCATGTACAGTAACCTTCTCAGTTTTTGAAACCACAGTATATCTCGTGGTAACCGTACGGTTTTTATGATAACCATGTGGTTACCACGGTAACCGTCAAACCATGGGATGACAGTAACCTTACTCAAAATATTTTGGTGAACCCTGGCCCCTAGCACATAGTTCTAGCTTCCACCTAAAAAAAGAGATGAAGACACACATAGAGCTACAAGCCATCCAATGCAAAGTATCTTCAGATGGGTCCCGTTAGATTTTGCATATCAACCCCTCATGTTTTAACTCCAGTCCATATACTTTTATCATATTACATATTTTACAATAAATCCCCTTAAGATAGAAAATAACTTATAAATAAGTCCATAGACCCACTGGTCAGACTATTCTCCAGATCCCCAAATCACATCGCGCATCAGACTATTCTCTATCTCGACCACGCCTCCTCGCCACCGGCCATCGTGACTCTATTCCTCCTCCGGTCGGCCTCTCTTCCTCCGGTTCCTGTGCCTACCCTCCTCTTCCGGAGCTCACATGCATGGATCAAGCTGTAGATCAAGGCGGCATGGAGTTCGATGGCTCTCACTAATCGCTGACGGCGAATCAAGCTTCCCCAACGACGAATCGAGCAAGCTCGGCAAGTGGGTCTACTTCCTCTCCCTCCTCTCCCTATTCACCTCCTTACTCATCCCTCTCTGCCCGCCCCTCCCTCACCGTCGCCGCGACCTCGACCTGCCCCCGCCGCTTCTTCCCGTCCTCCAGCTTCTCCCCTTCCTCGTCGGCACTCGGCAGCGTGGCCGGTGAGCTCCAAGCCCGCGCGGATCGAAGGCGACGACGGACGTGGGTGGAAAACGACAGATGTGGTCATGGCGACGAGCTCCTCCACTGCTTGAGCGAGGGAAGCGGCGAATTGAGCGAGGGCAACGACGAATCGAGCGGACGAGCATCCGACGGCTTTCCGGCAACAAGCTTCCAGGCGGCGCGGGTTGGGGACTGACGGAGCTCCGGGCGGTGGGCGGCGAGCGGCGTCCAACTGGTACGTTGGCGGGAAAGATTGGGGAGGAGTAGCACACGCAGTTTCTTTTTTGGGCGTGAAGAAATCGGGACCTCGGTAGGACGCGCAAACCATGCAAAGACACGGGACCCACCTCCTTTTCTCCTCCACATCAACGTTTGGCATAGCTGGACCACGAGGTTACTCGCCACGCAAGCGCACTGTGAAGGGCCTTAACTAGCTTTGCCTTATTCCATCATCTATAATCTTTTACATACCTGAAATCAGAAACGTGTTTGAATGGACGATGCCCCACCTTCAGCTATTTGCGTGATTCTCCGAGAAGGACGATGACAGATCCGGTCAAAGGCCTCGATTGGGGCGGGTGGCACAGTGTCTCCCATGACGAGACGGGCGACGGCGTGCTGCCAACCATGGGACCATCAGGCGGCAATGGCGGTAGCGCCCCTGGGCTTCTCGCAACGGAGCAGAAGGATGACAATTGGCGCCCCTATGGTGCATGTGACGGGACAAGGGGCGCACCAGTGACCTAGTGGTGAAACGCCGGCTCCCCTCACATGCAGGACGTCCAGCGGCACTTCTCACGGCGAGGCATCAGTGCTCCTTGCATGCGGCTATGAGGGCGCTCTTGGCAACGACGCTCCTCGCGTAAGCCCACTAGCATGGTGGATAATTTCTTAAATTATAGATGAACTAGCAATTATGGTCGTGCGTTGCAACAGGAACTTGTGACTAGTTATTGTGCCGCGCTAGCTTTAGCTTGGCAGCGGAGTGAAAAAGAAATCATATGAAAAGGGCTAGCTATCTCGCCTATTATGTATTTCAATTGGGCCAGGATTAGTTTGTTCTACATGTGTGAGATGTGGATGATGCTCAATCGATCACAAAGCCCGTTAGGCACGATGTGTGAGTGGCCCCAGCGAACCCCATAGGTCTAGTAGGAGGAGATGACCCAGTTGGCTACGGACGCGGCTAAGACCGTTTGATGGCATCGGACCACGGAGATCCACCGTTCTTAAGACAAAACCATCGACGCCCCCAAACCCTAACCTAATTATTCCCTTCCCATCCCCTTCCCTCGCTATCGCCACCGCCTAGGGTTCCACCGCCGCTGCCGCCTCCACGATGGGCCACTGAGAGTGGTGTTGCCTGCCCTCCCCACGCGCGACGAATTGCCAGATCCGCTCTACCCGCCCCCGATTTGGAGGCGCTGCGATCCGAACGGCCCGGGCGAGGTGGTCTTTATCTGATCTGGTCGGCGTGATCCCACCCACACGATGGTGGTTTTTGAGGGCATGATGGATTCTGCGACGAGCGTGTTATTCAGAGAGATATGATCCATGACCAGATCTGGTGGAGAGCGAGCTGGCGGCATCGGATTTGGTGACCTCGAACTCCTGGATTTGGCGGTTGTGCGGCAAAGAAGAGGGGGAAGCGATGGAGACGACAACTATTGAGCAGAAGATGATGAGGGAGGCAGTCAGGCAGTGGTGCGGTGGGATGGAGGGGCTCTGCTTGGCGTCGTTACTCAGGAAGAGGAAGGCAGCTGGAGACGGTAACGCCATAGAGGGAAGGGGGATGTCCTCTGCGTAGTCGTCCTCGTCCTCCACATCTATGTCCGTCCTCCTCCTCGTCGTGGTCATGGTGAGCCATGGATTTTGACGACTAAGAGTGCTCGCGAAGCATGGAGAGATGGAAGGGGAAACTTTGTCCAACGGTGGCGGGGGTGGATGCGGAGGGTGAGGAGCAGCGATCCAACGATTCGGGTCCAGCAAGGATCTGGCCGTTGGATGCGACGAACGAAATATCATGGGCAATTGCCTCGACACAGTGCAGCAGTGTTCCCCCGGCCCTTCTCAGCCCTCCCTAGGAGGCGAGGGTGGCGGCGCTCCCCTATCCTCCCTAGACGGCAATGGCAGCAGCCTCCATAGGCGGCGAGGGTGGTGGCACTCCCCTGTCCTCCATATACGGCAACGACATGTGTAGCTGATGGTTTGCAAAGATGTTGGTGTGCTCTACTTTCTTCTTTTGTTGAGCAGTTTGAGTTTTTGGTATTTTTTGTGAAGTTCTCATCTTCTGTTGTGGTGAAAAGCCTGTATGGCTTGATTTCGTTTGTAGCTTCATCTCTTCTCTCTACCGGATTTTTAGTTTCGTTCCATAAATATGGATAGGGACGGCGTATGAAATTCTTGGGAAAAACATCTTGATTTTTTTATAATATAGGTAAAGAATAAATATATAGATACATACCCAAGGTGTTTAGATTAAGCTTAAGCATTTATTATTTGGTCCCAACACAATCAAACGATAGATAATATTTTCTTTATTTATGATTATTGTGGTAATTTTTAGGCCTCTAAAGTAAATACAGTGGCGCCTTTCCCTATTAACATGCAGCATACATGAGGCGGATTTGATTTTCGGGTGCATCTTAGGATTTTATCTGCTATAAGCATTGTTTTTTGCTACTTAATGATAGAGAGTCCTAGAAATATTCACCATAGAGTACTAGCACCTGTGGGGCAGAGATTCTTCTGGGTAGTCAGCAATCTCCAATGTCCAACAAATTATATCTGGCATTTGTGCTCTTTGCCTCTGAATGCCATCATATTTTCTCACTAATCCATTCTTTTTCGAAATTGATTTCGAAAAAGAACTACTAATCCTTAACTTTTCGAGGAATCCTTCATCAGTGGTTGTGAATGACTGACTTTTTCAATCCTTTCGACCTTGGTTCCGTAGGAACAAGTCATAAAGGTTGAGAAATAGAACGTATTTGTTCAATTGACACGTCCGAAGGAATCAACGTTGGACTTACCATGGTTCAATCCAGCGTTGAATAATCAAGAATTTCCCTATCTTTTTTACCAAAAGCATCCAACAGTCTATGTCTTACCTCATCATCAGCCATTGAGAGGCCAAAGATATACCTTCCATTAACAGAATTTGAATATTCTACGTATCAATGATCTGGTGAATCCTCTTAATTAATCATTAAACAAAACTAATAAATTAGAAATTATTGATAAATGATCAAGGTAAAACTTTCATAGTTTCCATTCTGAGCTGTCAAAAAGGTAGAGGAGGTAGGATGGGTAGTTGGTCAGATCTAGTACTTCAAGAGCAGCTAGGTCTAGAGGAAAGTTGTGAGCATTGCATTACATTCGTGAATTACTTCCATACCAAGATTAGCACAGTTGATGATATCAGCCCAAGTATTAGTAACGTGCCAACCGCTCTACCACTTAGCTACTGAGGAACAAGGGGGGATTCAACCCGTGATGAGTAAAAATCCAAAATTTTTACTTACAAATTGGATTTGTTTCATACATTTATCTATGAGAAAATCCGGGGGTCAGAATTCCTTCCAATTCAAAAGTCCCAAATGACCCGAGGGGGTGGAAAGAGAGGGATTCGAACCCTCGGTACAAAAAAATTGTACAACGGATTAGCAATCCGCCGCTTTAGTCCACTCAGCCATCTCTCCCCATTCCAAATCGAATGGTTCCGTGATATGTCTTTTTTTTGTTTGAATATTCAGTTAAGACCATTCCAAGGTTCCTTTTCGCCATGCATAAACTAAACCAACAACTAGGATAAGCACAAAAATGAAAGCTTCGATAAAAACGGATATACCCAATATGTCGAAACTCATTGCCCAAGGGTAGAGAAAGACCGTTTCCACATCAAAAACAACAAAAACTAGCGCAAACATGGATCCATCTTAGAGACATTCAAAAGGCTCCTGATGATAAGAATCATACTTTCGCAGAACTCCATAGGGCTATAGGCTTCAACGCGGTAGATGTTTTGTTCCGAATTAGATAATGAGGGTCATCTCCATATCATTTTCCATTTCCCGACAAATATAATCTATTTGGCTATTCTAAGTGGTTCTTTTTTCTGGGTAAAGAGGAACTTGTTATTTTGAATTCTTGGGTTCAGGAAGAAAACATGATCCCAAGCGGATACTTGACATGTTCCCCCTCGCCCAGGCCCATCGCAAGGGAAGCGAAAACCAAGATTTGCTCATATTTTTTTAAAACGAGGTCCTCGATAATGAGACATGAAGACTCCTTTTGTTTTATTGAAATTCATCTTATTTATTCTTTTTTTATGTTATGTATTTGTGTTCTTATTCTTTTTCTTTCTTAAAGAATTCCCCTATCTCCTACCATAGTTTGGTTTTCCGTGATTTTTTCCATTCCTCTGTGTAAATAGCCTAATATGGGTTTAAAATCAATAACATCTTCACCATCGAGAGTAACGATCAGTCAAAGAACACCATGCATTGATGGGTGGTGAGGGCTCATATTGACTATCATGAGATCTTTTCTTGTAAGTGGTAGACTCATATGAGTTTCGACGTATTGGGTATATCCGTTTTTATCGAAGCTTTCATTTTCGTGCTTATCCGGTGACGATACTATAGGGGAGGTCCTGCGGCAAAATAGCTCAATGCTAGAATGATAAAAAGCTTAACACCGGTTATTTCTTGGTTTCATCCAGTCTTTTTTAGGGGTTTAAAAAACCCCACGAATTAACTTGGGTCACTGGTGTGGTTTTAGCTGTATTGACTGCATCGTTTGGTGTAACTGGTTATTCTTTACCTTGGGATCAAAATGGTTATTGGGCAATCAAAATTGTGACAGGTGTACCTGACGTGATTCCAGTAATAGGATCAAACACTCTACCGCTGAGTTATATCCCTTCCCCGTCCCCTCGAGAAAGAGAATTAACGAATCCTAAGGCAAAGGGGCAAGAAACTCAAGGCCACCCTTCCTCTGGGCTTTCTTTCCACACTATTATGAATAGTCAAATAATAGAAAAAAATGGATTCAATTGTCAACCGGTCCTATCGAAAATAGGATTGACTATGGATTCAAGCGTCAACAGAAAAAGAATAAGTATTCATTTGATCTTGATCCTTGTGGAGCAAAAAAGAAGCTATCGATCCTTGTGGAGCGAAAAAGAAGCTATACTAGATCACTCTTGTGGTTTCCTTGGCTTCTGTTTTCTTATTCAGGATCTTGCTTTTCATGGTTCTCATCTCTGCAACTCGCGATTTTCGCGAGAGAACCAAATCCAAGTTGGTGAAGATCATGATTTCGGCTGGCATAGTTGTACAGTCCTAAGGCTCAAATTACTACTACAGATTCTGTTTTTTCGTGCGGTCAAAACACGTTTTTGCGTACGGAGGTATTGGCCGTCTGCATCCAGGGGTATGGGAAAATAAACATTTTCGCGTGCGGGCGGCCCAACCGCACGAAAAAATACATCTTCCCGTGCGGTCCACTTAACTCGACCGCACGGGATAATAGTTTATCTCGTGCAGTCCACTTAGACCGAATTATTGCAGACGCCCTAGCACATACTAGCCGTTTGGATAGATCTCGTATGGACTTGTATTTTTTTTCGTTGTGTTTATCAATGGTACACTACCAAATCTAGTCGCAGTTATTCACGATCAATTACAAACACGATTGAATTTTATAATAAAAATATCACAAGTTAAACCATATAAAACATCAATATATATAATTAAATAGCATATATACATGAAAGTAGTGTAACAAATTAAATATTACAAGTTCTGTCTCCATCACTAATAAATATATTTTTTACATTGCATGTTCTCTCTCCCACTCCCTTAGGCGTTTGAATTTGTCGTCGCAAGCAAGTTCGCTCTCAGGGTCATAGAACTCCCCTAGATGGTTGCAGATGTCGCAACGAATGAACCGGCACAAATCTGCGCACAAGTTAATAAGCGTTTTTTTGTCGAACCGGTTTGCGGTGGACGAAATGCTCGAGAGCTATTGAAAATAGAAGAAAAATGATATGTGTTAAAATCAACTTAAACGAACTAGTTCGTATATATAGGGAGCACAATGACTTACATCCGTAAACTCAGTTCTATATCTCCCGCAGACTCTGAGCATCTCGCACACGTAATATCTGCATATGCTAGTGCCGGGGGGTTGATTGTAACATTGCGTAAGAAAAGTACACACGTCAGTATTAAAAACTAACAATCGCATCATTAAGTTAGCGAATATATGATAATATACCGGCCAGCGTGCCTTTACGAGAAGCTTTGTTCTCTTTTGATCCTTTACGAACCTTCCATGTCTTCTATAATAGTCATGTCCTCTACAAAGATAAAGTATTTGTTTGAGCCAACTTTACAATTACATCTAAGCAGTATGGTATGCAGGAGGTTTGCTTGAAACTTACAAATTCAGCAAGACAAGGAACTCCATGAACTTCTGCTCTTCGTAGTGGGCGGGATCAAGAACTACGACTAAGTGGTCCCTTGGATATACGAGGAATAGTATGTAGTGATCGCTGCAAACACGGTTTTGAATTACATAAGGCATCATATTTTGATGTGCTATGACATTATATAAACAGAACAAAGGGAATGTTGCTTACGTTAGGTGGTATGGGACTATCAAGGCTCTTTTGTCCGCGTGCGTGAGCATAGCTTGTCCCAAGTAAGTTGCCACCTCAACCCTCTTATTCTTGTGCAACCTGTCGACATATGCTTGTCTTTTCTCCGGCGTCTTGTCCTTTAGTTGTGGACCATCCAGATTTAGCCTCACCGTGTGGGCCGTCATGCAAACCCTCGTCGGGTTAGCGTAGCCTACTGAGGCCCCCGTTCTTTGGGCGTCTATCCATTGTGACCTAAGGAATTATGTAAGTTAAATGACTTATAATTTGTTGGGACACATTCGCTAACAACAAACAAGTGCAAAAACTTACAGGCACCACGCGCCGACGAGATTGATATCCATTTTTCCATCTTAAAGAAGGCGTGTAGGTCATTGAAAGTGATGATGAAGTTTTCATTGGGTCCCTCGACGAAAGCGTTATCCGGGACCTTGACACTAATCATCCCAAGACCCTTCTCACTTGCTCTTACATACCAGTCATGCAGCAACCTCATTGACCATGGGAGTTCGAGCATGACGTGGTACGGCAAGAACGGCTTGCCATATTCGTACCCCTTTGGCACTTCTATAGAATCCCAAGATTGCATTTTGTCTGCATGACCTAGTACACTTTTCTGTGCTTCCGTTTGCGGTTCAGGTGAGCTTGGCTTTGGCGAACCCTGTCCCCTGAATGACTTGAAAACTATCCTCGCCTCATAGTCTGCCATTTCCTTCGGTTTGTTTGTAGAAACCATTTGTGGTATGAGCTTGCGGGCTTGCGAAGTAATTGGTTTCTGGATAGATGCATCTTCCCTTGAAGGTGGCACAGGTTGCACGAGAGCAGATTGTGGAGTAGGAGGCGATTGATGTGCAGGAGATGGCTGCCGAGGTAGCGGATCTGGGGATTCTGCTACCGTAGGCTCTGCAGGTGGAGAAGGTACTCTTTTTGGGGATGGAGATCTTGCTGGGATCGAAGATCTTGGTGGGATAGGAGATCCTGGTGGGGTTGGGGAATTCGGTGGGGATGGCAGTGCTGGAGGGGCAGCCGTCTGTGGCACCGATGGAGCTGGGGTCGTCAACATTGCCTGTCCCGTGAGGATGATGTCTCGACGATGCCAAAGAATGAACTGGTTCACCGCATCTCTGAGCAGTTTTATCCCCTCCGGTGTTGGAATGTCCAGCTCCAATGACATTTGATCGGCATTAACCCTTCCCACTTGCACCCTTGCGTAGTCTTCCGGAATTGGGATATTATGGAACTGTCTCCCTGGTATCGCTAGTCCGGACCCAACCTCCTTCGTTTTCCTGGCTCTGCCTATCAGAACGATAAGGCTGCATGGTGTCGGGAGACTCGAAAAGCATCTCACCCTCATCCGTCACATACCCCGTACTTCGTGCCCATACCCAGTTGCGACTGCGTGGATTTAGGGGCTGGACCAACAACAGCTTCCCTTGAGCTGCAAACTTTTCCTCCGTAGCTCGTCATTGGTCCACGTGACCGTCGTATCCACTAGACCCCAATCGGTGTGGATATTTGTTTTTCTTCGCCAGCTCCGACATCTTCTTCCTCCTTACTAGAGCTTCGGGTGTTGTCATCTTGGCGACAAACATGTCCGATTCAACTGGCGGGATATTGCCGTATTTTTCAAATGGAGACTTGTTCTTCTGAACATAATTAGTGTTCATATCAGACTTCCACTGGCGCCATCGATGGGCCATTGTACTCAATGCAAATCTGCTCCCAATGACCTCTGATCCAGGAGGATACACAAGGTACTTCTGCAGCTCTTCCCACATTAAATTTTTAATGTGTTGGTTAACGTCCTTCCACTCATCCACGTTCAGCGGCCCATGAAGTCTTGCCATTATCCCGCATGCGCTGCTAAACTTGGCCATCATGTGTTTCAGCTCGACGGGCTTCCCATCTTCGTTCAGAGCAGCAATGTAGTAGGTCTCCTTCGGCAGCTGGTTCATGCTCCTCTCACCACGTCATTTCTTTCCATGTCCTCCTCCACTTGCAGACGTGTCCGTTGGATCTGGCCCTGATGTGGCTATGTCGGCCTCTGCTTGAGCCCTGGCGGAAATCTGGTCAACCTTTCGTTTCGACCGACGCTGAGTAGCCATCTGCACGAGTAAGCCATTAGACGGCTATTATCGGGAACGTTAACAATAGTAGAACGGTTGGGACTCTGAACTTACTGCTTGCTCGATAGGAATATAATCAGGGTCATTCTCGGGTTGCTCAGTGGCCATTTGCGCTACTTCTATTTCGAACGGGTCGCTCGGTGTGCGCCAAGATTCCTCGCTCGACGCTGCTTCATTTCCAATAGCTGCTTCATGTGTCTCTGAGCGCGGTTTGTTCGTGGGCTCTGCACCCGATGCAGCTACGGGTGTCGGGGAGGGCTGATTAACCGTTGATTCTGTGCCCGATGTTGGTATGGGTGTCTCGGAGGGAACTTCGTTCTTCGACATTTTCTGCTACGTGCGATCTTCGAAGGGGAAAAATGTGCATCTCAATATATATTACTAACTACTTGCATATATAGAAATTATACATACTACATGCGAATATAGAAATTATACATACTACAGGCGAATATTTTTTTTAGTTTTGTGCTAATTGATGTGATATTTGTTATTATATTAATTACGTACATACTAAATACATTGAACATACTATAATTGAATATAGAAATTCTATATACTATATAGAAATTCGCATCTAAATATATAGTACTAAGAAATTATATATATATATATAGAAATTATATATACTATATATACTGAATTCACATATAATCATCCAAAATTCACATATATCCAAAATTCACATATATACTAAATTCACATATATTCCATATTCACATATATACTAAATTCACATATAATCATCCTAAATTCACATATAATGATCCAAAATTCACATATATACTAAACCCTCATATAATTATCCAAAATTCACATATATACTAAATTCACATATAATCATCCTAAATTCACATATATCCAAAATTCACATATATACTAAATTCACATATATACTAAACCCTCATATAATTATCCAAAATTCACATATATATACTAAACCCTCATATAATTATCCAAAATTCATATATACACTAAATTCAAATATATATATATACTAAATTCACATATATATACTAAATTCACATATATACTAAATTCACATATATCCAAAATTCACATATATCCAAAATTTACAAATATACTAAATTCACCTATAATACATCATTAGGTATTCGCATTATATAAAGAAAAAAAAGACCTACTAGGCCGTGGAAGGGGCGGCCGGTGTCGGCGACAGCGTCGGCGGCGTGGAACGGCCGGCGGCGACGGAGGAGGCCGTGCAAGGGGCCAGCGGCGGCGTCTGCGGCATGGAAGAGGCTGGCGGCGAGGGGAGGAGGTCGGGGAAGGGGCGGCAGCGAGGGGAGGCGGCCGTGGAGGGAGAGCGGTCGGTGGGATGAAGCTAGGCGCAGCGGCGTCGGCGAATCTGAGTTGTTGAAAAGCATCTCTTAAGTCTAATCGAGACGCAAGTCTTTTTTCAACCCAAACTTAAAAAGAGAAAAATCACGTAGTGGTTTCAAAATGTTTCCAAATAAAGGATTTGCAAAACAACCTTGCCCCTCTTCAAGCCTGCACTAAACACCTAAATTATCATCACTTGCTAAGTATGTAAGTACTCACCCTTGCTCTATATATAATTCCTCCACCCTGAAAGTAAAGTGAAGTGAAGAGTAGGGTTTCATCCAAGTTCCCAGCCGTCGCCTGTGGTGTTGGGTGTTAGACCGTTGGTTCCGCTACTATTACCGTTGTTGTTGCTACTGAATCCATGTCGTCAGTTGCATTCTCAAGCCGTCTTGAGCTGCAACTTAAGTTAAGGTAAATAAGTCCTCTATTTAATTTAAGGATTGCAATAATTCATAATTATTACCGTGGGTACCAGCACTATGTCTTGGAACTGAAACCGATATCACGGTCTCGTAGGAAGCGGCTCACGTTGTTTTTCCTAGACACGCTCCTGTCAAGTACCATCGTACGGTGGTGCCGGATCAAGGTGTGACAGTGATGATGTGGGTTATCTAGCCAAGGGTTAGATCAAGTCAAATTTAAAATGAAAGATGGAGGTGAACATGGTCTTCGAGTAGTCTATGATGTGACAGCAAGGAGAAATTCAATTTTGCTTGGCAAGACGACTATGATGATAGGTGAGAAGGTGGAGCACTGTTGCAGGTGCCGTCAAGAGAAATAAGTTAGAGGGATAGCGGAGGTCTCTTGTTTACGATGAGCCTGGTGAACGTTTATCGGGGCGGCTCAGCATGACCGACAAAAAGGAAGAACCAACTCAAGTCCGGGTACATGGAGGTTCGTGCATGGGACAAATTCAGGTTGGCGTGGCATATTCGTCAAGGTGAAGTTTGTTAGAATTTGTGTCAAATATGTGTACAAAGTCGGTTACAGTTCAGAACTTGTAGTTGTACTAGGTATAGGAATAGAGTAAGAGTTGAACTCTATCCTAGGATCTCTCATAAATAGAGAAGTAGATCTGTTCTAACCACATGGCGACTTAGCGTAGCGAGAGGGAGCGGCTACCGGCTGCGTCCGGCCATGAGTCATTGTAACTCTGATATGCTATAATATGCTGGATTAGGGAGTAGCATCCGTAATCAGTGCCCCAGGGATGTAGACTTCGGCTGAAACTCGTTAACAAATATCGTGCTTCGGTGTCGTTATCATGTTTGGATCTCCTATGATGTTTCTTTCGCATTCGATTTTCAATGTTGATTTCAGGGCCGGTTTTATAACAGTGGTGATGAATTGTCACACCCCGAAGTACCCCTTTCTAGCTTTAAAAATCATTTAATAAATAACCCTAAGAAATTGTTTAATTTAACCTAGAGCTAAACCCTAATTAATGAATGCAATTAATAATTGAAAATAGCATGGTGGGATTTTTCCTGAGTTTCCCATGTTAAAATACACTAACAGGTTTTTTAGTGGAATTTTTAGAGCCTTGGAAATAATTTTAAACCAATTAAATGAATTCTCGGCATTAATTAATCCAAGAAAATCCCTTTTCTTTTTCTCCCTCTTTTTCTTTTTCTTGGGCCGTCGGCCCATTTCTTCCCGCCACTACATCCCACCCGCTGGGCCGGCCAAGGCCACGGCCTAGACGCCCGTGCGCGCCCTCCCCTTCCCGCTGGGCCAGCTCGAGGCCGCGGCCCAACCTGCGCCGCCCCCTCCCCCTCTGGGTCCCGGACAGGTGGGCCCCACCTGTCGAGCCCATCCCCAACCTACGACCGACGGATCCTCGCGCCGGCAACCGCCCCCGCTCCACTCCGCCCGCATGCGTCGCACGCGCTGCAACCGCCGCCGCCCCTCCGCTCGCCCACGCGATGCCACACCCACGAGAGAGCCGGAATTCAGTTTTGAATCCTGGCCACCTCTCTCTCTCTCTCCCGCAATGGCCGTCGCCTTTTTCGCCCTCACCCGACTGCCTCCGAGCCGCCACCGCCCCCTATAAAGGATGCCCCCGACCTCCTCTCTCTTTTTTCGACCTCGCCGCCCTCTCCTGTGCCCTATATCGCTCCTGCACCATCGATCTCCTCGCCGCCGCTAGCTGTCAATCTCCGGCCACCGCTAGGGACCGCTAGAGCCACTGCCACTTCTTCCGCTTCACGCGCCGCCACTCTCTCGGCCGTTCACTGCCGTCTTTCGCGTATCGTGTCACCGCTTCCACATCGACGGTGGTCGTCGTCGGTGGTCGCCCGCCGCCATGCGCCATGTTTGGCCGGGCCAGCTTGAGCTGAGCCCGCGCCCCATACGTTGCCTTCCGCGCCATCAGATTCACCCATGGGTGAATTCGGGTTGTCCGCGTGACCCCGGTGGCGTCCTGTGTGGGTGCTGTCGTGGCGCCACGTCGATGCCATCTCCTCCCGGCAAGGTCACCATGGCCGCCACGTGGTCGCCACGTGGTGCGTCCATGCCCATGTCTCTGTGGACCCAGTCCACCGTGTGCCACTCGTCGGCGTCGGCGTCGACCCCCCTCCTTGATGATGTCAGCCCTGAGAATTATTGCGCAATAAATCATTAATGTGTTTTCTGTTCATAGTAAAAACACAAAGAATCTTCTAAAATTCATAACTAACTCATCCGAGCTCCGTTTAAGTCCATTCAAGACTCAATAAATTCATAAAAATGCCTAGAATCCATTAAAAATGGTTTTGTTTCCTGTTTCAGTAGACTTATAGCCTGTTTTGCATGTGTGCTTTATATGTTGTTTAGATTCCGGCGTTTTCAAAGCTCCGGTTTATTTTGAAGTCATTGCAGAGGTCCCTTCAGCACCGGAGCAAGGCAAGTCATACATGTTGATTGATCATATTGTACCTATTTTACAAATGTCTCGCTTTCTATAAAATGTGCATTTTTTTATAATGTCATGTGGGATGGTTACCTATACCTGGCTATAATTTGCTCACCTTGTATCATTGATAGCTTGGGTATTAATATAATTCGACACTGGTTTAGGAAATGCTTACCCATGCTTAAATCAACTAGCTCACTATGGGGGATCTCACATGTAATTTATATACTTTAGTTTATTCATAATGATGTTGGATATGTACCATTATGGTATTAATATAATTAAAATTATGCCTAATGGTGGGTTGTGGGCACATGGTTTTGATAGATGCGCCCATGGCAATAAAGGACCAGTTCACGGGAAACCCTGAAAGAATTAGCGTACTTACCACAAGCCAGTGTGGGCAATGGCTGGGCTTGTAGTGTAGCTTTTCCCTTTTCGACGTACCTAGGCAAGGGTAGGTGTGATGAAATTTGGATGGGCCCTGTGACGGCCTATGCGGCTTCCGAATTCACCTAGGCACATGGGGGGCTGCCTACCTTGGATGTAAGAGTAGGGGCGAAACCTGAAGTGTGGTGTGATTGGTTAGGGAGGGTTATGCAAAGGGTCCTATCACAGTTCCGTTCTGGTATATCGTGGTGGTATGCCGGCACATGGTAACGTGTCGTGAGACTGTGTCTTTTGGATACAGTTGTACACCTCTGATCAGAGTTAAACTATTCAAATAGTCGTGCCCGCGGTTATGGGTGGTCAACCAAATTCACCGTGATTAGTCCCACAGTAATAATTTGACTTATTTGGAACTGGTGTTGTTCAGGTGGTTGGTTGGGCCTATCACAACATGGTGTAGCGTTAGACAGTGATGTGTAATATTGCTTAATTATATTATACTATTTTACTTCTCTCAACTACTGTTTTTAAATGGCTGCTTTATGCAAAAGAACCCTAGCCTCCATTGGAATTGTTTGCATCATACCTCCTATCTTGGTATGGCTTGCTGAGTATAGTGGGTAGTACTCAGTCTTGATTTATTTTTCCCACACCAGAGTTGGATTACTGCTCAGATAAAGGTTACTCAGAGGAGTAGGCTTTGTTGCTACCGTCAAGGATGCTCGTGGAGTGGAGTCGCCGCGCTGCGAGTGTCAAGTTTAACTGTTTGTCTCGTTTTGTTTTTCCGCTGCATTTGTAAGACTTTTATTATATTTGTAAGACGTGGATCTGCGTATCGACTTTGTCGTTTGTGTACCCTGGCCGGTTCTGGATAGGGGTTTAATGCACATTCAGCTTGAAATTCTGTTTCGGAAATTTCTGGGCGTGACATGAATCCTACATCGAGGACGCCCTCGAGGACGAAAATGATCTCGCTGGTGCGCGGGTGCGTGTGCAGTGGGTTCTATCTCGCCGGTGTGTAGTCGATCCTCGCCATGGAGACACCTAGCATGCTCACCCCCAGGAATGACTGCACATTCATCGACGTCACCATCGACCCCGTCTGGTTATTGGTGTTGCCTGGCTTCTTCAACCCCGTGAAGGAAAAGTCATCCGCCGTCATGTTCGCCATGCACGGGAAACCGTTTAGCTTGATCGTTGCACGCCATGAGAACACCTCTCAGCTTAGCTCAATGTGCTCGTACCCAAGCTTTAGTCATGGCAGCAATGGATGTGACACGAAGCATTAAACAAACCAAGAAGAAGAAGAGCTTACGTTATGCCATGTCGGCGATGCAGATGTCCTAAAGCATGTCGGGAAGGGCAACTGTACAAGGGTGTGAGAAGGAATGACTCAATGCGATAGATTAGATTAATCACGGAGCAAGTACATATATAAGCCACACCAACCATAACCACTCAACCGACTTATAGCAACAATATCAGGAGGATAAGGATGAGTGCCAAGAGATAGGAACATGTACAGAATATACGCTAAGGCTGCGNGCAGTGTCAGGTGGACGGACGGTGAGACTGGAATGAAAGTCAGTGAAGACTGGTATAAGAAGACCCTTGATGAAGATGTCAGCATACTGAGACGAGGTAGGGACGTGTAGAACACGTATGGCACCAACAGCGACCTTGTCCCGGACAAAGTGAAGATCAATCTCCACATGTTTAGTGCGTTGATGTTGCACAGGATTAGAGGAGAGATAAACTGCACTTATGTTGTCACAATAGACCAAAGTTGCTTTGGGCAATGGGGCGTAAATCTCCTGTAGAAGTTGACAAATCCAACTAGCTTCAGCAACGACATTAGCAACAGCACGGTATTCTGCCTCTGCACTAGACCGGGACACCGTGTTCTGGCGTTTGGATGACCAGGATACAAGGTTGTCACCAAGAAAAACTGCATAGCCAGAGGTAGACTTGCGCGTGTCAGGACAACCAGCCCAATCAGCATCAGAGTAGAAAACCAAATCAGATATAGGAGAATGTTGAATATGTAGCCCATAGTCCATAGTCCCGCAGACATAGCGCAAGATCCTCTTAAGCGTAGTAAGATGATGCCCGCAAGGATCATGCATATGGAGACACACCTGTTGAACAGCATAAGAAATATCAGGCCGTGTGAAGGTGAGGTACTGTAGAACACTGGTGAGGCTGCGAAAGTCTGTCGGGTTAGAAACAGGAGTTCTATCTATGGCTAAGAGTTTGGCACAAGTATCAATAGGTGTGCTACACAGTTTGCAATCAGCCATGCCAACGCACTTAAGAATGTCAATGTTGTATTGCCGTTGGTGGAGAAGCAAACCAGAGGACTGTCTGACGACTGTGACACCGAGGAAGCGGTGAAGCGAATCGAGGTCCTTCATAGAGAACTCTAACTGTAAGGAGATAGTCCACTGTAGGAGTCGGTCCAACGAGGCTGTGAGCACGATGTCGTCCCCATAGAGCAGGAGGTACACGGTGTCCATGCCGCGATGATAGACAAATAGGGAGCTGTCAGATTTGGCCTCAATGAACCCCATAGAGAGCAAAAAGGAAGCAAATCTGTTGTACCAGACCCGTGGCGCCTGCTTAAGGCCGTAAAGAGACTTGTTGAGGCGACAAACCATCTTCGGGTGTGCAAAGTCTACGAAACCTAGCGGCTGGATGCAGTAGACAGTCTCTTGCAGAGTGACAAGGAGGAAGGCATTTTTGACGTCCAGCTAGTGAATGGGCCAATTCCGAGAGACTACAAGAGAGAGGACAGTCCGGACACTAGCTGGCTTGACGACAGGGTTGAAGGTCTCATCGAAGTCAATGCCAGGGTGTTGAGTGAACCCTCGGAGGACCCAGCGAGCTTTGTAGTGCTCAAGGGAGCCATCTGACTGGAACTTGTGCTTGAAGAACCACTTGTCGGTGATGACGTTGGCGTTGCTCGGTCGTGGAACGAGATCCCATGTGCGGTTGGAGAGGAGCGCGGCAAACTCGTCTTCCATAGCGGCACGCCAATTTGGATCAACGAGGGCTGCTCGATACGTGCGCGGCACTGGAGAGAGTGCGGCGGCATGTAGGTTGAGGCACTGGATGGCATGCTCACACCGGTTTTGCCGAGTGTGGTCATGCCATGATCGTTGATCCCAGGTGATTGGCTAAGCAACGACGACCGCGTTGGTGCAGCCTAATGTCTTCCCGAGCGTGGGTGGGTTGGCACCGGTGGGAGAGGTGGCAACAACAAGGCTGCCGCTTTTCCTAGTGGCGTCGGCCGCCTGGGGGACTCAACCCGTGGCAGGGATGTCAGCCCAGTCGAATTGGCCAACGAGTATGGCGACAGAGAGGCCGACCCAGTCGAATGAGCCGGCAAGGTTGGCGACGGTCGGGGCAGTGGGCCATCGAGGAGGCCGGGGATGCCATGGATGTCGGCTGGGCTAGGGAGCTAGACAGCGACATGGGGGCCAGCCCAGTCGGATGGGCCAGCTACGGCGTGGCGGTCTTGGTTGCTGATGGCGTAGCCGGGTGGCCAATCGGCAACTGCATGGGGGCGATGAAATCCTCCAAAAACTCTAGAGTAGCATTGGTATTACAGGATTGATTAGCAAATGGAAAAGAGTGCTAATCAAACACAACATGACGCAAAATAATGATCCGATTAGAATCCAGATCGTAACACCGATACCCTTAGTGGTGGAGGGGGTAGCCGAGAAAGACACACATAGTGGAGCAGGGCAAGAGCTTGGTGGTGCAGTGGCGGAGAGATTGGGATAGCATTTGCAACCAAACACGCGGAGGTGGTCATAGAAGGGGTGGCTACCATAGAGGGCGAAGTGGGGGGGTGTGGTGTTTGAGTGTTTTGGTAGAGTGGCGGTTGATAAGGTGTGTTGCTGTCTGAAGGGCCTCGACCCAAAAGGAGTTTGGGAGACTGGCATGAAATAGGAGGAATCGAATTATGTTGTTGATGAAACAAAGGATGCATCCAGCCTTAACGTTCTAGGGGGAGGTGTGTGGGCAGGACATCCGTAGGGTGACACTGTGGGTGAGGAAGAACGTGCGGGCGCTGGAGTTGTCGAACTCACATCTGTTGTTGCACTGGATGTTGTGGATGTTAGTGGTAAACTAAGTTTTGACATAGCGAAAAAGTGAGACAGGGTGGAGAAGGTCTCCGATTGAGGCACAATGGGAACGTCCAGACGAAGTGAGAACAATCATCTAGAATGACAAGATAATGTTTAAAACTAGAGGCGCTAACAATATGTCCATAAATCACAATGCAAAAGCTCAAAGTTTGAGGAAGCCCAAGTAAAAGAAGTGGTGAAAGGAAGGCGGATGTGGCGGCCGAGCTGACAAGCGTGGCAGAGGCTGGTGGAGTGGTCCTTCGTCATCAGGATGATGGTGCAAAGATGAGCGAGGGCATCTTGACCAAGATGGCCAAGACGACGATGCCAGAGAACGTCGGAGGTGGTAGTGGCGATGAAGGTTGTGTTGGATGGCAGTGGTAAGGCACGGTTGAAGGCGTATAGAGGTCTGGAGCTATTGAACCTGGCAATCATGGTTCTGGTTCATAGGTCCTTCAAAGTAAAGCCAAAGGGGTCAAACTCGATAGAGCACCAGTTATCGATGACAAAACGGCGAAGAGATATAAGATTCTTAATGATAGCAGGGGAGCATAAGATATCTTTAAGAGTAAAGGAACGGTTTGGGTGATGAATGTTAGTTTGGCCAACAAAGGTAATAGGTATAGAAGAGCCATTGCCAAAAATTATGTGAGAGAGATCATGGGAAGTGGGTGGGTGAGTAAAGGAGAGGGTACCGGCATCTGAAGTCATGTGTGTGGTGGCACCTGTATCCATATACCATTCATTTGTCGATGATTGTTGCAGCGTGGTGGTGTTGAAGGCGCCGGCAAGGGAGGCCTGGTCCCATTGGGAAGGGGCACCTGGAACCAGCCCACAAGCTGCGCCGGCCCGTGGAGTGTAGACGGCTGGCTCTGGAGAGCCTGGCCCGCGATGGCCTGGTAGGGGATCGACTGGTGGGCCGGGGCCTGTTGGGCGTGCTGGAGCACCGGCTGCATCCAGCAAAGAGGGGCGTCACCGGTCGCGGGCCGAGGAGGCCGTGGCCCAGTGGACCCGACCACCTGTGTATGGTGCTCGCCCAGGGGTTGGCGGGAGAGGGCTAGCCTGCTTGGCCCGAGCCGTCCTGGGAAGCGGCAGGCTTGATTGTGCCAGACTATTGTGAGCCACTGTTGCTAGCGTCGAAATTGCCACCACCGTTGCGGTCGCCACCGCCGCGACGGCAACGCAGTGCCGGCCCTGGGGCAGAGCGGACGGTGCGGTGGCCTTGGGCCCCCGGACCTCAGGGGCCCCAGCCATGTATACGTTGCCTAGCCTATACAGCCAAGTACAAGAACAAGGTTATTAACGTTAGCTAGTAGATGCATATTAACCGCGCCATAACTCATGTGAGCACGAAATTCAAAAATATCAGTGCCGTTCGTTAATTTATCTCAAAGTCGTTGGTCTCTCCTCTACTGCCATTAATTAATCTCATCATATAGCTTATGTGGCTAAATAGCACCCTAAATACAAAAGGCAGATAAACCTCCAACTAACTTATGTATGACATGTTAGTATATCTGCAGCACAACCTTATTGTTTGATTTATTTCTTCTATAGCCTTGCACTAATTTTTAACAGATGGCATGCTTTTTAATTTCTTCCACCCATATCAGATATGACACACTTAATATGTTTGGCTTTGGCTTTGATGAACTGTTTTTATAAATAGTATTTCTGTTTGCTATTAAATTATCACCTGACATTAGTTCATGTTTAATGTGTTAAAGTTAAACATTCTTTCCTATTAAAAATAAAAAAAAAGTTTTGCACGACCTCTTCGTGATTCAACTGATCAGATTCTTCGTGATGAAACCTAACATAGGTGCTCGTATTTACGACCAATTGTTCTTTTAGTGGTGAAAGACATATTCGTGAACAACGAGATTTCTATGGTAACTCGTCTCTAGAAGGTGCTTATAGAGGTATGTACGTGTGCTCGCTTGTATGTGAGCTTACTTTTCTCGTACATATATACTAAATATTATGCACATATTTGTAGGGCCTCTATTTTTGTTTTGCTCTGGACCCCCATAATTCTAGGACCAGCCCTGCGGCAACGATTGCTATTGTTGGAGTTGTTGCCGGAGCTGCCAGAGTTGCCCGCGCCATAGCCTATGGCGTGCGCAGGGTTGGGAGCGGCCAGTTGCTTGTCACCATTGGTGCCGTCGAGGAGGACGCTAGAGTGGCCGGAGTGGCAGTTCGTCTTGGTAAGTTCTTCCAGGAGCAGTTGAGAACGAACATCAGTGAACTATGGGAAGGGACGCTGCATAGGAATAAGACTTCGTAAAGTAACAAATTTGTCATTCAAACTGTTGAGGGTGGCGAGGACGAGGCCGTGGTCCATCACTGGATCGCCGAGGTCGCTGAGGGAGTCCGCCATGGTTTTCATGCGACAACAGTAGTCGTTGACGAAGAGGTTGTCTTGATGGAACATGCGAAACTCAGCGGTGAGGTTGAGGGTGCATTGCTCGCAATTTCCGAGGAACTGAAGCTTGAGGTCGCACCAAACAGAGAGGGCTAAGGCGTCGTGCGACATGATTTCCTAGAGGAGATCGGTGGAGATCGTGCTATAGAGCCAACCAAGCACCACCCAGTCCATCTGGAGCCATTCGGCGAGGTCGGGGCAGCAGTCGTCAGAGAGGACGTGGTTTGTTAGTGTGTGTTAACGACGGATTTTGGTAATCGACTTGGAAAGAAAAGAGGAAACCGAAGCAGAGAGGAAGGATTGAGTTGGAGTCGGACCAGGCTTCGTATCGGACCCGGTAACCGTATCGGACTGGGGAGGTGTTGCCATAGAGAGCGTATCGGCCGATACGGATTCGGCTTGGTCGTGGGCCGATATGGGTTGTGAGTTAACAGCGTCAATGTGGGCTTGGTCTGGGCTCGGAATAAGCTTCAAGGAAGTTGCCAAATAGAGATAAAACTCGGTTTTAGGCAATTGTATCTTGTAAATTAAGTAGTTTAGATCTAATCTGTGGCTTAAGTCTGCCGCAAGGACTTGTTTGTTAGTTGTAGATAAGATCGTGCCCTACAAGGGTTCTGTTGTAACTTCGGGTATAAATATCCCGATAGTTTGTACATAGAATCTCTCTCTCAATCAATCATACAATCAAATTAATCTACTTTCGGCGCATCGCCAACCCTCGCAAGAGGTTGACTCCTGACGAGTTCTTGCTTCCCAAGAGCAAGGTAAGAACTCGTACCCGACGATTTTCATCGTCGGGGCTAGCGTGTCGCTTTAGGCACGTTAAGCCCTGATGATGTGATCGTCGTTTATCGTGTGTTAGCTAATCCTGACGCGGTCTTCTGATTCTGCCTCGTCGGCAATTAACTCGTTTTAGGGTCTGTTGCCGATGATGGTTGAATCAGTTTGCTCGTTTAGATTATCTAAGACATTTACCATCCCCAAAAGCAATCAACGGCTTGATTTTCTTTGTGTTAAGTCTCGATTCACACTTTGAGTTGCTATCGACCTTAGTCCTGTTTCGAGATCTAACACAAAGCCTGTTTTCGATTGTAATTAAGGATAGCGCCGGGGTTTCAGCCGGTCTTATCTAATGCATGTGATTATTTAGGTTTTTGCATGTGTTTGCCACTTATACATGTGGATCGACGAATATAAACATATCGGTCATAGAGTGTTTTTAAAGACTTCTTTGTGGTTGGTGTATTTATGTTAGCCGATTGACCTGTATAAGTTTACACTAGAGTAATAGCTAGTGTAGTTATCCTTATAAAACCCTCATCAGCTAATTCCATTAATCTATCACACGCTTTTAGCATGGGCCGATGAGATTAGATTTTTTCAATTTGCTTATTATATCAAGTAAGCCGATACAGCTTTGCCCTATCGGCTGGGCTATAACAATGTGACATCGGCCTATCGGCCGATCGACCATTGTTTTCTAATATGGTTTACTTGTTTCTTGTTGATTGCAGATCAAATCAACTGGCACGCTCTGCGCACGACTAGGCAAGCCAATTTGGACCTGCACTGGAGTTAAGCAGATCTCCCAGGCCGCCGTGGTAACGCGGAACCCGTTTGGTTGCTGGACAGGTCCAAATTCTGCGCCAACAGTGTGTACTTGCCGAGCGGCGACGAGGAAGATGGTACGCCACCAAGTGAAATTAGCAGCGGCAACGTCGAGGGTGATGAGCACTAGTGCCTTGACGTTGAGGACGGAGACGGCCTGAGCATGGAGGGTTGCACGGGCGTCCGCGTTGAGCGCCGGGGCAGCTGCGCGATGTGGCTCACCGCGAGGGAGGACGATGCCGGGGTATCCGGGAAGATGGAACAGCACCAGGAAGGAACTCTGGGAGATGGGCAGCAACGAAGAGGACTTCCAAGGATGGCAACGGGGGCGTTGTGGAGGTCGGTTTTGAAGAGCTGAGTAGGGGCGCTGTGGTGGAGACCGAGACGACCGTGGACGGAGGCGTAGAGGCAACCAGGGGTGGCGTCGTGGTGGAGCCGGACTGCGCGGGGAGGAATCCTGGGAGGTGGAGACAACGAAGGCCACGATGGCAGTGGAGAGAGCATCGTGCGCAGCCTTGGACGCCTGGGTGGTGGCGGCATTGGCGACAGCTGCCGCAGTGGAGGGGTCGACGTCTTGATTTTCAGGAGGGAGGAAAAAGGCGCGGACAGCATCGGCGACGGCTTGGACTGCGTCGTTGAGCACGGCGCGTGCGGAGTCAGAGAGGTGAGATGGCGGCATGGTGTCGCTGGGAAGGTTAGAGAAAGAGGTGGTGCGGAAGCAAGATGGAACCTTATATCATGTGAGAAGGAATGACTCAACGCGATAGATTAGATTAATCACGGAGCAAGTACATATATAGGTTACACCATCCATAACCACTCAACCGACTTATAGCAACAATATTAGAAGGATAAAGACGAGTGCCAAGAGATAGGAACATGTACATAATATACGCTAAGGCTGCGTTCATTCCTAGTGGCTAGGAACTAATCTTTCGTGCACATAAAACGGAGTGACTCATTAGTGCATGATTAACTAAGTATTAGTCTATTTTTTTAAAAAAGGATTAATATGATTTTTTAAAATAACTTTCGTATAAATTTTTTTAAAAAAACATACCGTTTAGTAGTTTGAAAAGCGTGCGCGTGAAAAACGAGAAAGGTGAGATGGAAAAATGAACTCCTGAACTCAGCCTAACAAAGGGAGCAGGCCACAGCCAACAAGCCAGGACAGGAGGCGGCTTCGCGCTCGCAGCCATGAACCATTAATTCTTGGAGCCAACCGGAGATAGAGTTGTTTAGTGCAGATCAAGGTGAACTGCTACACATGCATGCGGCTTCGCGTTCGCAGACATGAATCTTTTGTGAAGAACAAGGTAAAAGGCCCAATCGTAGGCATCTTATATTCTTATTTATAATTTATGAAGAGTATGCAAAGCTCTTAGGGTCTTTCGATTACTTTATAATCGTAGAAAAATGAAAAAATATCTATGCCATGAAATAAACCTTAAACTTAATCCTGTTAAAGATAAATCAATCAGATAGAAAGATATGTGTGTATTGTAATATCATGTTTATTACGGGTATCGGCTGGTACCGCTTGATATATACCGATGGTATTAGAGGTACTAGGTCTGGGACCGACCAAAGTAAACTACTTTGTTCTAGTTGAATGTAAACTCAACTATCTCTACTACTATTGTCTCATCCTGAAGTTTTCTCTTTTAGAACCTTTAATACACCCAATAAATTAACCTAAAGTGAAGACCTAATTAAAAATATTAATTAATAAGTGGTCATGGCATGGTGTGATTTTTTTAATTCCCCATGTCCAAATATACTAACTGGATTTTAACTCGACTTTTCAGAGCAAAGGAACTAATTATTGGAATTTATAAAAATGAAAAAGCTTTTCTTTTTTATGCAAATAAACCCGTAGCCTCCTTCGAAATCCTTGTATTATACCTTCTCTTGATCTGACTTGCTCAGTACAGTGGGTAGCACTCAACCTTGCTCTATTTCCATCCGAGAGTTGAAGTACTATTATGATGGAGGCAACTCAGAGGAGCATTCGTCACTACTGTCAAGGATACCTCTAGAGTAGAGTCACCACACTACTAGCATCAGTTATCTTAGCTTAGCTCGCTTTACTTTTCTGTTGAATTATGTAAGACTTTTAAAATAATTGTGAGATGTGAATTCTGTATGTCAACTTTGTTACTTGTACCTTGGCTGGTTCGAGATATGAATTTAATACACATTCTATTTGGATTCTAGTTGTGAATTTTTGGGTGACAACTATTTATTATCATTATCTGGAAATTTGTGTCATTTTTTAATAGATGGAATTGTATTTGTGCCACCAAAATAGGCCTAGTACAGCATAGTACAATAACAAATTTCATCTCCACTTTGTACTTGCAGTAGGTCTACATGTATAAATATTCTAAAAATATCATTTTACTAGCTAATAAGATACCAACATTAAAATTAGACATCAATACCCCTCTAGCTGATCACAACTGTTAAATTTTCATTTTTCTCCAACTTACATTGAAAATTTTGAACTTTCCATGTGGCAATTTTGATCTTTGATTTTCTGTAGTTAATATTTGGGCTTGAGCTAGCCCATATTCACCCAGTGGGATATATATAGGGTATCATTTGGTACTGCATGATACCGATGGGTATTAAGGATCCTAGGTCTAGTACCGATTGGTATTATACCTGGTACTAGCCCTGTATCGGTGGCACTAGATCGAGGTAATAGGTCTGATACTGACTGATATCATATTTGGTACTGCCGAATACCAAATACCGTTCAGAGAAGATAGAACGGGCTCCTCTTCTATATGAGCCTCCAATTAGATAATGACAGTAAGTAATCAACTTCTATAGCATTAGTCAACTCGTGGCTAATGTTTCTTTTGAATACTATTCATCTTAAAGGAGAGAGAAAGAGAAACTTCTCAAAGTCCCCACAATTCTAGTATAAGAATGAATTGGATGTGACCGCATATAAAGAAATTTGAAGCTTCCAAATATTCCACTCCTTTGGAGAACATGGAAGAGGCCACCTTTGTCCAACAGAACTCTTGTTCTGAACTCATTGCTCGAATAAGATTAATCAATCTTTTAAAACTTTCACAATTAATTTTAATAAAATCTAATGAGTTTATATTTTTACGATATTGGTTTTGAAGATCTGTGCATGTTAGCAACAGTTTTATATTAATTAGTTTGATTTCTGTTATAATTCTTTTAAAGTTCCTCCATCCCCAAAGGAGCCTTATTATAGCAAGGTTAATAGTAGAACTAATTAATTACTAGCTATAAGGTCATTTAAAAATAGTATTAGAACTAGTTGTTAGAATTAATCTTGTCATTAGTATTTGCATGGTTATTTTTGTTTGCATGTAATTAGTGTTTGCATATATAAGTCACATGCTAGAAGATGTGTGTACGTGGGATACGTGCATACTGCATAGCTTGTTTGGTTCTAACTCAGGGCGAGATGCCGAAGTGCCGTGCGATGCGGTGATGCAAGTGGAGCTAGTGACTTGTGTGAATAAGTCAGAAGACTAAGCCGAACTGCAAATGGAAGTGCTGCGCGAAGTAGCCGGATCACAGGCAAGGCGAGGTCCCATGCTGCCGAGTGAATCGGTCATAGCAGTAGACCTGCATGCATCCATGATGCTTGCACGATGCATTAGTTCAGTTGCATGGCGTGAGTTGTGGCTGAGTGGATTTGGCCATGTTATCTCTTTGCATGTACTATGAGTCTATATAAACAAGAAAACGATGTGAGCTAGTGTGGCCGCATCAACCAAAACTATCTGTATTGTTGAGTTCTTGCGCGGGCGTGCGTCACTAGCCAGAGAACTTGAGTGTTTGTGATAAACACCTAAAGAGTGAGAGGAGAGATTCCTAACAATTGGTATCAGAGCCGGTGTATGCCAAAGATCCTTCGCTACGACAAGATGTCCATTGTCGAGCAATTGGCATCGCGATCGATGAGGGAAGGCGGCATGTCGCTGCCATACCCGATGCTCACCTCCACCAACTACTCCACCTGGACGATCAAGATGGAGGTCAACATGGAGGCGCAGGGCATTTGGGATGCCATCAAGCCCGCGGCCGGTGACGTCGTGGAAAAGAAGAAGGACAAGACGGCGTTGGCATGTCTTTTCGAGGCCGTCCCCGAAGATGTGCTGCTGCAGATCGCCAAGAAGAAGACGACGAAAGAGGCTTGGGAGAGCCTGAAGACAAGGTTCCTTGGTGTTGATCGAGTGAAAAAGGCGCGAGTGCAAACCTTGAAATGTGAATTCAAGGCATTGCACATGAAGGAAACCGAGTCAATCGATGAATTTGCGGGAAAAATCAGTGGCCTTACAAACAAGATGAGTGAACTCGGTGTAGCCATGGAGGATGATGAACAAGTCAAGAAGCTACTTGATTCTGTGCCTGACAAATTTTTGCAGATAATTGCAGCAATAGAGCAATTCTGTGATTTGGACACCATGCCATTCGAGGAGACTATTGGCCGCCTCAAAGCATTCGAGGAGAGGATACGGAAGCACAAAGATAACAATGGGGAGCAGCTGCTCCTCACCTCACGCAACACTGATGATGGTGCTGGTCGAGGCCGCGGCAAGAGGTTTGATAAATCCAAGGTGAAGTGCTATCACTGCCAAGAGCTCGGGCATTTTGCGTTTGAGTGTCCAGCAAAAAAGAAGAACAAGAAGATTGCGCTTCTTGCCTCAGCATCAAGCGATGATGAGCCAACTCTCCTGTGAATGGAGAAATGCCAAGATTAGAGGGGTAATTGTTAGAATTAATCTTGTCATTAGTATTTGCATGGTTATTTTTGTTTGCATGTAATTAGTGTTTGCATATATAAGTCACATGCTAGAAGATGTGTGTACGTGGGATACGTGCATACTGCATAGCTTGTTTGGTTCTAACTCAGGGCGAGATGCCGAACTGTCGTGCAATGCGGTGATGCAAGTGGAGCCAGTGACTTGTGTGAATAAGTCAGAAGACTAAGCCGAACTGCAAATGAAAGTGCTGCGCGAAGTAGCCAGATCGCAGGCAAGGCGAGGTCCCATGCTGCCGAGTGAATCGGTCATAGCAGTAGACCTGCATGCATCCATGATGCTTACACGATGCATTAGTTCAGTTGCATGGCGTGAGTTGTGGCTGAGTGGATTTGGCCATGTTATCTCTTTGCATGTACTATGAGTCTATATAAACAAGAAAATGATGTGAGCTAGTGTGGCCACATCAACCAAAACTATCTGTATTGTTGAGTTCTTGCGCGGGCGTGCGTCACTAGCCAGAGAACTTTGAGTGTTTGTGATAAACACCTAGAGAGTGAGAGGAGAGATTCCTAACACTAGTAACATGTATAACAAATTAGCTATAAGGTTATCTTTTTTCTCTTCTCTATTTTTATCTCACTTATATATTAATAAATATAACTTATATATTTAATACATTTATATTAGAGTATGTGTAAATCTAGCTTTTAAAGAGGTAGCATTTTCTCTTTTTTTTCTCTTTGTCTATCTACTTTATATATGCTTATAGCCAGCTTATAGCCTTCTTTTATACTTCAATCATGTTCGAGAAATTGAGAGCAAGGGTATATTTGGCAGGGCTCTAACTCCTAGATTTAACTTCAGGAGTAGAGTCTGGAGTGAAGCTATGGAGCAGCGTAAACAAGCTCCACCCTCTAGTTCATTTTATGATAGCACTTTAGCCAGATCCGCTCTCTTTTTGGTGGAGTTAAAACCTTTTGGTTGATCTCCAGCTCCGAGAGAGGTGGAGCTAGAGTTGGAGCTCTGCCAAATATGCCCCAAGTTTAATAGGAGACTATAAGCTAACTACAAACCTATATAGATAAGAGAGAATAAGAAAAACGGACAGTATTAGCTCTCATGCAAAATCTAGCTCTACACATACTCCAAAGTAAATGCATTAATTACATAAGTGATAGAAAGAGAGAAGAAAAAAATTAGAGGTAACCTTATAACTAATGTATTATACATGTCAGCTCTAATACTACTTTTAGATTGACTTATAGTTACTCCCTTCGTTTCATATTATAAGTTATTTTTTAGTCAAATTTCTCTAAATTTGATCAAATTTATAGAAAACACAATAGCATTTTCAAAATATATTTAATGTTAGATTCAATAAAACTAATTTGGTGTTTTAGATGTTGCTAAATTTTTCTATAAATTTTATCAAAATTTAAAAAAATTAAAAATAGTCAAAGCAATTATAATGTAGAACAGAGAGAACAGTAGTTAGCTCTACCTGGATATTTTACTTTTTGGTCATTTTTGAAATCTTATTTTATAAATAGACTTAAAAAACTTATTCCGATTCTTGATCCTTTTCATGGTGCCAACATTATTGGCGCCATGTTCCAACATGACGGCGCCACTTTTAGATGTCGTCCTCTAGCCTCCCCATGTAAATTAACGGGATGTTTGGTTGTTAGCCATATTTTGTCATAGTTTTTCACGTCTAAGATTAGGCGGGTTTGACCACATTAGTAGTTGTTTGGTTTGTAGTCACAGTTGTGACAAGATTCTCTTCTAACAAACTGAGTCCCATATATTATTGACTCAAAAAAAAATTTGGCAAGATTCCCTTAGACTTCCTAAGGTGTAGCCAAGAATTTGATGATCTCAACTTAGACAAGTGTGACAAAATTTGTTAGCAAATGGTGACGAAGTATGGCTAGGAACCAAACACTCCCTTAAAAATCACTTATATGAAGGGGATGACGCCAATGTCATTGACGCCAATGACCTATTTGTAAAAAAATTTCAAAAAAGAACATACTTGCGATAAAAAAAATTATAAATAGATCCCTAACGTCAGTGTCGTTGACACCGAGGACCTATTTGTAAATATATGTTTTATTATAAATAGGTTCTTTTTTAATTACAAATATGTTTTTTTGATTTTTTTTTTACAAATAAATCCTTGGCACCAATACCATTGGTGTCATCCCCCTTCATATAAGTGACTTAGCCTTCACGGGGAGGCTAGGGGGCGGCATTGATATCAATGGCGTCGTCATGTTGGATCATGGTGTCAATGACGGTGACGTCGAGAAAAAGATCTATTTCCATGATAAGTTTTTTAGGGATATAATTGTAAAATAAGTTAAAAAAAATCTAAAATATAAAAAATACAGTTAGCTCTACTAGTGAACTTGGAAGCGCTCAAGCAAAACATGTTTTCATCGCAGTCAAACGGGTGCACGTGGACACGTGGTTAGTAACTTGGTATTTTTAACCTACATTTTGCGAGGTTCCAAATTTATTTGAACGAGACACTGTCACACATTCACTGGTTCCCAACCGTTGACTTTCCCCTCTGATAACGTCCAACTGCCGAATGTGCGAGTTTCAGTCGATCGCGTAGCAATCACTCGAAAACAATGCCTAAAACTAGTCATAATTGCCAATCTAAAATGCTGCATGCACAAAAACGGAACACATTTCATTATTATTCCCAAACGCAAACAAATGTGCTACAGATTTACAAGAAGATGAAATCAATCCGGCACACGATACAAGAAAATTCGAAGCTCACATCAAATATTTCCTAACCAAATCGCCATATGGTTTTGAACTTCTGTCCAGAAATCGAAAGAATGCATAACTGCAGATGCTTTTATCACTTGAACTTAGCCTTGACGGCGTCCACCTGCGCGACGTCGACGCGGAAGGCCTTGGCGAGCACGTCGGACGGCACCGGCGGCGCGGCGGCGAAGAGCGTGTTGGCGATGGCCTGGGTGCCCTGGAGCTGGCTGTTGAAGGCGGCGATGACAGCGGCGGGGCCGTGGCCGCGGTTCTGCTGGAAGTGCACGAGCCCGCGCGGGAAGACGAAGACCTCGCCGGCGGTGACGGTCTTGGTGAAGAGCTTGTTGGCGGTGGTGATGAAGCCCACCTCGAGGACGCCCTCGAGGACGAAGATGATCTCCGTGGCGCGCGGGTGCGTGTGCGGCGGGTTCTGTCCCCCCGGCGCGTAGTCGATCCTCGCCATGGACACGCCCAGCGTGTTCACCCCCGGGAACGACTGCACGTTCGCCGCCGTCACGTTCGACCCCGCCGGGTTGTTGGTGTTGCCTGGCATCTTCAGCCCCGCGAAGAAGAAGTCGTCCGCCATCACGTTCGCCTTGCACGGGAACCCGTTCAGCTTGATCGCTGCGCGCGCGCACGCACGCACGCCACCGCCATGAGAACACCCTCTCAGCTCAGCAATGGAGGTCAAACGGAGCAAATTAAGCAAGAAGAAGAGAACTTACGGGATGCCAAGTCGGCGACGCAGATGTCCTGGAGCATGTCGGGGTCGCCGGCGAGCGAGGGCGCGGCGAGCGCGAGCACGACGGCGCACGCGGCGGCCACCCAGAGCTGTACCCTCGCCATGATGAATCGACTACAAGCTCACAGTGGTGGAGTGCTTCTTTGCCTTCTCGCTGCGACTGAACCTGTGAAGCGAGCTGAGCAGAGCAGCCGCTACTTGTAGGCTCAGCTCAACTAATAATTGGTCAGCACGCGAGATTTTATATATGTGATTAAACAAACTAAAACAAAGGGATGCAACGGCCGGTTAGCCGGATGCCGACGAGAAGGGTCGGTAGAGTAGGGGAAGAGCCGGCAACTGGACAAGGGAGCAGAGGCAAGGGGGACACGCGGGAGGCGGCTTAATTAGCGTTTGCAGCCGTGAGCCATAAATTGCTGGAGCTAACCGAAGGAGATAGACTAGTTTAATGCGGATCTAGCTAGACAAACTGCTACACATGCATGCGGCTGCTGGATATTATTCGGATCGATCGATCCATGCCTCCATGGACGCCGTGTTGTGCCAACGTGGAAGAACAGCTAGTACATCGATGCGCCGTGTTTCTTGCTCCGGCACTCGCGCGCCCATTATCTATTCCCCTTTCGTCCTCGCTGCTTCCAGCCTCCTCTTCTCCGTGCTACCAGCTCCCGTTCTCTAGGCTTCTAACAAGTGACTGTTAGTACGTCTGTTACACATGTATAGCCTCTACTCCATTTTCTAACTGATAAAATTTGCACAGACTTAAATCAGTGGTGTTGTACAAGTAACCGTGCGATTCTTACTCAGGGCATCTACTAACAATGATAAACTCGGTCATTTCAGCAATCCCAACTTATTACATGTCCTGTTTTCCGTGGCCTGAAAAATCTATTGAAGGACTTGATAAGGCGTGCTTTCCGGATGACAAAACGATGGACACTATCTGATGGCTTGGAAAACAGTTTTATTGCAAAAGCAACATGGAGGACTCGGGGTCAAGGACGTACTTAAGAGCTCACAATACAGCCCTGCTTATGAAAATGAGAAATAAAATGCTATCAGGACTAGAGATGAAAGAAATTAGGTTTATTATACCTCGCTAATACCTTGGAGTCGGCTTCATGTTTTCTAGAGGTAGTTATTGACAACAATCATATCATTCAGGGCACAGAACCTATATGGTTTGCAGCCTACGCCCGCACATTATGAAAGTTAAAAGAACAACAGGATCTTCGAAGGGCAGCAATCCATGCTTTCAAACACAACTCAATAAATCATTGACTCTCTTGACCTTTGGAATCACCAGGCCAACAATGCAATCAAAACAAAAATATGCCACTGGTCTGAACTAATTAGATGAGGCTAATGTACAGTCCTTTTTTTCTTTATTCTTGTGCATTCCATTTCTTCTCTTTTTCTACTTTTTTCCCTTAATCATACAACTTTGTAACTTTGTAACTCATCATTTCTATCAATGAAATGGTTATATGTAGAGCTGCCTCTACCTTTTTATGTAAAAAAAAAAAGTAGCAGCCTCATCTTCCACAGCGAGCCTCCAAACAGATTGGAAGGACTCAATGGGACTATAGGGAGTAAAGTATAAAATTACTAAAATACCCTTTCAGTTTTGTGGTCAATTTATAGAATGTCCATCTTTATACTGTATATAATTACCAATAAATTGCACCATAAAACTTACCTTTTATTTTTGCCAGTTTCTGGCTGATCTACACTTGACATTATATGATGCTACAATGGCAGCGTTGTTCTCATGATGTTGTTGGCATACAATGTGTGGAACACTATCGTTCTTAATTTCCCACAAATTGTATAGAAATGGTTAAATTTCCTGCAAATGCTTCTTGCAAATTCTCATGTTTTCCAGAGGAAACATAAAAGTGTGGATAACTAATATTCATATTCGTACTCTCCCGCACTTAATTATAGCAAAATACCGATGCATGACATGCATCTAGCGTTCAAGCAACAAACGATGACCTTCTAACTGTCGCCAAAGTTCTCACGGTACAAAACAGTGACACGCCGTCTGCCTTGGATAAACAACGACGAAGTGCCCAATTTACCAAAGATCGATATACAATAATACAAACGATGCTAATCTTATCCTCTGCAGGACATAACCCTAAATAATTAGCGTTGGTCTTGCTAGTTGCAACAGTGCCATCGACTTAAGCTTAATTAACTACTTGTTGCCCATGTTAGTCGTCGTACAATTTGGGATCAAGCTAATCATGCATGCTTACCATCTTAGACGGTTGACAAAACAATTAGGGCAAGTACATATAAACCCTGCTTGCTGGGAAAGTGGGAAGTCGTATCCGTAATCTATATATACTCTGGTGATGTTTGAAAGTCCTGAAGATAAAGATAAAGATGAAGATTAAGTGTTTTATGTAAAATGAGATATCATTAACGTGTGATTAATTGAGTTTTAATTATTACAAACTTGAAAAATAGATTTATCTGATATTTTAGAACAACTTTCATATAGAAAATTTTTGCACGAAACGTACCGTTTAGCAGTTTGAAAAGCGTGCCACGAATATCGAAACGAACGCAGCCAGAATGGATAAAAGAAAAAGATAGGGAAATAGTCGTTGGTACATGGCTAGCAAGTTGTTGATTTCCTCTACATAAGTGGAGGGAATAGGGAAATTTTCTTCATTCTTTTTTTCCTCTAAATAATTCGCGTCGGTCTTGCACTCTTGCTGGTTGAAACACTGCCATCGATATAAGCTTAATTAGCTACTTATTGCCCATGTTAGTCGTACAAATTGAGATCAAGCTAATCGTGCTACTATTCTTAGACGGTTGACAAAACAATTAGGGCAAGTACGAATATACCCTGCTTGCTATGAAATTGTCCTATCCATAATCTGTACTCTGTGTCTGTGGATCAAAGAAATTAAAGGATAGGGGAGTAGCCATTGGTCAATGGCTCGAGCAAGTTGTTGGTTTCCTCTACATAAGTGGAGGGAATAGGGAAATGTTCTCCATTCTTTTTTTTTCCGATGTTAATGTTCAGCTTCAGTTTGAGCTGGGACAGTTCATACCCAAGAGAAGAATAAAATCTGCTTGTAATATGTGAAATGTGATAAGCTACTGGTACAATGAATTTACTGATTAATAATCAGCTAGTGGATGAAAATAAATGCTGATGCTTCTGACATGCCGATATATAGGAGCTGACCAACTCTTGCAGAAGCATGTTACGATGGAGATTCCCTTCTGCATAATAAAAGAACACACACAGAAAAGTGAATAAGATTTAATTAATTCAATTACAGGTATGCTTGGAATTGATTAATCCAGAGGCAAGCAGCTAGGGAGGCAGTGCTACACTGCTATACTGCTTGTGCTGGTGAACCGGTTGCTTTGCCTGGTGGCTAGCGCGTCATCGTCAGCTTAGCAGTCCCTGTCATCTTGTTGTAAATCGTCAGCCGCTCGGCCGTGTGTTTGCCTGCTGTCCCGTACCGGCCGGTTCGTCATCTTGTTGCCATGGGAGCTTGGCTTGTTTTGATTGGGCATCTGCGAACAGGATTATACCCTAAAAAATTTCGAAAGAAATATAACTTTTTGGGCTGGCTGGAAAAAAAGTTTAGTATTTCTAGCTCTATAGATTCATGGATCTAGATATACGTAGATAACATTTGAATAAATCAGTTTGTTCCTATTTTAGATTGAATTAAAATTTTAAAAATTTATAATGTAACTTACAAACATAAAATTTACCGTGGATCTGATATCTGAAGCTCTACCAAACAGAGCCTAAGAGGATCATCAAGAGATACCCAAAAATCTATCTCAAAAATTTATTTTTGAGAATTCTAAACATAATTTGAGATGGCAAAAATATTTATATTTCTAAGATATGGCCTAAAACTGAGTAACAAATTGAACTACCAGAAGCCTGTCAATGATCCTACATGCTCTCCCCTCGGATCCGTGGATTGGAATCAGAACAAGGAGTTGTGTTGTGCGAGATATACGAAGATGATAGGAGCCAGTTTTTTCCAAAATCCAAAATTAATTCTAGGATTAGAAGTAGTATAGGATAGCTGTTAAGTATATGCTCTAATTAATGCTAAACTCGACGGTGCGCGTCCTTTGGAACCTTTGGTTTATGAGATGTTAAGATTCATTGCTAGCTATTGGGTTGTATCTGGTTCTTCCTCTATAATGCCGAGGAATTTAAGTCAGCGTAAATAGATTTCTATAGCAAAGCTGTAGCAAATTAATGTTGAAATACTGTTGTGCGCACTATACAGCTAAAAAATACTAGTGACTTAGTTTAATTAAACATACGTTGTAGTAGTAGTTGATCTAGACCATCCAGGGATCTAAAGGTGATCGAATGATAGTAATTTCTAGTCCTATTGGCTGGCTAATATAATGGAGATGAATAGAGAATACCGGTGCTTTTGGAGCTTCGGAGGAGAAAGGAAGATTATCTCTACAAGAGCACGCGCATATTATTTGTTACTCTCCTTTTAGATGATTAGTTGATGCTCGGTGCTAGTACTCCGTACTGGTTGGCATGCTTATAATTGGGGCAGGTTCATGGCGCTGCAACGAAAATTGCATCCTGCCAAACCAAGCTGTGAAGAACATCTTCAATTCTGACAAACCAACTCCCGTGCTTCATCAATTCTGCTAACTAACTAGCGGAAAAGAATACGTATAAACCGAAAAGTAATTAAGAACACCACAGAACTCCAGCAGCAGGAAACACGAATAGAGGGAAATATAAATTATTAAAACCATGTATTTTTCTTTTTTTTATTCACCAACATTGTTCCTTTCTTGATGGTAAGTGATCCGATTGATGTATTTGTTGGAATTGATACGTGGACTAAGTTCCATATAAAAATTAATTTTTAAAAAGTTAAAAAAACCAACCTTATGAGATGATATGTATGGGATGTTTAGTACCATCTTATCTATTTTAGAAGAGAGATTTTCTTATAAGAGATGATGTTCTCCTAACCATTTGAGACATGTGTGATGGAGAGAACAAGAGGAACGTGCGCGCTCGCTCGCCTCGCCTAGCCAGGTGGCACGCATACGTGACATGCGTGTGAATAGTCCACCAAAATTGGTTTCTCACCCTTGCGCAGATACGGTTTTTTTTTGCAGTTTTATTTTGCTACAAAATTTGGTTTTATTTTTTAAAACTTAGTTTTTGGAAACACACTGAATTATCCGGTGCGTGGGGCGGCATGGTGTCCGGATAAGCTACGCGCGACTTATCCGATTCGGTTACGCAGTATGCAGATCGTGCAAACGTCCTAATCACGCGTCCTGATATCTCTATATAAACCGAGCCATCGCCTCCTCGCAACATACGCGAAATCAATCTAGGGTTTGCCTTCTTCTTTATACTGTGCCATCGCTCGTAGTCTACTCCGTCCCACTCGCCGACGTACATCAGCGATTAGGAGAGCAGGTCCTTGGAACCTTTGCCTTTGCAGATATGACCTTTTTTTGCAATTTTATTTTGCTACAAAATTCAGTTTTATTTTTTAAAACTTAGTTTTTGAAAAAACACTGATTATCCGGTGCGTGGAGCGGCATGGTGTTCGGATAAGTTACGCGTGTCTTATCTGGTTCAATTACGTAGTATGGAGATTGTGCAAGCGTCATGATCACGCGTCCTGATATTTATATATAAACCGAGCCGTCGTCTCCTCGCAACATACACGAAATCAATCTAGGGTTTGTCTCCTCCTCTGTATTGTGCCATCGCTCGTAGTCTACTCCGTCCTGCTCGCTGACGTGCACAGACGATCAGGAAAGCAGGTCTTCAGACCTTTGCCTTCGACGTCCTGCACCAGGACAAGGCGGTAATAAGGTTTTTAAAAAGCGTTTCGCACGACTGCTTGCTGTTTGTTCACCAAGGCTCATCTTTCTCGTCGCTCGGGTGCTGCGCGTCGTCGTCAATGTCTGGTACCGCGAGTTCTTTTTACTGTGCAATTGAATGTCCAGAACCCTCGGTACGTGTTCGCTCCGTTTTGCATATTTGATCTGTTCATGTTTTACTATTTAGTTTACATATGTAGATCATATTATGCGATTATGCTAGTTTACATGTTCAATGTCATGATTTATTTATGAAATAAATTAAATTAATATGTTATTATATATTCAACAGTATTTGTGCTACACATCACCAGTTTCTTTTGGATTTTTTGACTATCTATTTGTGCGTTATTTTACAAGTCCTGATTGGAAGGACATTTTCTTGCTTATAAAGTAAAGACATGTGGCGGATGCAACGAAAATAATTTAGGATAAAAAATTACACTTTTATACTCTTAGTGGTTTAAAGCAAGCCTGGGTGATGAGAAAATATAAAAAAACCATTAAATTTAATTTAAAATAAAGTTGTAAAATTCAAAATAAGTCACAACTCAAAAAAAGAAGACCTAGTTTAACCCGGCAGCTTTTTGGATATAGTGAGTTTCATAGTGTTGATAGATAATAGATGATACTATAGAAATAAATAAATTAAATATTAAAAGGTTAATTTAAAAAGGTTTTCTAAGAAATGCTGAGGAAACATTTTTTAAAAAAACATCATACCGTTAAAAGTTTAGAGAGTGTACCTGCGATGATCCATAATTCATTAGCTAAATAGCACGGGCCCGTAGAAAAAAATAACGATGATGACTTTGAAGTGATCTGGGAAGAAAAACAAATGAAAATCGATAGCGTAACGCTGAACGGGAATAAACTTTTTTTTATATGATAAGCTTTTTTTTAAGACAAGAACGGAATAAACTTGATGGCATAAAACGGAGAAAAAAATTCACTTGAGGTTACTCATGTTGTCGTTGAGTTTTAAAATCATCTCTGAATCAGAATACCAGATATAACGTATCTCTAATCTTGCAAAACCAGATTACATTGGATCCCAAAACTCTTGGTTTTGGTTAACATGATGGCTAAGTCAGCGTGGGACCCACATAAGCTGCACATATCAATAGCTCAATATTCTTCCACCTCCCTCCCCTCTCTTCCATCTCAATCCAGGGGCCGCCAAGTGTGTCGGAGCAAGTGTAGTACATGGTGGACATGGCGATGGCAAAGAAGCCCAACCGCTCATGCACGTTCTTAGGCGACTCGTCCAAGCGCCAGAAGATGGTTGCCATGATGAACCCGATGACCAGCATCGCCGTGAGGCGGATGATGAACACCTCCGACATATGCTTTGTGTTGATGAACACGCGTCGCGTCAGCACCCCTATCTTGATCCAGAACAGGTTGACGAACTTGGACATGGACGATGGTGGCGCTCCGGTTGTCAGTCCCAACGCCTGTCGTCCCGACAAGGGCACGGGTGGCGAGCGCGTGGGCATGCAGAGGCGGGGATGGGCATCGAAGTTGTTCGTGGTGACGAAGATGAAGGGAGACGGAGCAGTGAAGGGGGTGCTAACTGTCAACTACGTGCTGCTGCTCGAAAGGCCACTGAGATGACGTGGCCACTCGTCGAGATCCTACGGGACCTCACAAGCGTGTACCCGACAAGATCCTCGACTCCGAAACCAACACCGTCTCCTAGTTAGTGCTCCCCCCTTCGATCTGCTTCGGCTCGTTCTGTTGCCATTGCATTCTTGGGCTACAGGTGTTGACTTCGCGAAAAAAATCATGATCTTTGCCGTTGCAATAGGATTTAGGCATAGTGAGGTTATCTATAGTATCTGTATAGTTGATGCACACTAACTCCTAAAACTTAACATACAAGTATATCACATCATCACCCATTAGCAATTATTATTTAGAGTATTTTAAATCACATGCAAGTGTGTCACATCATCATCCACTACCAATTATTATCTAGAGTATTTTAAATATCATGCATACATGACATATCATTTATAATTTTGTTGTATTTTTAAAACTCAATATACAAGCAATGTCAAATCATTATCTTCACATTATTTTTATATTATTTAAACATATATATCTATCATTTCTATAATGTATAATATACATTTATCCATATATCCTATAGCATAACACGGGATATCAACTAGTTGAATTGATAGGTGAATGTGTCACGCGAATGAGTGTCAGGATTCGGGAATAATTTTGGGAGATTTCGGTAGAGTAATTGTTGCAATTCACAAGTTTGGGACTAGTAAAGGTGGTATCGTTTCTACCTAGCAATTGGATGGAAGATTAACTTGGCTTTCAATTGCCTATGCGGCGACGAGATGGGCGACGGGCGTGGTCCCATGCTGACCCTGGAGGTCTGGATTGAGATGAGAAGAGAGGAAAGAGAGGTAAAAAAAGATTGGGTTGTTGATACGTGGGTCTCATGCTAACTCAGTTATCACATCAGTTAAATCAAAAGTAATACTATCTTTAAAACCTAATGTGATATAGTTTTATAAAATTAAAGATGTATTATATCTGTTATTTTGGTTTATGGATGATTTTAAAACTCGGCGACAAGGGAACTTTTTCATAAAACGGAAGAAACACCAACCTCCCCACACTGCCACAGAACAGGGCGTGGAGATGGAGTAAACGGACGCAATCTATTGGGCTGGGCCCGATCTCCACCCAACACAACGGATCAAAATCCACTCGTCGTCTACCTCTCTCTCTCTCTCTCTCCGGCTCAACCACAAAGCGGATCGATCGTTCATCCGGACCGGCGCGTGGCCCAAGCCCAAATTCGCAAACAGCACACACGGGTCATCTTCTCCACGCCACGCGCGCGGCGAGACGGCCGAGACCTCACCTACCACAGCCGCTTCTGCCGCCGCGCCACCGCTAGCACTCTCCAATCCGAATCCGGTACCACCGCCATGGCGTGCAGGCCGGCCGTGTGCTCCCCCTCCGCCCTCGCGCCGCCGCGCCACCGCCTCCTCCTCCTCGGCTGCGCGTGCAGCACCGCCCCCGCGGGAGGACGCCCGCTCCGCCTCCGCTCCAGCCCCGCGCCCGCCGCCCGCGCGCTCAGCTTCGGGGCACGCCGCGGCCACGGCGCCGCCCTCGTCGTCCGCGCGGCGGCCGCAGAGGCAAGCTCTCTCTTCCCCACCCGCGGCTCCCCGACCCTTGGCCCGGCCGGCGGGCTGAGCTTTTAGTAATCGATTTTTCTGTCTGCTGCTGCAGGGGGCCGTGGAGCTGCAAGCGAAGGTGACGAGCAAATGCTTCTTCGACGTCGAGATCGGCGGGGAGCCCGCGGGGAGGATTGTCATCGGGCTCTTCGGGGAAGTCGTCCCCAAGACCGTGGACAACTTCCGCGCCCTGTGCACTGGTCGGCTCGGCCCCCTCGTTGATATCTCCATTTCGCCATCAAAATTGCCAGATTGTTAACGTTTTTTCTCTGTTTAACTTGGGTTTGCAGGTGATAAGGGCTACGGGTACAAGGGTTGCTCCTTCCACCGAATCATCAAGGACTTCATGATTCAGGGCGGGGACTTCCAGAACAACAATGTGAGTTGCACATCCAAATGCAGATGCTGGAATGGCTATTGTACTATTCTGCTGTTGAAGTGAGGACTTATCTGTCCCATTTCATTCAGCCACTGCACCCTTCTGCTGCACTGTGCCACTGTGTGTGCAAATTAATTTGGGGGTGAACAATACGATTGGTCCTGAATCGAGCTAGTTATCTTCATTTAGCATTGCTGCATGCCTGCATTGGCCCATCTCCTTGTACTCCTGCATTGCTGCTGCACAGTATGTGCAAATTAATTTGAGAGTAGGATGCAGTGTGCACAAAAATGTTCAGATTCAGATTGGAGAAAGGGGTAGGAAAGGTTACCATAAATGACAAGCAAAGTGTACTCAGCTTTGGAGTTAAGATGGGCACATAGGCAGATAGCTGTTAGATATAGGTATAGATTTAGATGTATATTTGTATATTGGAAAATGGGCCTAATAACCCCATAGCTCATTTACCTACTGCTGATGTATTCTTTCTTACATTGCCAATCTTATTTACAGTGTTTATGAACACTTCTTGCTCTGTTTTGCATGCTAAAGGGTCGCCCTTTTTTATTGCTGATTTACTAAGCTTTGGTAACACAGGGTACTGGTGGTAGGAGTATCTATGGTGAATGCTTCGATGATGAAAATTTTACATGTAAGTAATTCAATCCTAGCTTTGCCGTGCTTGCTGTGATGAGCTTGGGGTGTTCTTTCCCACCTAGCAGTTGACTGCAAGTGCTTTAGGCAGTCACAACAACCCTGTTGTTGTTATGTACTCGAACATTTCTCCCATATATTAATAAAATCAGCCGGCGTCCTTCCACCAGCCCGGCAAAAAAAATACAAACTTTCGAATTTAGTACCTTGCGTTATTGTAACTATCCAGAACATACCAATCAATTGAAGCAATGGTAACTATAAAGGTGCTAATCTTTAGGTAAATTTCCTTATGTTGTCACTGGTTTTTGCAATCATGATGACATGAAGAAAAATATTTCGGTTAATTTCCAGCATGCATGATCCTCAAGCATATTGTTTACACGGAATCATGGATAGTAAAAGGTGCTCCGTGGAACAAAATAATGGCACATCTGATTCTAAACTCTGAAGTGTCATAATTTGTCGAGTATGGGATTTCTAGGTTCCAATTTAGTAGTTCCTACAATGAATCCCTTCTTTATCTTATGCATATCATAATCCATCTTTTTGTATCCTTTTTCAGTAAAGCACACCAGTCCTGGTGTACTAAGCATGGCAAACGCTGGCCCTGACACAAATGGAAGCCAATTTTTCATTTGTACTGTGAAGGTAAGGAACTCCTAATAGTATAAAGCAACTTTTTTTTCATTCACGATTTTACTACTGGACAGGGCTTTCTAAATTTGTAACACTGACAAATTATATTTTCGTTCTCATGCACATCTAAAATGACAATAATTCTAAGTTTATTTTGCCTTACAATATGAACGAATATTTATAGAGAGATTTATGGGCTAGTTTTGAATGATTAACGAGGGTTGTATAGCTCTTCATGTTGGTAGTGTTGAGATCATAGGATTGATCAAAGGATCACCGTAAGATCTGGACCATTAATGGTTTGGCAAGAGCGTATGATCGTAAAATACTACAGTATGAGTCGTGATATGGACAACTTTAGTTCAGTCACTTCAAAGAACTAAATCAGGTGTTGAACCGGTACAAGTCCTTAAAGCAATGATAGATTCCTAGCCCTAGACTAAAACTTGAATCCTTGGTGGCAAAAGGTCTAACATTAATGAATGGCTGCTGGTACTTAACTCCATGTCTCATAAAATGTTATTTGTCTTAATAATCTAAACAGCCTTGAGTATTCCAATTTTGAGGAAGAGAAAAATGTGCAAAAAATTTCGACATTAGTTCTGTTTAGACTTTGTTAGATTTCTGTACAGTTGATGGGTCTAACCAAACTCCTGGACATCTTTATTGACTCTGTACTCTCAATAATAAAATCTTTCTCAGACACCATGGTTGGACAACCGTCACGTTGTCTTTGGGCATGTCTTGGAGGGGATGGACGTGGTGAAGAATCTTGAATCACAAGAAACCAGCAGGTCCGATGTTCCTAAGCAGCCCTGCAGAATCGTGAATTGTGGCGAGCTGCCCGTGGACGGTTGATTAAGTCAATGGTTCAGTGGTCGGATTAAGCCAACATTTTTCATTTGGGGAGGGCTAATTGAATCTTGTTCTGTTAGACCACTTTTGGTATAGTGAGGATACTTGCGAGGCATTACTTCGTGAGTAAATGAAATGTTGTTTTCGGCAAGATAGATGAACATCCCTCTTATCCAGTGATATCCTGTTGATGAGTTTAAAACTTTAAGTTACTCTTATCCAGTGAAACTCGAGTTACTGGTCTTTTCTTATGTTGGATCAGTAATGTGTCATGCTGTTACGCGGCCCTGGAGCCTGAACTTATCCTGTTTAAACATTGATAACTGTACTAAAACATGCGCGATGCGACCTTTTCTTTTTCTGAGAGAGCAATCTATGCATAATGTGAGGAAAAGAGATCCATGCATCTAAGTCGCTAAAAGTCACATACGGAAAATGCGTTAGTAGTAGCCTCGACCAATTAAAGCGAGAATTACTCCGTGAAGCCCATTTCCTCCATGGGCCAAATTTGTCTGCGCATACGGGCTAATTAAACAGAGAATCTTCCTCATCTCATGTTTCTGATTGAATCACCTCTCTCAATCACAAAACCAGGTATAAAGCCTCCTTGTCTTAGAAAACCGGTGGAAATAAACTCCTTTGGTGATTTCGGAAACGATTTTTTGCTGACATGGTAAGTTGACTCATTGAGGCAGCAGGTGAGACCCACGTGTTAGGAAGCTTTAGTTACTGGGCGACGAAATGGATTTTGGAATTTATTGACATTCTCTAGAAAAGGTACTGTCAATAAGCCCGTCGGCACAGAAACCATTAAGAGAACGCCCAATAACTTATTAGGTACTGTACGGAGTATTTGAAACATAGGAAAGAAGTACCATTCGGGTAATATTTTCAGAGGAGTTGCAAACGGATCCGCCGGTTCACCAATCATTGACGGCTCAAGAACCGCTAAACCTACATTACATGCAATAGTACCTAGAATTACTACTGGAAAAATATTCCATTTGTTCAACTTATCCATCTTCATCTGGGCCGATGAAATCACATCCAACGGTTCACAGAAAAATAAATTTGTCATCTCCTCATCTCCGTCGCGCGCCAAAGCTCCGCCGCGCACAAGGTCGAGCACAAGAATGAACACACTCTTTTCCATGATAGAGCTCACGACGACGATATCACAATCTGGTGGGAGACATCGAGTTCGGTGATTTCACCGCAACCACGCATACGGTGAGCTCATCACCATCAAGGACAAAACCAACAACAGATCAATGTACGCTCGAATCACAAATTGATAGGTAAATTAACTCAGAAATAACATAAACAGTGCGCAGTGATGGACATAGGATTAAAAACAAGATGGGACGAAGATGCTCGCTTCATAAGGACAACTAAACGCAACAAATGTCATATTTATACTGTAGTCACATACAAATATAGTATAATAAATAAATTAAAGCAAATGAAATCATTTTAAAACAAATCAATAATCTTTGCGTCACACATAATTCATCATACACCAAAAATACTAGTAAACGTGTCAATTTGTAAATATGAGTCAATTCATAAAGCATGGTTGATAAATATCTTTAAAAAAGATTAAATATATGAGAAGACATGCTGCTAATAAAATCACTAAGGTGGTGTTTGAAGGTCCTAAAGATAAAGATAAAGATGAAGATTAAGTGTTTCACGTAAAACGAGATGTCATTAACGTGTGATTAATTGAGTTTTAATTATTACAAAATTGAAAAATGGATTTATCTGATATTTTAGAACAACTTTCATACAGAAAATTTTTGCACGAAATGCACCGTTTAGCAGTTTGAAAAGCGTGCCACGAATATCTTTATCTTTTATCCTGAGTAGTAGTAGAAACGAACGCGGCCTAAGCCTTTCTAGGGACTCTAGGAGGCTTAGGCAATTCTATTCGTCAATCATCCATGGCTTGAAACCTCTGCTTAACTTTTTCAAAATCAAGTCCTCTAAAAATCTCCTTCTCAATGTAGCACAATATCAAGTCATTGAGCCATTCATCAAACATCCTATTGCACAAATCTATCTTGATTATGTTCATAGCCAAGAAGCCTCTTTTCAACAGATGGTGTTGCCACAGGTAGAAGTAATGCTAACTCAATAAAACGATAGACCAATGGAAAAACAATATGCTTTTGTGTTTCAACTATCTTCAAGGCCAAACTACCAAGATCATGACAAGTACTGAAATCATCAGTACGTTGCACGTGTATAATAAATGTCTCAAATTGATCCTTTATATTAAAAGGATCAAGAGGTGAGAAATCTTGGTCATAGATCTCCGTCAACCATGCAATCTTATCAACATCAAACTTAGAGAAGGACTCTCTTGGATCAAGAGAAGAGAAGCAACAAGCAACTCGGATGATACCTCATTGAAACGATGATCCATCTCCGCGATAATAGACAACCAACTCACCAAATGCAACTTTTACCTCCTCACTTCTTTGTTTATACCAATCAACAAGTTCTAAGAAATTTTCCTTATTTAGGGAAGAAGGGGATTCATCATGACCACGAAAAGCATGACCTTGCGAAATGAGATATCTTGCAATATCCAAAGAAGCAATCAAACGGATTTCATACAGCTTTTCTCACTCTCTCTTTGCTATAAGACTTAACTTTATGTGAGATACTTGCCCTTTGATTCTTAAAATCATCGACACATCTCCTTGCTTTATTATGGCAACAAGAAACCCCACCAACATGAATAGGGAATGCTCTACATGCATGCTTTCAATCATCATATCCAGTCTTTGTAAAAACAACATGGTCAAATTTTTCATGATCAGCTTCCTGCCTAAAGAGAAAGCAATAGAAGCAATAAGCTGCATCTTTTGACACACTATATTCCAACCAATCATACTAAGCATACCACTCTGCTCGAAAATATCTCTTATCAGACCCATATTGTTTACGAGGAAATATAATGTTAGGTTGGGTAGGTCCCTTCAACAAATAAGCCCTTCTAACTTCCGATCTAATGTCCAGATGGAATCTCTCTATTGGGATTTGAAGAGCCAGATCGACAACAACATGAACTTCTAAGTCAAAATTCCTAATAAGATCAATACCTTCAAGTTTTGATTATTCTTGTGTATCTTCAACCACAGTCTCAACAGGCTCTTCAAGCACTTTCTCGGCTATGGAATCTACAAGAGCATCATCTCCGTGGGTACTTGGACTTGGATGAGGGGAATATGTGCTAGCACTTGTTGTCAAAAAGCTGCCCAAATGTACAAAATCAAAATTCAAAGGAAATAAACAATCTATCACTTGTTGCTCCTTATTGATTCATTTGTTATTGTCTATCAAATTGAAAAATCCACAACAAGTCCATGCTATACCTTGATTTCTAAACCTCTTGTCGATGATACTTCTGCCACCAGGCATGGCATTCAGAGTCAATGGACTTCCTCGCCTTTGGCCAGCAACGGCGATGTTTGTAGGCTCCATCGTTGAATGCGAACCAAAACCACGGCCATGACCATGCCCATGTCCTTGTCCCTGTTCATATGTGTCCATAGCAGCAGGACAGCAGCAGGTGATCACCGATGAAGGCGATGAATCGATGAAGATGAAGGGCTAGGGTGCTACTAGCTAGTGGCTAGGCAGCTAGCCACTGCGCACGAGCATATTGCTGCTGCCCGCTGGCCTGCTAGTTGTTGTGGTGCTGCTGATGCCGATGGTCGCGCGGCAGCGCCAGCGCGGGGACAGGCGGACGGGACAGGGTAGGACGGAAGTCGGCAGACGACAGAAACCGTAGACCAGCGATGGTGATGGCGTCACGTTGGCGGCTTGGTGCGTGTGGCAGCGTGGCGCCGAGCAGGAGGAGGTGAGGAGTGAGCTGTGAGCAGCGTCGGTCATTGCTAGGCGCCGACGGGCGACGACTAGGCACCAGGTAGCAAGACGTCACATGTGGGTAGCGAGACAGGCATGACATGCGGAGACGATGGCGCTGGGTATCGAGGCGTCACATGCGGGTAGCAACTAGTGAGACGTGGCGTGATTGTGATTCTGTGAAAAATCTAAATTGGACACTTGGGCTGCTCACTTTGGCCAATTGTGAATAGGATGTGCTCAAGCAAGCCATAACAGCGGCGGCGTCGAGGTCCTTTAGGTGTGAACAACACGGAGATGTAGGGCAAGAATTCCAATCCGTGCTCTTCGCCAAAGCAAGCCTGATGAAGATGATGTGCTTCTTGGATGCTATCGCCGTCTAGAACAGATCACCAGAGAAGATCCTAGGCGTGATCGACATTCTGGAGAAGAAGAAGGTCGAACGCCGTCCCTGGCCCTGTCGTCCGCCGCGCTAGATAAAAGGAAGACCAGGCGCAGCCCCTGGCCCCGCCGTCCAGCACTAGGGATGGCAATGTGGCGGGGCAGGGGGTGGGTTGGGTTGGAACGCCCCCGTCCCACTCTCCTACGGGTATCCCCGTCCACGTCCCTGCCCCCGAAGGGATGACTAGGGAGAAATTAGTCCCTGCCCCTGGCCCCTCCAGGGCCCCGCAACCCGACCAAGAGACACCTCAATGGCGACCGACAAGGCAGCGCGCGGTGCGCCGATGAGGTGGCATGGCGAAGGGGCGACGACGCGGTGTGACAACAAGGTGACTCGATGATGAGGCGACCTAGCGACGAGGGGACGACACTCGATGAGGTGACCGGCAAAGACGAGGTGAACGGCGACGAGATGGCCGGTGACGAGGGGACGATCGATGACGAGGACAGCAGTGACGAGGGACGCGTGCACGCGACAAGGCGGCTGACGATGAAGGGGTTCGTGACATGGAGCCTGGTAATGAGGGGGCATGCGGCGAGGCGGTCGACAACATGGGCACGCGGGCACGTGACGATGCGGGCGGTGATGATGGGGTGCACGACGAGGTGGGCGCGCGACAAGGAGGCCGGCGATAAGGGAGCGCAAGAACAAGGCGGCCGACGAGATGAGGAGGTGCGGCTGGCAGTTGGGGGATGGCCAGATGAGGGTGGGGACTAAGGGCGGAGACAGTGGAGTGGTTGGGGAGGATTTGGGGGCTTGGTGAGGGAGAAGAATATGGGTATTAGGGTTAGGTTTTATATATGGGCCAATTGGGCCTATATTTTTTGAGTGGGCTATTTTTAAAGATATAACTCATACTCCGAGGTCCCCCGAAGAACATTTGCCCCCTCCCCTCCCCCCCGTCTTACCGCTGCTACTGGCCAGGTCACCCGCGGGTAATTTACCATCCTGGCCCCATCCCTGAAAATTTGCAGGGCCCTAACCCCACTCACTCACGGCTAAGAATTCTCCCCTACCCCTAGCCCCGTAAGGGCGGGTCCCCAGCACTGACATGTGGGGCCCACATGGGTCCTACTAGCCACGTCAGCCAAAACCGGCCACTACACTGCAGTGGGATCAAAGTTGATACAATATTGTAAGTTGAGGGATGGGCTATATATAGCATTTCGGTTCATGGACGAATTTCAGACTTGACAACCGCAAATGATCTTATTCCAAAATCGAGAGCTCTCTCTAGGCCTAAAATGGTAGCGGCCAGGCCATGGGCCACAGTTGCCAGAGCCTATAAGTCAAAATTAACAGCGTACATGGGCTGAAATTTCCAATGCACTTCGGCCGACATTGGCAGCGCATATGGGTTTAAAATTGTCTGCGTATATGGGCCAAATTTAAGAGAGTGCATGGCCCAAAATTTAGAGCATGAATGGGATTCGGATCGGATGATGATCTCATCCTTCAAACCGAACACTCGGTACATCCTCTGTTAGGGCATGTACAATGATGTCTAATAACAGGCTTTTTTCGTTGTCATGCAGGAAAATTTGGTGACGTGGATGAAAGAGAGGAGAGAAACTATAAACATCGTTGCGACGCATGACAACGGCTAAGAGTCGACTCTTAGTATTTATTAACGAAAAGTTTGCTGCATGAGGGTGGAGAAAAGGAAAGAAGGATAATAAAAAAATATTTAGTGCATTAATGATTAAAAAATCTTATCGCCTCTACTATTATAAAAGGATAATTTCTATTAACATAAATTAAATTAATACAGAGAGTTCGTATTAGACACTACCTTTGTACATGCCCTTAGTAACCCATAAGACATCACCCTCTTGTTTCCATCTTAATAATAGTTGTGGGGTAACTAAGGTAAGGTTAAATCTTTGAAGACCAGAAAAGATTACATATGATTCGAGATGGGCTAGGATAGTGTTGACGCCAAATCTGTACTGCCGATGTGGATTCGGCGCGCGGACACACGAAGGCCTGGGAGATCTGCTTAGCTCCAGTGCAGGTCCTAAAATTGATGAAGCGCAGGCGTGCCAGTCAGTTTGATCCTGCTACTGACAAGATATGCAAAACAGCAGAACAGAAGGTCTATCGGCCGATAGGCCGATAGGGCAAAAACGTATCGGCCGATAGGCCGATAGCCAAAACAACTGATCAGCCGATGGGCCGATGGCACAATCCCAGCCGATGCTGGTACCAGCCGATGTAGTTAGGGTTTCGAACCATCGGCTGTGTACTAAACAAACATTTATATAGAGGCGATCGGCCGACGATAACATGATGATGTAGCAATGTGATATAGCATAATCCAAATATAAAATAAATATTGATATGAAGATTAAAGCACACATCGGCCAGAAGTCCGATGGCATAAACTCTCAATAAGCAGATAAACAATATATACTCTGTTGTCATCGGCCAGATCCGATCTATATGTAAAACTCTTTGGCCGATGCAACATCCGGATAACTCATCGGCTGAAACCCTGATGAAACTCTTATTGGCAGCCAACAAGCAGGCTAGAGATTACGATTCTAATCACGACTTAGTAGGTCAAACCGAACTGATGCAGCACTAAGTATGAAAAGAAACGCAAGACCTAGACAATCAAGCCCTTGACTGATTTTCAGAGTGGTGGATACCTTAGCCAATCTAATCTAGCAAGGCGATTTAGTCGATACCGGCATAAACCCTAAAGTGAATCTCGGCCGATAAGACTAAATCGAGAAGCCGAACCAGATTGACTAAGATATATGATAGTAGGTGCTTACGTTGACGAGATCAGAATGTCGAAACCCTAGCCCCGACAGCGCAGGCAACCATAACGAGACTTACCCCTCGCAAGGAGGGCATGAACTCGCCGAAGAAGACGAAGAGTAAAGGTTGGCGATGCGTCGAAGTTGTATTGATCGTGAGATTAAAATTACATGAACTACAGGCTTACATATTTATACCCATACGCTAACAAAAATCCTAACAGAATAAGATCTTCCTAAAGATAAGAAGCAAACTAACAAACTTATCCTAATTAAAAGATACAAGCCGCATCCTCCTCAAATTCGGTTTTCTCTGAATAAGATTTTCCCGAATCTAACAAGAATCCGACTGCTATTGGTGGTTGGTTTGAGATAACCCCCATCGGTCGATGTAGAACTCTAGGCCGATACTAGCTTTGAGCCGATATAGATCCTGGGCCGATGAGGACTTCGGGGCTTACTAAATTCTGGTGTTAACAGATAGTGGGAAACTATTTTGATTCCTTGAGGACGTCTCTTTAAAATCCATCCAAACAGTTATAACAAAACCTCAAAAATTTTAACAACACTCATATAACATATAGACTATCTATACATTTATCAACAAATTTTCTCTTAAAAATTTATCAAATGTAACAATAGTATAATCATAATGTAATTATATTGCAGCTTGCAGGTAACTACAATAAAAATTGTATGTAAACTTTTAAAAATCTCTGATAACATGTTATTTCCACGAAGGGAGGTTGCAGGACCGAATCCCCTCACCCGTACGTGCTCTGTGATTTTTTTGAGTAAATTTTATAAAACTACATATACTTTAACCAAACTATTGCAAAACTACAGATTTAACACATTGTATTACAAAACTACAAATTTAGCATCAATTTTTCACAAAACTACAGATTTAATACCAAGTATCATAAAACGACATGCTTACTATTGATGTTATCATAAAAATACAGATTTTAGAGTTTAAACCCTTAGTACTAATGTTATCTTCAAGCTATAAATGTTGTGGTTTTGTGATTAAACTGGTGCTAAATTTATGGTTTTGTGACAATTTTGTTTCTAAATCTGTAGTTTTATGACACTTTATCTTAAATCGGTAGGTTTGTGATAAATTTGTTGTTAAATATGTAGTTTTGTGACACACCGGTTTAAATCTGTAATTTTACGATAGTTTCTATGAAATTTACTCTTTTTTTTCCTTCCACGCTTCTCAAATCTTAAAGCAAATCTAACGATTCAAAATTATATGAAAATTACGCAGAAGTTACATTGTAGTTACTCGTGAGTTACAATGTAATTACACTATAATTATACTGTATTTACATTTGACAAAGTTTTTGAAGAAAATTTATCGATAAATGTATAGCAAAATCATCCGACATATATATTTATATCACTCCACAAAATCTTAGGTCCAAAATCAACTCATATATTGAGACATAAAAAGACAAATTGTATGAATAGTAGTCTACTATTCAAACCCAAATATATCTTTTTGTTTCTCAACATGTAGGTCCGAATTTTAACTTCATTTTTGGTGACCGGTAGATATCACTGTACTATAAAATTGCTATTTTATCAGAACATTTTACACCAATTTATACTGGATTTGAAAGAAAAAGATAAAAAAAACATTTCCTCAAAAGATTAGAATCCATTCCCCTAGGATAATGCATCTGAATAAATTATTCCCAATTTAACCAAACTCCTGAACATCTATGTCTTCTCATCGAGAACCTGATGCTGTGCTAGGTAGGGCTTCTTTATTGACTATAATATATATATATATATATATATATATATATATATATATATATATATATATATATAGATAGATAGATAGATAGATAGATAGATAGTTTTTTGGCATGCCCCTGGAGGGGATGGATATTATAAAGAAGATTGAATCACAAGAAACCGGCAGGTCGTGTTCCTAATAAGCAGCCTTGCAGAATTGTGATTATTTCTGAATTGTGGGTAGTTGCCCTTGGACGGCCGAGTTTTAAGTTCACTTATATTTATGTTTATCCATACTGTTTATTAGCAATTAAAAAAAATAAGTTGTGAGTAAATTTTTTATATACGTGTCCTTGACGATTGAAAAATAAATATTGTAAAATAAACAAGGATAAAACCCCCACAAAATCAATTTCAAACTTAAGTTTTAAAAATTAAATTTATTAAATTTTGACTTAGGAGCATATAAGCATAAGCAAAACACGATTGGAGAAATTTCACCCGGCATTGGTGGGCATATGTATCCTATTCAACATTTATAAATAAGTCAAGTCGGATTTCTGAAAGATAACATTCTACATATGTGAAGGGAAAAAAACTCAATGTTAATCCATCTAAGTCACATATATACTCTTACATTTGGGTTGAACACAAAATGCATTAGTATAGTAGACTACACCGGCCGATTAAGAGGGAGTTGTTCTTCTATCTAGCTAGGAACCATTCGTACTATCCATGAAGCCTTTCTCTTCTTCCCTGTGCAAAATCACAACACGTGAATTGAACGCCGCAAGTTGGGTGGCCTTGCTCCCCAAGATCACACACACCTTCCATGGAAACAAACTTTCTTTTAATTTTTCTTAATTAGGTTTTCTTCACCCGCACTCCTGTAATCATGCAACGCACGCACACTCCTGTCTTTCCCGGTGGGCCGCACCCTGCCGGCCGGCCGAGGCAAAAGAAAAAAAATAGAAAAAAACACGTGTCACCAGGCAACATGTGCCACCTGTAATCTACACAGCTAGAGCTACCTAACCACTCTGTGGAAACAACTTTTTTTTATTATTTTTTGCTTTCTTTTTTATTTTGGCGATTGCACACGGCGCTAATGCTTTTTTTCACACATACTTATTCCTGGACTTCAAGTTATGTACAGTGGAAACACGCGTACGCTTGAAGATGCTGCATGCTGCTGCGTGCTCTTCGCAGGCGTAAAAGAAGAGCTGATCGATGATCGATCATCGACGAAGATGTACTACCCATGTACTTATTGCTCGACGAAGACGATTGACACGTGACAGCCGAGCCTGCTCAAGAGAGGAGAATTTTTTTTTTGTTACACTATTTCGATCTCATGGCAAAACGTTGGTTGATGGCACGATAAATCTATCAAGAACCCAGCCGGGAGGCCGACGCGAGCGCCACCGCCTGCGCCCACACCTTGAGCCTCGCCTTCACGTCCTTGGGGTCGTCACCTGCCACCAAATAATCAAACCACGTTTCGTGTCACGCATATAGAGTATCGATGCTCCATCAAACAAGAAGGAAGAATCAAAAGCTCGCGACAAAGCGAAAAAGGCGCCCAATCATATATGCAGCTCCTACGTGTCGCTCCAGTAAATTAGCTACTATATACTCTCACTTTGCATGCACGTTTTCAGTACGTGCACCGGTGCACGATCAATTCGTGGCCGAAATTTTAAGATGCCTCCCGGGAAAAAAATGCAGTGCTTAATTATGATGTGACCACACAAACATATCGAGCTCTACGTGTAAGCCAGCTATAAGTGCATGGAAGGCATGACGAGCAACAGAATGATTCTGCATGCACATATGCCGGCATGTAGAGGCAAAAAAAAAACGTGGCGACCAAACACTCGCCGGTCCAGATCCAATCGCCCCACCACCCAAGCCAAGCAAAAGCACGCACAAACGCACGTACGCCGGAGACAGGTGCACGTACGAGCGGTGGTCGCGGCCCCCGTCCGGACGCCGGAACTAGCGATCGACCGGAGCTTTCTCTACGTGCTTTTCACCGATGGGACAAGTAATACAGCGCCGCGCCGCCGGCAGCCAGCCGCACGAACGCGCGCGCGCACGCGTGCCCTGGACCGGTGCACTGACTGGCATGCCAGGCAAACCGGCGGCCACAGTGATACTGTGTGTGCGCGTGCCGTAGCTTCGTTAACGAGGGGACATTCGTTCGAGGGATTAAAAGAGATTTTCTGGCTGAGTGCCGTGCCTAATATAGCACGCGCAACCGGCCAAGGGCTAGGAGTTGACTGGACCGCGCGCCGGCGTACGGACAAGTTGTTGCGTGCGGTGTGCCTCTAGTTTGCAGGTTTTGCTCACTATGTGGACTGGACCTGATGCAGGATATGATCATGTGAGTATGTTTTTGTTTGTATATGTGCAGAGCTGCGCTAGGCAAGGGTGAAAAGTAAGCAGGAAGTAGTTAGTTAATTAATTAAGGTTTGAGAAGTAGCTAGTGATTAACAATGAATTGATGACAAATGATTGATTGGGGATGGATCATGGATGGGACGGCTTACCGGGGCTGGAGATGGGCCAGCTGCCGGAGGCCGGCGAGTTGCCGCCGCTGCTGGCGGTGTCGACGCCGGAGAGCGCGTAGCAGGGGATCTCCACCGTCCAGTCGCAGGGGAGGTCGAGGCCTAGGTCCCTGCACGCGCGCATCTCCTCCATGTCCATGGCCACGCCTCGCGCCGGGGACTCGCCACCGCCTGAGCCGGCGGCGCTCACCACCACCGTCACCGCGTCGGCGCCCAGGCCCTGGCCCTGCATCAGCATCTGCTGCCGCTGCTTCCGCATCTGCCACGCCCGGTCCAGCCACACCTCCNACCCCCCCCCCCCGCCGGTGGCGCATCCGCCGTTTGTCCCCGCCTCCGCCGCCCGGCCACCGCGCCGCCTCCGTCTCGCTCGCGTACTCCTTCGAGTACATCCACGGCGACGGCGCCGGCGCCCCGCGGTCCGGCGTGCCCGGGAGCGACGCCGACGACGGGGCCTGCGGGTTTCTTGGGTCGTCGTCGCCGTACGGGTGCCACTGTTCTCCGCCGCCGCCGGCGACATACTCACCGTTGACGTCCGATCTCACCTCGTCCCCATCCTCCTCCTCCTCGCCGCGCAGGTACCCGTCGTCCTCGTCGTCGGCGTCACCGCCGTCGGAGCCCTCGACGGACAAGCGAGACATTCGCTTGCTCATGTCCTCCCACTCCTCCTCCTCCTCTTCCTCCTCGACGAAGTCATCGTCCTCGTCGTCGTGGTCGATGATGTCCCGCAGCCTCGGGAGATGACTACCGAGCTTCCTAGCCGTCGTCGCCGCCGATAGGGACGCCATTTCGAGCGGAGCAAAAGCTGGAGAAGAAGGCGACGAGCTGATCTAGGGAGGGAAGACTTACTTGGCTAGTATACCAAATATGATAAGTAAAAATGGGTTTGGTTGCTTGTTAGGTTGAAGCGAGAGGGGATATGCGGTCTATATATTCTCGGAGTGATGGAATCGATGGCTGTGATGGGCCTGAGGCTGATGGCCCTTGGGTTATCTACTTGTGTATTGGCTGGAGTACTGAAGGGGCAATTTAGTTTGTAATGAAATTTTCAGAGGCTAGGCATGCTACAATGTTTGTAATTAAGCTTGTGATTTGTTGAGATAGCGCAACTCCAGTTCAGGGAGTATATATAGAACCATCAGATGATGCCGTCATCGCACTTTTTTGAATAATGTAAAATTATTTCCATTTCCAGCCTATGTATTGGATTTTTTTTCATACATAGATAATTCTGAAAATTCAACTAGTGTCATTCAATTGCCATCATATATGATGTGTTTGGTTGCCTACAGGAAGAGTACCTTGCATAGTGGATGCATTGAGGTGTTTGTTTTGGTCCCTTGGAGGTGCGTCAGAGCTTGTACCCGCTTGTGCAAAATGCACTCTCGAGCCAGGCGCAAGAGAAATGCAAAAAATGAGCTACACTCCTTAGGAAGGCCCGCATCATATAGACATGAGACGAATGGGTGTAGGCGTCACGTAGAGGTCGATATTTTTTGCTACTTTATTGTTCACTTTTTTGGTCGGGTACTCATGAATTATCGATATTGCTTAGTCTCCATCGTTGCATCGTCTCTCCCTCATCTAGCGGCTTCAACCTTGCACCTACCAGATCTAGAGGCCACTAGATCGAGGCCACCACTATAAGCTCTAACCGGTCGCAGGGAAGAAGGGAGGGCTCAAGGGATGCTAGATCTAGATGATCAAACTATCGCCGTTGTCAATGTCTTGCTCCTCCTTCCTTCTCCTCGCCATCACTGGCATTGTTTCCCTCAAAAGTTGTCGCCTCCCTTCCTTCACGAGCTCCGATGAGCTACATCCGGTGGCCATGAGCTCTGGCGCACTAGATCTGACATACTTAAACTCATGGCCACCAGATCCGGTGACCACAAATTTCAATGGTGGTGGGGAGAGAAGGGAACGAGCGATGAGCAAAACGGTATATGGGGTGAGTGATGAATGGTACAATGTACAGGGAAAGGTTGTTTCCTCTTCTTTTGCTACTTTTCTCATTTGTTAACTTGATTAAGCCAGATTTATAATAAATTATGTCGTAATTTAATATTGTGCTACTTGTGTCCAGATTCAAACTTATAAGTACATTTTTTGGGACAAAAAGAGTAGCAATTTATTTACAGATGAATTTTATTTGGTCGAGTTGATTGAATTCAATGTTGTCGATTTTGAATATTTTGGGTTTAGACAAAATTTCTTATATATTAGTGGGGGAGATAGTTAATCTTACCATTTAAATAAAAAGATAAATAAATTAAAGGTTCATCTATCAAACGAAACAACATCTCTTGCATACATCAAGTCACATGTAACCAACGAAGTAACATCTCACAAGATCTAGGCTCAACAAGCATTGTATCTCACTAACAAACATGCCCAATTTACTTAAGTGTGAAATGCATTTTTTTAATCATCAGCGTTCATGTCAAAAAAATTTTTATAGATGCATTCGTGCCATGTTAATGCGATTTCAATGGCACATTACGACTTGTCCGTGGAAAATGCAATAATTGTGGGCTGCGGCTATTTATTTGGCCGAAACAGTCACAATGTTGCTACGGATCGTACATTTGAATGAAACGCTTCGATTATATATGGCTGCCTTTCAATCACTCACAGATTACCCCTAGACCAGGGTAAAGTCTGCTTGACTGCTTGAGATCAATGTGCTTAAATGATTGCCATTTGTTTCTCAACCAGCCATTTCCTTGTACAGCAGGGAAGAAAATTAACACACACGCAAACAAGTTCCTCTCTTCTCTTCTCACTACACTACACAGCTACTACCACTAGTAGTTCAAATTTCAAAAAACATCGCGAGATTAATTAGTGCGAAAATTAATTGAACTGGCCTATCACGATAAGGATATAGGAGGGGCTGGACCTGGGCACGCCGACGTGGCACGCGGGGGGACGCGCCAAGAGGGCAAGGCGTCCCTGTCGGAGGCCGGCAGCTGGGTCCCACGGAGGCACGTGGCGTCACCAGCGCTCGGCCACAGGTCAATGGGGCCCGAGTCCGACGGGAGGGGGCTCCACCGCTAGCTTGGGTCGGTGGGTGGCCCACGCGGTTTGTTCGGCTGCAGTGGCGAAAGCGCGGTTTAGCTCTGGAGAAAGCGATCGATTTGCATGGGTTGAGATGGGGTTAGTTGGGAGGCAAGCTAGGTTTGAACGTGGTCAGCGGTAATGACGTTTTGATCTGGGGTTTTGCCTACGGTACATTGGACTACTGTTTATACTACGAAACTGTTTGAATTGTTCTTTAAAAAAATTTTAATACAAATCGAGAGCTAGCCATGCTCATCTAGGTAGGGATGAAATTTTTTTTACCATTAACGATACTGTTTCTAAAAAAAAGAAAATATTATTTTCGATCATAAAATTTAGATTTTTTTAATTTTTGTACGTGTTGTATTGAAGTTGTTACTAAATTGATAATTTATAAATATAAAAAATCAACGTATCGATAACGTTTTTTAGAAATAATAAAAATAATATTGTTTTCTACCTTTGTATCCCTACATTGAATCGCCTGAACTTTTTTTCCCACGACATCATCTTACATGAACGATGAGCATTTTCTTTTTTTGATATAGCAACGATTGAGAAATCTGGATCAGCGGATCGTGACAACTACGTACCGTCAGCATATATATACGTACGTGCAGAGATCAAATTAAATGCCCAGCAGTGAACTTTTTTTTTGCATTAATCCACTGTTCAATATATATCGAACAATGTCTTGGTATATTGTAGTTGGCTAGTTGCTGTTTCAACACGATCGACGACAGAGATTATGATGGTGATGCACTGGGGCGACGATGCAAAGGATCGGATTAACGTGTGCATATGCTTGCCGACGCAACATATATATATATACACGTACCGACCATACTTCTCTTCTCTGCATCCTCTTCACACGAGCGGCGACACATGGATGTGTGTACAGCCACCACTGTTTCTATACTATATCCTTTGAAATGGCAACACTGTTTATATATCTGATATCTCGTATCTATGCAATTAATAACAATGACAAGATAAGTCTACTGTAGACATTATCTTCCCTGTATAATCAGTTATATATGTACGTACGAGTGGCCCATTATATTTGGTTTATCATAAGCTAGTTCTTTGCGAGGCACGCCGGACGTTGCAAATTGTTTCGAGAGTCAAAAATACACTGATAGTGCCGGCCAAAATACACGGATGACTGGGGAAGCACAAGTGATGGTACTATGGAAAAGTCGTGGGTGCATGATTTTATCCATCAGGATTCAAATTTTGATGTTCACAAATATTACATATATGTAGGTGGGTCTTTAATAGAATTTTAGTAAGATCAGAGATATTCGCTGGTTTTGTCTCTTGAAGCATGTGTTAGAGGATGTATTCGCGAGGGTATGAATGTGGTGTTGCGTATGTAATGATGCATGTGAGTGCGCGTTTATCGTGTAATTTTAAAAAAACACGGATGACTATTGCTTTGGGCAGGCTGAATCTTTCAGAAAGCGATTTTTTTTATGTTCGAATTTTGTGGAGGAAAATGCTGCGTGGACATGAATGATTGGGACACCGGTGTATTGGAGAAAATTTCAGACTATATGCTGTAGTTTATAATTGTTCATACTTTTCTTTTTGGATTTTGTTTTTAACGACCTGACAGGCGTGTTGTGGCCATGGTTCTTATGAAGTACTACGTAGTGATAGAGATCTAGAATGAGCCACATACCTATTTTGGTCGGCAAAAAACAACTTGCATTTCGTATCCTTGTTTGGGACCTACCACCTATCACAGCAAAAGTATATACCTACACCCAATTTTTAGAGGGTTTGCACGAAGTTGTACTTCCTCAGCCCTGTTCACTTCCCATTTGGAACGAGGCAATTTGCAGGAACATTATCGAGTTTTCACATAAACTAGTTCAGTTCCCTAGTAATTGAAGAAATATTACGCGTTCTAAAAAAGACATTAAGAATCGAAATGAAAATGATGATTATAAAAAGTCGTGCAAAAACTCGTGGTTAGCGCAAACCAACCTGCTGATAAGAAACAGAAGAAACCAAACGGCCCGGCCCGTCAGGGAGCAAAGTAGCGAGCAATTGGGCTCTCAAGAAACCGATTCGATAAGGACAAAGTCTATTTAGCTCCCTCATCTCTTCATGTTAATCGAATCTCATCCTTTAACCGCAAAACTGGGTATAGCGTCTTTTCCAACTTCGAAAACTGACGTAAATAAACTCTTTCAATAATTTAGGAAGCGGTTTTTGCTGACATGGCAAGTTGACTAAGGTTAGATTTGCTGAGTCAGCGAATGGGTCCCATGTGTCAGTTATATTCCTTCTTTCCCACCTCTTCCTCTCTCCTCTCTCACTCTCTCTCCTACACGTATAGTTGGCCAAAAGACTCGTAGCCCGAGGTTTAGTTCACGGCACGAAGATTTGGCCCAGCCCAGGCACGTCATGGCTCGATTGTTGTCGGGCCCGTGTCGGGCCGGGCCGGCATCAGGGAGGCAACATAGATGAGGAAGACAAAATAGGCTTATTTCAGCCATATAAGGCACGACCCAAAGAGATGAGGGAGACAAAATAGACTTATTTCAACCATATAAGACATGACCCAAAGAGATGAGGGAGGCAAAAATAGACTTATTCCAAGGACGAGCATGATAGGCTAGTCATGTTTTCGGGCCGGCACGACACAGCCCGAGTATTATTGGGCCATGCCTGGGTCATAGGTGTAACCCGTGGATGTGCTGGCCCGACTGATCTTGGGTTGTGCCGGTCCGACCGATCTAAACAATCAAGCCTTTGATTAAGTATCAGGGTGGTCATGTGTTAAATTTAACCAAGACAGTAAAACCATCAAAGAAAAATTTAATGCATCAGATAAGATCGGCTAACCCTCCGATGAAACATTAGCATGAACCTATCGGCTTAATAAGACTTAGATTATCAACAACAATCTAGGAGGTCGAACCCAATTGATGCAATACGAGATTGTATATAATAATCTAATGCTCAATGATCCGATAAATTTGTCTAATGTGATAGATGTAACAAATCTATCTAAAGTATCATTGTGATTGTAGAGAAATATCGGCTAAGACAGAAGATCAGACCTAACCGAGATAGTTTTAGCTAAACCAATGCGTCTCTAAACATAATGCTATTAAACATAGTATCAAAATATCAAGTAGGCAAATATATCAACCGAATCGGAGCGATCCAAGAGGTCGAAGCAATGCAGCCTTGAACAACACCAATGTAGCCGATACATTCACCAGGGCCGGCGAAACGTTGGACTTACCCCTTTGCCGAAGATCGAAAGCCGATGCAGCCCCGTGTCATGTGTCAAATTTCACCGGTTGATAGGTAAAAATCTCGGGAAAGAGGGTGATGATGCGTCAAGAGTAGTTGTATTGATCGAGAGATAGATTACATGAACTCCGGATATACATATTTATACCCTTGGGTAGATACTAATCCTTATTGGACAAGACACAAACTTTCCTAAAGATAATGTAAAAGATACAAGTCCTGATCGGACTCTAAACAATCTTTCCTAGAAATAAAAGGAAACTAACTAACTCTGCCTAATTAATAGATAAATTGCCATGCCGCATCCTCCTTGAACTCGGTTTCTTCTGGATAAGCTTCCTTTAATTGAATAATTTCCTTAACCGAATCTGCTAGGAATCCGACTACTTACGAGTGATAATTTCTATCGGCCGATTTCAGGACTCTGAAGCCGATACTGATTCTAGGCTGATGATGACTTCGAACTTTACCAAATTTTGACGTTAGCAGTGGCCCTAGTTGTCGATGGCTCCAAGCTTGTCGGCATCCGTGAAGCGCACCAGCGCCACCATGCACGCGTCATGCGTCCACACCTCCAACGCCTTCGATAGGAGCGGAGGAGCCCCCCGTCGGTCCTTGCTGATCAGTTCGATGGCCGTTTGTGCCGCTTCCGCCTTTGCCTCTGCTTTCATCCGATTTGTTAATGACCTAGTTCTTAGCAAATCGCCTCCGCCGCTGCCTGGGAGGAGAGAGAGGAAAGGAGAAAAGAGGGAGAGGTGGGGGGAGGAGAAAAGAAATACCACTAGCATGTGGGACCCACTACGCATGTTTTGTCACATTTCACTTACATGTGGGACCCCATGAGTTGACTAAGCGAATCTGACCACGGTCAATCGCCACGTCAACTGAAACCACTTCTCAAACTACCGAAGGAGTTTATTTGAACTGATTTTTGAAGTTGGAGGAGTTGTTATACCCGATTTTATGGTTAAGGGATGCGATTTGATCGAGGGTAAGAGACGAGGGTTGTAAATAGACTTCTTCCATTTATTCCATGATTGGCCCATGTCGTGTGTCGCGGGCTCGCGGCCCGACTGCCTCAGCGGTCGGCGCCGCCGCCGCCGAGGTTGCCGGGGTGGGCCTCGCCGCCTGACCGAAAGCGACGCCGCCATGGCCGCCGAACTGCTGCCGATCGCCGCTGCGCTCCCTCTCCCCACATTCCGCCCGCCCCCATCCGCCCCCTCCTGCGCTCCGGCGGCGGCTGCCGGGGGCCCCCTTCTCGGTGAGTGCTCTCCTCCTCCTTCACCCGTTCCCCACCGCTTCCTACCGCTCTCGTCTCGTGCTTTGCCCTCTCCTGTTGTTCGAGCGGCGACTGTTGGCGTGATCCCCCGAGACGATGGCGGCTTGTCGTCTGCTCGGTTGGTGGATTCCATAGTGCCCGTTCGTGTGAGCCATAGGCCCATAGCTAGCCATCTCTTCTTCAGTTCTCATTTTTCCCGCTTGGGCGAGGTTTTTGCTGAAAGCTAGCTTGGGTTTATGCTCGTATTCAGTTCTACTGCCAGAATATTGATGGAAAAAATATTGTTCGCATTTTGAGGGTATTAGGCCAGACAACTTGGCAGAAACTGTCATATATTAGTTTTGTACTTTTTCTCCAAATTTTTCTGTGCACAATTGTACATAATGATCTGCTCCAGCAAGCTAATCAATCCTCTAAAATCACTGCAATAATTTGTCACCCTTTTTTGTATCGTTTCTTAGAAACTAGAATCTAAGCGTAAAACATCATAGATGTTCTGAAGAACTACACTGATTTTTGTTCTCTTGCTATGGTTGAATGATTGATATTTGTTTCTTCACCTGAATCTCTTTCACAGTGTGTTGTACAGCCAAGCCAACAGCCACTCCAGGTGTTATTGCTATTACCCCACTTTTGGTTGATTATTATTGGTCGTGCTGCTACGTTATTGCAATGTTGGCAAATTTACTGTAGAATGCCGATGTTTAGCTGCCGAAGAATTTTCCTTCTGTTTCAACCCGCTTGTAGATGTGGTTTATCGAATCTTGATGCCTAACCGTGCGCAGCACATCGATCTAAAAAATTAAATAAAAATACCTCATGGATCCAAGAACGAACCCTGTATGTAATGAGAAACTGATTCTTACCTTATTAACATCTGAATTATATTCTGGAAAGTTTTCAGAAATCCCTTGAGCCATGTTAACATCCATATTAATCAACATTGACCTCTATCAATTCATGTGACTATTTGCAGCCACTACACACAGGCGAGCTTCTGTTTGAAGTGACATCTGTTGAATAGTGTTAACTTCAGATTTTAAGTTTTAGCATACAAGTAACATGAATCTGTGCCCTCATGCTTTCGTAATGCCATCATCATGCTCATGCCAAAAAAGGAAGGATTTAAATAACTACTCAGACATAACCAAGTATGCAGGAACTCATCTTTTCTCTTCTGTTTAGCAACAAACCATGTTTTTTTTAAAAAATAATCTTTGTATTTTATTTTTTTTGAAGAAACATCAAGGGAGCTACTATTGTTCATTAATAACAGATGGTTTCAAAACACTCAAGGAAAACTGTTTTTCTGAAGAGAAAACTAGAAAGTAAAAAACTGTTCCCTCCCTCAAATTTGGTATTAGATCTGCTTGCAAATGAATTGTGTTATTAATTTCCCCTTTCCATAGGAGATATTAGGAGATATTTTTATTTGAGTTCGCAATGACTTATTTATAACACTGATTATGCAAATCATCCCTTTGAAGCCTAGTTGCTACTTCACTGTGACTTGATTAATAATCTGCTATATTGTTTGTCCCCTTCATTCATCTTTCCTCCACTAACTATGATGTTTGGTGATCATTATTGCAGGCTTTGCAGCACTCTCCATTATATTATCTTTAACACTAGGGTATTTTAAAAATCTGAATGGGCACTAGAAGGTCCTGTTTTTGATTGTTATCTTTGTGCACGTCTACTTATTTCATTTTCATGAATTTTGGCATGTGTCTAACTGACGTATTTCTAAAACATACAGTTGCAGATACACCTAAATTACAGTACCTCCAAGCAACCACATCATATGGTCATCTTTACCAGTTCTTGTTCGACATTCCTTCTATAAACATGCAGGTACATCCAAAACTGGCAATTGAAGTGAACATTCCCACAGAAGTACAAATGTCCATGGCACAGACAGATTGTTGGCCTGTAAATTGTCTTTAACAGCTAGAAATTGATGTTTTTCAGGACTGGCCTTCTAATTGCTTTTCAGGACTGGCCTTTACACAGTAATATTTGTCCCATTGCATTTATCAAATCTAGTGTCTGGTTACTTTATGTCAACATATTTGTAGAGGTGACCGATTCCCATTTGTTATTGTCATGTGGAAGAAAATCTCTATCAAAAGCTGTTTTTGTGGGAACCCACGGATGCCAAGTTGCTAATGACAGTTGTACTATGTTGAAATAATCTGATTTTATTTATTTTTTGTTTTTTTTGCAATCAAGGGGAACCTACTGGCTATACTAGGTAGACTAAACCAGCTTAATGCATTTGAAATCGTTATGCTTGTTGCTTGATTGACAGCTAGACTATGCATGACACTCTACAATGTCTAGCTCAGTAGTTGAGCTGTAAAATAGGCTTTAGACTCACTGCCATCTACCTTGTAGGTAAGACACGTAATTTGTTTCCTCATTTCTTTAATCCATGCTTCTTTACAACTTCAGGATCTTTCCTGTTTGGCCCATACCAAATCGAGCAGTCCTTTTCCACGCCTGTATTCAAGCGGGACGTGATCAGCTAGCTCCAGATTCTCCTTAGCAAAAGGTGAACAAAGAAAAGAAAAGGTGAAGGAAAAGAAAAGTACCACTAAGTCAATATGCCAAAGGTCTTCCCTCATCAATACATAAGCTATTTCGTCTGGAAGTTGTGGAAAGAAAGAAGGGGAGAATAAAAGTGCAACATGGAACAGATTTGCATCGCTGTGCATGGTTACAGTTGAAAATTTTGGTACCATTTGTATGGTTTCTAAGAACTTCCGACACTTGTGGTTTTCCCATGCCTCTTTGTATTTATTGATAAGAAAGGAGCATGCCGAAACTCAAGAATACAAAAAAGTCGATCTACTTGCTTGTATAAATGAAGACAATAATTTTTCAAAGGAAACAAGGTAAACTCTGGAACATTTCTATACATTTTTCTGCAACTTAAACCCAACTTGTTTCTTTTTTCCCACTGCACTACATTTTCTTTCAACTGATGAATTGCTCTTTGATGTTCATTTACGTCTCACCAAAAGAATGCATCTATGCGAACACTCACAATAATTTATCCACAAACAACTCTGAGTATGCTGTAAACGTATCTGTGAAGAAACATTGTGATTCCTAAGCTTCCAACTCTCAATTTTCATCTGGTGCTCTGTTCCCTGCATGCTGGAACATGTTGCCTAGATATTCTCAAAAGACAAGGACATCCTTTGCAAATCCTTGTCATACATATCTGACACTACTGGGAGATGTTGCTGTGGCTGCAGGTTTTGAGACCAAGCTGCACAGAACCCCTCCATGTTGAATTGGCTCTCTGCTTTGACCACGTCTTCATACAGTGACTGACTAAGGTTCTGCATGGGCGCTGGCATCTCTGAGAATGTTCCATGGAGCAAGTCAGGCCACTTGAGTTCTTCCTCTAGTTGTGCTTGGCTATCCTTTTCTGGTGCTAAATCCGACCATGGGAATATGTTGGTCTCCAAAAGGGAGCTTGTGCTTTGCAGCTCGAATCCCAACCCGTTGTTACCACTGCTCCCTGTACTGCTACTGCTGCTAGGATTGTTGGTATCCCAATAGAATTGGGCATTGTGGATGCCAGTGCCTCGAGAGTTTGCATTGTCTGGTGATGGATTAAGGCCTGTTGATGTCGAGAGAGTTGATGGTGAAACTGGTGGCATCACAGTGGAAATTGTGCTGCTACTGGACTCATTCTGGTTGTACCAGAGTGAATTCCTGTTGCCAACATCCATGCTGTTAAAATCATTATTGTAGCACAACAGCTGCTGGAACGGGAAATTGGGAATTGGGCCTGATGAACGGCAGCTAGGGAGGTTCTCATGGCCAGAAGTAAGCTGGTCTAGAAATAGTTCCTTCGGTGGCACCTTCAGACGTGTCAAGCCTGGAGCTTGTGTGCGAGGTTTAGTTACCTTCACTGGCAGCAGCTCTGATGATTGCGCCGTCTCATTCAGAACATGGCTCAAGTTGTGAAGAGCAACGCCACTTGATGGGTCAACATCGCTGGATTCAGAGGTCCTGTCAGTGCTGATGGTGGGAGTTGCTTTGCTTCGATCAACCTCGATAAGGGGCTTGTGGGTGTTTGGGTCAATGCCTTTCTGCCGCAGCTTCTTCTTGATGCATGAATTCCAGAGATTCTTGATCTCATTGTCAGTTCTTCCAGGCAGCCGTGTTGCAATTTGAGACCACCTGCTCATTGATGTGAAAAAAAGTCCGTAATTAAAGGAGGCTCGATTTGATGAGGTAATTAAGTCCTAAACTCTAGCAGTGCAATTGAGTTCAACTTTACCTGTTTCCCAGAACAGCATGGAGCTCAACGATGAGGTCTTCTTCATCCTGAGAGAATGCACCTCTCTTAAGGTCAGGCCTCAAGTAGTTTATCCATCTCAGCCTGCAGCTTTTGCCACATCTCTGAAGCCCTGCAACAATTCGTTGGGTAGCCAAGGTTTCAGGGGAGACTTGAATTGACTGAGAAGATAGAACAGGAAGCGGATAATTGACAAGAATAAAGTGCAGAATATTTTGATACTCACCTGCAAGTTTTGGAACGGTGCTCCAGCAGCCATGGCCATGCTTGGTTATGTGGCTCATGAGCTTCTCATCCTCCTCAGGTGACCAGAGCCCCTTCCTCAGCTTCTGCTTGTAGCAGCAGGAATGTCTCCCCATTGAAGCAATGCAGAAACTGAAGCTGAAGTCGAGCTCTGCAATCTACACAGCTCGCCCTCCTGAGGAATTCCCACAGCACACAACACCTACACAGGTAATCCTCTCGATGATTCAGTGCTCAAGAGTGGGATTGCTACAAGTGTACAGTCTGTAGTGGTTCATATATTGGTGCTTGATAGGGTAGAAGCTTGTGGCAGAGTGGCAGCAACAAGTGGCTCAAGATATCAGGATTTGGAGGAAGGCATAGGTAGGTTAGAGGGCACTCTTCTCCTTTTGTTTGCAGGCCTCCCTCCCCATTTGCCCCTTCTTTTAAAGCTGGTGGTTGTGGGAGACCTTAGCCTTCTTCCCTTTGTTCTCCTTAAGCGTGTGCGTGCGTGGGCTCCTGTCTTATCATCGCCCTAAGAATCTTTGTCCGTTACAAAACGTCGGTGGGGTTGTACCTTCACTTGTCTCTTTACATTCTAATTACTGCGACTTAATTACCGCAGCCTTTTTATTAGAGGAAACTCTTGATTGCTCATCCTTCCTCTACATATCAGGTATGTTACTTTGTGCACAAGCCAGTTAAAAGTAAATGATTTTTTTCAAAGTTTACATAATTTGGAAAAGGATTGATGTTGTTTCTCGTGTGATTAATGAATGTGACCTGCAGCAGCTAGTCCATCGCTGCTACTATGAGCTTTTTTCCCTCAGCAACCTCTGCGTCATGAGTTCTCCATGCAGGGTAAGTGCACAGTTGGTGAAGTTCTCCTTTTTTTTTTGTGATTCTCATTAAAACCCGGTTTGCTTGCATCTATCCTTAGATTTATAAGCTTCTGTACCTCTTATCTGCAAATGCTGTGTCAGACTAAAGTACATACCATGCTTCATCTTTTATTTTTCAGGGAAGTCAGTGGATCACTTCTTACCTGGAGAAAGCTTTGCATCAATCATCGAGGGGCGGCAACAAATGTTTGTATTCCAGGACAGAAAGAATCTTCCCTTTTCTTTATCTCAAGCAGCCAGCTATGTTGTTTTTCTTTAGGACCTCCAAGTTCCAATCACAAATCTGAGCTCCAATCCAAGAAGATCATCTCTGGCACCTCTCAAGATGCTAAGCAATCAGCTGTGAGAATCTGACCTATGCTGATGATTGCTTTTGCAGAGTTACAAACAGTATGATTTCCTCAATGGGCCGTGTTCTCGCTCAGAAGAAAATCCCAATAACACCAGGGCACATGTTTAGTAGCATCGGTCTGATTATTATGGAGAGAAGTGTGCTTGTTGTTAAAATTTTTTATGGTTGTAATCCGAAAACTCCAGATGATGCTTGGTTGCAAACAGAACAGTGGAGGTATAATAATCTTGGTGAGGTGGCTAACCCAGGCAATTTTATTTCTTATCCTTGCTTGGATGCCTGAAAGAAAAAGGTTTGATTCTTGACTTGATGATTGGAAGATACAATGGCACCTCTTGGTGCCCATGTGATTGTGGATACCCTTCTGATTAAACAGGCGCAGAAACTATTATATGGGATTGTACATTTTATAATCCGGACGATCTGTACAATTCGGCTTTTTCATGATGCTCCGAAGCTTCCCTTGTTCTTTTCTGGAGATTTTCTGCACCTTTAGACTGACCTGATAATAAAAATAGTATTTGTTTATGTGTACATGAAGATTACAGTAGGTTGTGTGTTGTCGGGGTCACCGTGCAATTATGATAAACAGTTGTGCATGCAATTGCTAATTGTTTTTGACAATGTTTTCTCTTAATAAGTGGAGGTTTTTAGTCATTCATGGACTTAGCTATCACTCATTATCATCACAATTTCTTTCGGAGCTTCCTTGCTCTAGATGCATGTGTATGCAAAAGAACAGTTGAATCAAGAGAATATCTCCATGGAGAAGAAAGGACGTTCCATTTCTTTCTTTTTTTTTTTTGCTCTCTCTTAGTCCTGATTTGTTTGATTTTTCATTTGCTTCTTGGATCCCATTAATCAGAGGGCACCAATAATTAAAGGCATCCTCATTAGAGAAACGGACCTGGTGAGAAAAGGAGAAGGGCCATTTGCAAGGCTCCTATTGGAAGGGGGTCACGGGAAAAAGCAGGTTTGACAAACAGGGCATCTTCTGTGGGTCCCACGCGTGGGCCCAACCTTCCCTGTTGTATACTGTCAATGATTAAGCCCAGTGCTTTGCTCAGCTAGCATTCGGTCGCTTGTGTTCCAAGTTGTACACTCTTTTCTTTTCTTTAGAGACTCAAAGTTGTACCGTACACTCTGGGAAACCCAAATTGCAATTTTGATTCATAAATTCAGCCTTGAATCAAAGGAATTTTAGAGAAATTCTATGAGAATTGAGCTTTTCTACAAGTCTTGACCTGAAACAAGCTTTTCTCCTCCTAGTTAAAAATATTTGACATCGGGAAAAATCAACTCGACCTGAAAGAAGCTTTTTGAAGTAAAAATATTTTTGTTATCTAATGTTGTTCCGTTTTAATAATCTAAAATTTTCATTTCAAGGAAAAAAAACTAAAACTCCCTCCATTGGCACAACCGGTCACAGCTTCTGAATGCAACGGCTGACGATAACGAAAATTTTAAGAGGCATTTAAGAGCTATATTATTGTAGCACTTAGCATGTAAGATGGTCCCTGATCGAGCTAGCTACATGGACTGTAGAATATGTGGGAGCACAGATTGAAAGCAACAGTGCGTGTGCACACGCTATATATGCATGGCTGGACCAAATTAAGCCAACAACAAAACGGAACGGCCGATTCCGTCTTGGCGTCATGTTCTTGGGCCTATTATGGCCGGATATATAGGCATGCAACGAGACGCCGTTGGTAGGGCACACATATATTCTTTCAGAAAATTTCCATGGTACTTCTATGAGATATATGCAGAAATTATGGTAGGATATATCTTGTGCATGCCGTACAAATGAGAATATGACAGGGAGGGCTGACGGCTAAGAAAGTGTACCCCTTCACAAGCACTGTAACCATTGTAGTATATATGAATTCGAATGAAACATTTGCTATAAAAAGGTGGTGAAACTTAGCTGACAAAGTCGATATTTTCTCTATAAGTTTTTTTATGAAACCATATCATCTTAATTATTTTTAATTATTGTTAGTTAAAAAAGTCTAAATATTCCTCAAAATTTTGATTGAAAGTCCATCTAATAATCTGAACTTTAAAACCAAACATTCAACCTCCTAAAGTACCATTTATATAACACCTTAAGCTGATTTTGCAGAATGGTTTTTATCTGATTTGCATACATGTTGGATGAGTTTGATTACATGATATTTGGACAAATATGTTACAAACTTCACCTAAATCTTTTATTTTGACCCCTATTTTTTTTTGCTCACTTACAAATAGATGTTAATATAATACTAGTATGGCATCACTATAGAATATAAATTAATAACCAATGATTGAAAACATGTAAACATGCTATATCAGTTATTCAAACCCGCTCATTTAAGCTCCCAATATCCAAAACCACTATCCAAAACCATCTTAGGGGGTAATTTAAACGGTATTATAAAGTTTGTGGGGTTGGATGTCCGATTTTAAAGTTGAGGGTGCTAGATGGACTAATATCAAGAGTTTAAGCTGGGAGGGTATATGGACTTTTTCCTTTTTAGTTTTTGTAAGTTTTGTTCCATATGTGCAGATTGTATACAGTTAATTGTAAAACCAATTTGTCTGTCTAAAGCTAGAAAATCTAAGTCTCGTTTAGAACATAAGAAATTTTTCATGTTTTCATGGAAATTAAGTTGTTTCCTGTGAAATTCTTGCATTTCAAATTAGGGATAAAAACGGATTGAAAACAGACGAAAACTAGTTTTATCATATTCATATTTATATTTGTTTTTGGGAATCGAAAACCCAGATACGAAAATGGAATCGAATATTATCGTATATAGATAACGAATATGGTAACGCGCTAGGGATATAAAAACCCCTTAAATTGAGCTTCCTTAATCAAGGAAGAGATATCCCTTGTTATTTTAGGTCAACATATCCAAAATTTATATCGTCAATTTTGTAGGCGGTCCCACAACCTTATATGAAAATCGATTTTCATAGCCGTTCTCCTAAATGACCCGCATGTAAATATGATTATCTACTTTCTAGTCCCAAGATCTCTTACTTCATTTATACTTATCAAATTCTTGTTGTATAGATTGAAGATGCTACTTATTTTATTTCACATTTTCAAAATCTGTAATGTTTGTTCTACACTTTAAATATTTTCAAATACAAACATCATAAACTACGAAATGGTAGATCCCATTGAGCTCTACAACTTTGATATGGAGCACATCTCTATCGGATGTCGTTTGAATTATAGATCTGAGATTTGTAAAAACAGATATGGTATTTTATAATGAATATTTAGACCCTTAAATGATCTCACATAATAAAATTATCAGTAACAAAGTTGTAGATCTCGTCGAGCTCTACAATTTTGATATAAAGTTTGTCTTCATCTGACTCCGTATGAAAAAGTTACGTATATACATGTTTTTTTCTAAAAAATGTTCCATGTTTGCGGATATCCGAAAAATTCCCGGATAGTTTCCGATCATTTTTCGATTCCGACGGATAATGCCCTTACTATATTCGTTTTTATTTCTGAGAAAAAAATCCAAATTCGTTTCCGAATCCGAAAATGTCCGAAACTATCCGATTCCGAGAAAAAGTCCGGATGAACGGACAGTATTCGTACCAGTTTTATCCCTATTTCAAATGGAGTCCGAACTGTCAGAAGTATTTCACCGTATAAATTCTTCGCAGTCAGTCAGTAACATACAGGTTTCCATCTAGTTAATTATAATAGTGAAGTTAACACACCCATGCTTAGTGAGGTTTTATTAGGAAGAAACCTAGCAGGGGACCGTGAGGGATGATGTGCATGCCAACTAACACGACATGATGTGCACTTATGGTGAATTATGTGTGTGTCTATCAACATCTTGCTATCACTCTAGAATTAAACTGCAAATAATTAAAGGAAACATGCAGCTATTTTTTACGAGTTTAATTATTTACGTTGTGCAACGAGGATGAAAGATCAAGGAGAAGAAAAAAGAGATGAAACGTGTTAATTAGTTTGTCCATGACCTATATAAGTCATCGTGGGTCGTTGTCACCTTTTTGTTCTCTTTTCACTGCAAGCTGGCCATGTACGTACGTATGCATGCCCACACACACACACATTTTCTTCTCATGAGTGACGGTTTTGTTGGTAGTTGCTACACCTTGTCCTTGCGCCCCCCCCTCCCTTTTTTTGCCATACAGTAGAGGTTGAGAACAATTTGTTTAGCGGGCCATCGTACCCAACTTTTTTTTGGTAGAATCCCTTTTGCCTGAAATTGTCTAACATCTTGTAAGGATTTAATAGCTGGCAAACATTGTCACAACAGGATATCAAATTCAAATAATGAGTCTCACCACTTATATATCCCTAGTACTCTTTCCGGTCATAATTAAATATTTAATATTTAAGACAAAATTTGGTTATAAACTTTAATCAAGCTACAATATTAATAAGTTTATGATATTATATAGGAAGTATTTTTCAAGGCAAATATACCTATACCATTTTTCTGTAAACTAAGCATATGAGAATCTATTAATACTAATGTTTCAAAAGTTTATTCAAATCTTGTCCTTAACATTCAAAATATTATGACCAGAGGGAGTATGTAGTTTAACATATACACAAATTCACTCAAATTTTTAAAATTTTTTAAATTATGAGTATATACCTTAGGTATAAGAATTTGGTTCATACCTATACCTAGCAACAAAACAACTCAAATTTAACTTTATTTCACAATCCATTATTACATATCTAACTAATTATATGTTTGGATGCTATACACCTAGAATCAAAATCTAACAAAAAAATTGTTCAAATTCAGTTCAAACTTGTTGGAACTAGTTATTAAAGATGTTAATGTTCATACCTAAACATTTAAAAGAATTTCATACTCATTTGAATTGGGTATATACTTAATTTGAATCTTGATGCCCGGGCACCATGGTGCCCCAATTTATATATATATATATATATAGAGCGCGCGCGCTCCAATCTAGTCTACTAAGTTTGAAAAACTAAAGAAAGAAATCCAGTGTTAAGGAACTAAAGTTTGGTGGCCGGACTAATTAAAATGTAAATTTCCAAAATGAAACTTCAACTTTAAAGTTATAATAAATATATTTAACATGTAAACAAAAAAAATTGAAGTGTTTCACATACGAAGAGGCGGAGCCATGTAGTAGTTGTGGAGTCACCTGGCCCCATAAATTTTATGAAAAAAGACCTTAATAATATCGACATTTACACTGTAAAATGTAAAACTTGAAGTTTTCAAGGTAAAATGTCATCCTTTGAAAAGGTTTTGGCGTAATTAAAATATAGAGAATAGTGCTTATGCACTACTAATTTTTTTCTCAGTCATCTCTTATACTCTTAAGTTTTGCTTCATTCCATACATTCCGGTTTTCATTTTAATCACCTTCCTATCAATCTTATTAGTTGACCGTTATATTTTTCCTCTAAATGACCATATTGCCCTTGGCTCATAACTCTAAATTGGAAACCTCCTACCAATATCAAAACATTGATTTGAAAACATCTGAATCACTAGAACTTATAGTATTTTCATCATGAATTTAAAAATAACATTTGATTTTTTTAGTGAATCTAGATAAGATGTTTAGTGAATTTAAACAAGGTTTAAAGCAATTCCAAATGCATTGTCCATAAGTTCTATATGCCAAAGGCAATATGGTTATTTGAAGAAGATCTAATGGCCAACCAACGGAATGGGTATGGAAGGATCAAAATGAATACTCGAGGGCACGTAAGGGATGAAGAAAATTTTAGGTGCATAAAAGGATTGAGCGAAAACTCTAAGGCATAAATGAATTTTCTTTGAAGGGATAAGTAACTATGGCCTTTGTATTAAAAACACCCTTCAACTCCAATACCAGATATAATAGCACCCTCAACTATTGAAATTATTCACTTTATCTTTTACCTACATGGTGCTTACATGACGTCAATCCAATTAGCCAAAACAAAATAAAAAAAACTATAGGCCCCTCCTTTCAATAACCACTCGATCTTCTTCCTAAACTTCTCCCCTAGCTACCCCCTCTATCTATCTCTCGACGGAGACAACACAGAGGTGACACAAAGCTCCACCGTCTCCTTGAGCCATGGTGACCGTAGTAGGTGAATAGGTGTCCTCCTCCTCAAGCTAGGATTGATGTGTTCCTCATTCTCATGGATCTCGGGATGCGATGGAGCCAAAGCCGAAACCCAACCTGTGTCCACTAATATGGCAGCAAAGGGCAGTGGAGTCGAGTTGTTGATGCTCTCATGCCTAGCTCCCTACTCATCGGTCATGAGAAGTCGCTGCCTCGACAAAGACCACATAAATCTAGATGGCGCTGCCATAGAGGACAGGGGTCTCGGCCATCCTTGTGAGCAGGGAAACAAATGATGGAAAATAACGCTCTGCACAAGACTTCCGCTTCCACCACCACCAAATCCAAGAGCTCTAGCTAGCTCCGCCACCGAATCTTCCAAGGCCCCTCCTCTCCGCCTTTGCTACTCGCCTTGCGCTCTGTTCCTCAAGCTTGGAGTTGTGGTTGAGCTCAAGGTCACCTTACCTGCCTCCTTCTCCTTGATCCAACTGCATCAATTAGGCAGTCACCTCTGAAGGCAACCACGAGCGCTGATCTTGACCTGTTCTTTCTCTCTCTCATCCCCATCTTGGATATCATCACCATTGGCACATGTTTTTTTTTCAAGGAGGATACACACCAAAATAGCTAGCTTGTAGAGTGAGACGATGACTGAGTGGGTGGCTAGCTCATGGAGGGCGGCCAGCACCTATGAGCTCATGATAGGCTCAAGGGAAGATGAGAGAGAGAGAGAGAGTTTGACAAAGATGAATAGGCATTGACATATGGGTCCTATTTTAAATCTTTGTTGGGTTGACCGGACACCATATAAGCACCATATAGGCAAAACCACCCTAGTTTGGAACCACGGGTAAAGTGAATGGTTTTGATAGTTGAGAGGGGTATTGTACGCAACATTGGAGTTGATGGGGTTGTTTTTGTAAACAAACGCAATATTTTTTTGGTGATAGAATGGACTTATCCCTTCTCTAAAATATATCTCAACCAAAAACTATATTATTAGACCTGGCTCGAACATCGTGTCAAGTTGAGGACCCATATCCACCTTGTTAGTAGTTGAATCACTTAGTTAAATTGCTTCGAGGGTCACATTAGTCAGCCTAACCTAGGCATTCGGTCGAAATTACTACTACCAGCTAGTTAGCACATTCATACCCTTTTCGATGTCTTAATGCAACACGCATGTACTTGTACTTGTACTTGTACAACTACTTCCATAGGGTGACATGGTTCCTTCCTTGTATTTGCACACAATCAATGGCAATACATGTTTTTGACCTTTCTCCACAAGATGGCATGGTCACTCTAGCCTAATTCATAACCTAGCTTGTGCTCACATGTGTCTCCAGCACTAGCTCACTATCATAATGGCAATTCTTCTTGTTTTTCCTCAGCATTCTCTTTCACCTTTCTGTTTTTCTCATTCACTATTGTCATGGTCACACCTATCACCATGAAGAATTAGTTGTGCACACTCCGTATGAAGAGGGAGGAATGTGATAGTATGTTGAAAGGGACAATGTAGTGTTTATGAACAATTGGCAAAGATTTGAGTTGTACTAGATCTGTTCTCACCATGTTTTGTCGGCAAGGGTTGTAGTCAGACCTGGCTTGTGTTAGCCCAATGTATTTATGTTGGCTTATATAGTCCTTGTCTAAGGAGACCCTCAGTTGTCAATTAGATTGGTGTTGGCTTGATCAGGAGTTGATCAACTTATATTATGCTAGTCTAGTTGTCCTTAGGTTGGTAATTATATACCAGGATTTAGGTTTGAAGCTCTAGCTTGTTTGAGGTTTCTCCAAATGTTATATATGTTACATTGGACTCCATGATACATATTTTGATGAACATGGTCAAGTTGTGAAGAACTTAGTACCTAGATTTGACTACTTGGTGGCACTGGAGCAACTTTTTCATCAATGGTGTGGTTTGAACTTGGTTAAGAAAAGCATGGTCTTGCGGTGCCTAGGATGTTAGGTGAACAAATTGAGCTTGAAGAGGCACATGATGATTAAGAACCAAACGAGAGAGTAGATACAATAGGATATACTTTCTAGAATAAGATGGATCATTCTTAGTATATTACTCATGTCAACGATGCATATTACTTTGGGTACATAAAAGCAACGACTTGTAAGCGCTAAAAGCTTCCAAGAAGTATTGTGATAAAAAGAGTTCTAGTATTTCGAATGAGGTGATAAGCTAAAGAATAACAATTAGAAGAGAGATTTAAGACACACTCAATGCTATAACTTGGGTTAGTGTTCGCATTGAATTAAATAGAGTGTTGCCAAGGATAAAGAATGTTGTGGAAAGAGAAAAATGTCTGAAAGAAAATATCTTATGCAAGATAATAATAAATTGAATAAACTAAGACAATGTGAGAGGGAGAGATTAAAAGAAAGTGCAATTATAATAGCGCACCCGTGAGAGAAAAAAAATGATATGTCCATCATTATTTCCATGTGACATGATAATATGGACATAGCTATACTTAATTATTAGTTTGGTGATGAAGAGATACATAAGTGAATAATGTCTCTTGGGGATATGTTACGGGCTTGTATGGGTTAGGGTTCAGGTTTACGAGCCAAACCCGCTTGCTTCCTTGGTATGATTGGTTTTAGTTTTCCCTTTATGTGAGCGGCTAGGATCTAATGATTTTTCTTAATCACGATTCTAGATATGAGTGAATGGCTATTAGTGTATAGACCCTTACAATAATAAAATATGGGGCTAGCTTAGCTCCACAACAAAACTTGAGGTGGCTCTATCTATTTAACTAGATCATCACCTAGCTAGCTAGTTTGATTGTCGACTAGGAGTACATCGCTTGCTTCTATACATATTGAAAAAGTTTATTTTATATATTGAAGAAGTTTATATCCATGATGGCTAATAATCTCATTAAGTGATCATGATACAAATTTTATACATGCATAATATATTTTTCTTTAGAAAAAAATGCTGAAAAACATCTTTAAAAGACATATCCGAAGAGAGCTTACCAACCCTTGCAGCAGCAGCAGAAGAAGCATAAGAAGAGAAAGCTAGTAGCTAGGAGCACGTACATAGCATGTACATTAATTAATTTTCTACGTACGTATACATGTAAATCTGGAGGGGCCCAGGATGCTACACCACGGTGACCATAACTGAAAGGCAAGGACAAAGACCCATCCTAAATTAAAACCGTGTCGAGTGACAAATAATCTAGAAGAGTCAAGAGCAATTAAACAGTACCTAGCGCTGCTTAATTAAGGTACAACTACCCAATTAGTGACGTGAGTAGTCAGCATCGTCGGTTAATCGCGCCCTTGATTTGTATCTTTCGATCGCCCACGTACATTTACACGCACTCCAGCAGTCCAGCTATTAGTCACAACCCAATTAATTAGCTGAAGTATATGTGTGTAGCCTAGCTAGTTGTAACCAAGTGGTGGAAATTTCCTACTCCAGTAAAATTGCGATGAATTTCCCAAACTCAGATTTGAGGAAATCTTTCGTGTGTATGTGTTTGTGCTTACGTGCCACTAATCAAGTAATCATGTGTTAACCGGCAATTCATCAATTATTGAGACCATGATCGCTGGTAAATATACAGTGGAAAGATCATATATAAGAACCACATTCAAAGAATATTTTCTTTAAAAATTATAAATGTAGGTAAGATGACATTGTATAGTCATATAAAATTTCAAGGCTAGCTAGCGTGATATAAAATTGACAAACAATGAAACAAAAGCTGAAAAATCAGGAATAGTGTTCTCACTAACATAATTGAGTTTGATACTGGAATTTAATTTGTATGGTTGTCTTGTCTCTGATACTCCCTCCGGTTTTAATTAAATATATGATACCATTGATTTTTTTCTCAAACTTTCATCACTATTATCTATTCAATTATTTAGTTAAGCAAAGTGAAATAAGTACCACTACACCTATTATCAAAAGTATTTTGAGTGTGTGTTGAATGTTTGTCTATTTGCACAAATATTCTAAAAAGACGAATATTCAAATGAAGAAAAGCAAGTGGTGTCATACATTTAAAAGCAAAGGCAATAATACCACCTTCCCTTTATATGAGATTATTTTTATATATTTTTAAAATACTTTTATTGAATGTTTTTTAAAATTTCTACCTAAATTATGATTCATACTACATGATATTTTTTCCATGATAACTAGTCGTATATATCGACCTATATTGGAGATCGATGTGAAGCTGCACCAACCTATATGCCAATGGCCAGAATCCAATGGATTGTAGTGTAGTGTAGGCTCCATTTGTATGCTGCTGAATACTCCTCCACTTATTGTTAGAACTTAGAAGATATATTTTTAATTTTAGAAATCATATACTGTTTGTGATTAAAAAATCAAATTACATGTACATTTAGTATATAAAATTTATACCAAAAAATTACAGTACCCTCTATCATCATATTGACTTCTAATACTATCAACAGGCTGGGCGAAACATGTGGAACTTGATGATTCAGGTGACTCGTTAAATTTGAGATTTGTGCTTATCTCTATGCTTTATAAATTTGCGATATTATTAAAGAAACTAAAGAAGCTATGCTTGTTACACTTCTTAATTGCTCTATTTAATTAAGTTGTGCTAAACATACACATGTACACATATTAGTGTATAGTAGTGGGCAGTGTCGCGATCAAATTCAGTTTATCATATCCGGTAAGAGCTACTAGCTCTCCAAGTTAATTATTTGGTCATGTTTGTACATGAAAAGGTTAGATCAAAGGTGTAACTCCCCGTTCAAGAGAGATCTCTCTACTCTATATATAATTTAGAGTCTATCTAAAAATCGCAAGTTTTATGAGTGAAAAACTTTTAAATATAACTACGATATTATTATGATGTAGCTACATTAAAAAATTTTCGCAAGTTTTATAAGTTAAAAACTTTCAAATATAACTATATAATAATTATGATATAGTTACATTATAACTATACTATAGTTACAATGTAACTAAACAAAAAAAGTGTTGATAGCTCAGCGGTAAGGCATGCTATGCCTTGTAGGTGAGGTCCTTTGTTCCATCCTCAGTATTGGTTTTTATTTCCCACGCGCACCACAAATCTTGAAGCGCTAATGTGTTCTATAAGACTCTAATTTTGTGGTTGTTTACTAAAAGACACGTAGGCTATTACTTTAATATATCATATTTCAATGGAAAGATGAAACTTCAAAAAAACGATTTTACCCTTGGTCAGTTTTAATTCGAACTAATTTTGGTTGAATTTATACATGTTTGAAAAATTCAAAACTTGACCTAGATTACAAAATTTGCTGAGTTTAGTTGATTAACATGCATGCACTGATTCAACAGTGCCGATCAATGCGCATTTGATTGCCTTCAAGATAGCTAGGTAACGTGTAATAAGATCAAGTTTGATAGTACACCTGGCTTGCTATATAGGAGTATATGATATCTACGAGAGTAGCCACATCAGCCAAAACAATGGTAAAGAGTCTAGATCGGCGAAGCCACCCCAAGATAGTTCGGGCTAGATGGGCTTAAAAATTAAGAAGAGCAGCAACGAAAAAGCCTCTACATATAACAGTTTTGCTAGTATCTAGTAAAAGCTTTTCATGTCTAGCTAGGCTAGATGACATTGCCAATGCATGGTTCCATCCCTAGTAGAGAAAATATTTGCAATATGATGTTTGTGCTTGTATATTCACAGAAGAATATGTAGTTTCATCTACTTTTTATCAACCAATGGGCCACACTCAACCCTCTTGATTCTCTCATAGGTTCTAGTCTCCTTACATATTGACCAACCCACTAGCTCTCTGTCATTATATTGGCTACCATCATCTTCCTCTTCCTCTATATGCCACCAACATTTATTGTTTTTTCCTTCCCCCGCTAGCTTTCATTATTGTTTGTTTCCAACCCCACCATTATCATTTTTCCCACCCCCTAGCCTCATGCCGCCAACATTTCCCCCTTGACCAAAGCCTTGTAGTTATTGCAAAAATTTCTCCTTTGAGCTATTGTTGTCATTGCTATAGGTGTGGAACTATATTATGAATCAATGATGTAGGCGATAGTTACCTACTAGTATGTGTATAGAGAGAGAGGGAATAGGCACCATAGTGTTAGCGTCTATGCCAAGGAGGTCCCCACTTGGCTAGGTTGCTTTGTTTGGAAGACAAGTTATCAAGACTGTGCAGGTTGTGGGCTAGCACCTCCCTAGCCTAGGCTATATCTGAGGTCTTGCGGGGAGGTCCATGTTTCCATCACCTGTTCAGAAATATACTCTAAGAGAGGTTGAATGTTCGAGACTCTATTTGGGTCAGTCGACCCAGGTCAAGGTCGTGCCCTTAGAGCTACTTCGAGGTGGCCGCATGTCCAATACGCTGTCACATGGGACCAACTAGTTGGCCACCCGGGAACCTGGTCGTGGCATCATTCTAGGTTGGGAACCATGACTTTGGGTTGTCCGGGGACAGCAAGGTGTGCCTTGACCAAGACAATTCAAAGGGGAGCAGGTGGGTCACCCCTTGATAAACCTGAGCTCTACTCGATACACTCAGGGATCTGGTTGTCCCAATCTTTCAGTGAGTTGGTGATAACTACAATTTGGGAGAAACACTAACGACCCAACTACAACCGTACGAGACATTGTTGTGTTGTGCCTTAGTGATAGATACACCTCTGCGTGGGTTGTTAATCTTGCCGGTGCAGATCAACCTTATTCCTGCAAGCAAATCGAAGAAATAAACAAGAATAAGATAAAAGCAATCTGATAGGGGTTCCGAAGACGAGTAATTAGGTGGTCTAGCCGACACACGAAACTACAAGGTAAAGAAGCAATGGCTAAAACTTTAATCTAAACAAAACCCCAGAAACCCTAAAGGGGTAATTAGCTATTTAAGGAGGTGAGAGGACGATCAAGGGGTCCCTAGAGTCATGCTCCACCAGGTTAGGGCACAGCCCACATGGGCCCCACTTGGGCTGGGATCCTAGATGGAGTTACAAGCTCATAGGCCCATTATAGGTCCCAGATGAAGTTACAAGCCCATAAGCCATTATAGGTGATGCAACGTCTTGTTTCTGCGTTGCGGCCTACTGAGAAGGAATTTAGAGATGAGGCTAGATCCGTTGGAAAGAGAACTCCAAGAGCTTTTCATCAAGTACTCATGGTTCCAAAACAGAGCTCATATGCATATTTGGCTGCTGTTTGAAGTCGACGCAGTAGCAGGTGGCCGAATTGGATTCCAGAACTTCTACGGCTCAATCTCGATGTCTTCCAGTTTTCCTATGCTCACGGTTGTATCAATGGTAGTCATGATCACATCATCCTTCCCTTTTTCACGAAAAACCATCCTCAGTTTTTGCATATGGTGCTTTGCGCGTAGTACATGATCTTGCCCATAGAAGTGCTTGCACGAAAACAAACGCAACAAACTTTTGTCATGCAATATCGAGAATTCTTTAACGAATAGTATTAACGTCCAATGAAACGAATATACCTGGTAATTAGGATGCACAACATAGGATGTAAACGCTACATTGAAACCATTTTCTGTTAGTGTATATCGCTCTCCTTCTTGAAGAACAAAGTACTCACATGGTGCAACTGTAACCATGGATGGCATCAATATGAAGCAATGCGGTCGCTCCCCTTCTTCAGAACCAACTTGTTGTTGATGCGAAAACACAACGGCCTGAGAGATTTGCTTAACTCCAGTGCAGGTCCAACTCTTAGAAAATGGGTTCAGGGCGTGCCAGTTGGTTTGATCCTGCAACCAACAAGATATACAAAGAAAACCATGTTAGATGCATGATAGCCGATCGGCCGATAAGCCGATGACGTATCGTCAAAGTAAACCCTAAATATGCTCCATCGGCTGTAAATACGTAATCTATTGACAAAGATCAGATCTTAGCCAATGAAATCATAGTTAGGTTAAAAACTGATACCATATCGGCTAATACCCCGATATAGCCTTATACAAGAATATCAATCTAAATAAATATATCGAGGCAAGCTTGATATATTTAACTAAAGTGATACTTTTGTATAAGGGGTATATATAACATGAAAAGCATGATAAAAAATAATTTAAGCGTGACTAAGCAACTATATCAGATAAGATTGGCTGAAACTCCGACGCTACCCCTATTACAAATAAGAGACAGGCTAGGGATCATGATTCTAATTAGGACTAGGGCTGATGCAGCACAAAGTGTAGAAAGATGCATGATATCTAAACAATCAAGTCCTTGAGTGTTTTTTCGGGTGGTAGATACCTTATGCCAATCTAGGCTAATGAGCTGATTTAGCCGATACCGACAAAACCTTAGAAAAGGCCTGGCCAATACAACTAAATCAGCCATCGACTTAGATTGGCTAAGTGCTGACAAACCCGAAGCACGAACTCATCGAAAAGTAAAGAAAAATTGTGACGATGCGCCGATAGTGTTGATTGAACTCTTGTTGTCTTTTACATAGATCTTGGGCTTATATTTATACCCGCACACACAAATCTTGTCCTTACCGGATACTATTTACAACTTGCCTAAATAAACAAATCTTAGGTAGACTCTTACCACAATATTACAAAAAAAACTAACTCTTATTCCTAATTAATAGATACAATTGTCTTATCCAGACTTAATTCCTAGTTGGCAATATCTTTAAACCTTCTCCGAAGCTAACAAGAACCCAGGCTACCCGTATTGGCTCAACCGAATCCGATCCAGATCACCCATATCGGCTGCCCAAGTCTGATTCCATATCGGTCGATACGGCTTCAGCCGATGCGTTATCTGTTTTGGAAAACTCCTTTATCTCTTCAAATTTGCCTCGGATCCAATCTTGATTGCTAGCATATCTTTACCAAATTTTGCCGTTAACACCTGTTTCTTTAAATCAAAATGATACAAACTCGAGGTAACATGATTAGTCATTATGGTACTCTCTAGCCTGCTATTTCCTTGCAGAACTACAGGAGGTTCCAAATTTGAACATATATAAACTTTATGCACCAAATATATTACTTTATTAGTATATTCATCAAAGTTATGAAAAATAGCATTAATTGGACATCTCAAATCAGACTGAGTAAATAATTTCTCCTTCAAATTATAGAGCTTACAAAAATCATCAAATTCAATATAGCCCAAAGTATTTACAGAAAATAACAATTCATGTTCCTCTACTTCATTAGCTATGTGAACAACATGCATAAAATCAACACATAAGGAACTAATACTAGAAATAACATGTCCATTCACTAGTTGTGGCATTGATATAAGTGAAGCATTATCACACAACTCTTCTTTATCACAAGGAACAACAAACAAATTAACTTGTAACAACGAAATCTCAGCAATTGGTTCTACTAACGTTTGCTCTACTGTAGTATGAAAAGTGAACATATTCAATTCATTAACTTCACACTCACTTTGATTAATTTCAGCACCATTTAATTTATCTTTGATGCTCTCTTCAGATGATGGAGATGCATCGAACTTGAGTATGAACAATAGGAATGGCGGCTAATTCATGTCCGTCTCCTTCTTTTCGTGATTATGCACTTCCTGCAAATGGTTAGTAATAGGAGGCAAAAACATAGTGTGTTGCTTTTTCATGTTCTCCTCTATTTGATTTTCAGCATTGCAAGCAAATTATAATAAATGAGAAAGAGATCGATAATTTTGACAAGCAAGGATGTCCTGAATTTTTTTGTTAAACCCACGTAAAAACCTCAATTCTGTAGCTTCTTCGTATTAATCTAAACCACAACGTAATAAACAAGCATGTATATCATGGTAGTATGAAGTAAAAGTTCTGATATCTTGTTTTAAATATTACAGTTTATTAAGCAGAATATCAGCATAATATACAGAACATAAACATGTCTCAAATATCGTTTCAGGTCTTTTCAAGATTAAGGTATTTTGTTATGCCTACAAAGATATTTTTAATCATGAGAAGTGTCGACAGGTTATATCTCTAGACCGTATTCTGAGGATATTAGTGTACGTTGAAACAAGGGTCTACACAAAACAACATCAAACACACAAGAGACAAGGATTATACTGGTTCAGGCCCCTTGTAAGGTAATAGTCCTACTCCAGTTTATATAGATTATGACGAAAACCACAAAGATTACAATAGAGAACCACAGAAAGTATCAAATACCAATGAGATCCCTATTGAGAATGACTTGACGAGATCCAGGTGGCGGGTTGTCTTCAAGTCCTCCGAATTGCCTCTACTCTGGTGGTGGCTTGCGCTAGGATTCAATGATCCCGTACCCCCTGGGGAGCTTTGTATTTATACCGCAGACTGCCTTGGCCTCCAAGTAGAATTCGGAGAATATTTTTGGCCTACGAGATCACAAAGATTGTATCTTTCCCGAATAGGACTCTAACACCTTCTATTCGAGATACAATTCCCCTATTCATTAGCCGAATTCCATAATGTTTAAGATAACCATCCCGTATCCAAAGGGTATACTATATCCATATACTTTACAACCCCAAGGATATGAGATATGCCTTATCTATAACCCTGACAAGAATCATTTTTAATTAGAACACTAGAGGCACACATAGCCATATATTTCTCATACACGTTATGCTTTTGAAATTCTCTATCAATTGCTAACTCCCATTCAATGTAAGCATGAGGATCATAATTTCCTTCAAAATAAGATAGTGCGGATTTGATCTTAGTTAGAACAACATCATTTACCTCACATGTGTCACGTTGATCACTCCCCATGTCTCGACGAAGATATCCATGTTGAGCACAGTTTTTCCTAATTGTTTTGTGTATCCCTGCCATTATTAGTAGAACAAGAAACATATTAAAAAAATATGTACGCTACTATCAACTACTAGGTAGTGGAAGCTCAAATATCATACACACTCAAGTTTTTAACCAAGTTCTTATAAGTTCTTACCAATACTAGCGGAATGGTGACATACACTGACTCAACCAAGCACCCCAATGAAGGTTGGATGTATCGATGCCTTGGCAAACACTTGCTGTACAGCTGCAATCAAATCCGTGGAGCTCTAGGCAGGTTTAAATATGTAGCAAAGGAATAGCAAATACTTAAATCAAAGAATGCAGAATTGAATAATTGTTCAAAGTCAGTACCGTGCTAGTCCTAGGCTAGAACATACTAGAGACGCGATACCATAAGATAGCACTAGAAACAACTCAAGCACAACTCTAATATACAAAAGCAAACTCAAAGATAATAGTTGATTTTCTCTTTTCTTTCTTTCTTTTTTTTCTTTCTTTTTTTTGGGTGCGACTTTTCTTTTCTTTTTTATGCACCTTTCTACCTTTTTTTTCCTTTTTTTGATTTTTTCAGCAAAAACAAACTTAAGGACCTCGATGTAAATTACAAGGACTCAAATGTAAATAAGAAAATTACAGCGACTTAACTACAAAAGTCCAAACCCTAAAATTTGAACTGTACACAAATGAATGCTTAAGTTATATCGGTTCCGTTTTTGCAAATATATCCTAAATCCGACACCGAAAATTTTTCATCAAGGTGTAACTCACGGTATGGTGGAGGAGGAAACAACCGTACGTGGGGAGGGGAGGTGTAGGTACGGCAACACTTCAGATTTGATGCACGAGATAAGAGGAAAACTGATTTGCCGATCCAATCTACTATTATTTGTCGAACAAAATAGAAATCAATCTAATCTAATCTCCACTCCGTAGGAAACCAATCTACAAAACTTCCTCCTCTCACGTAGAGTACAAGCACGGCCGAATTCTGTTTTCTTCACGTGCAAACCATAAACTTTAGCAAAACCTAGATGCAACTCCAAAACTGACCAATAAAAACTTTTGAAAACTACAAAAATAGAGCCCTCGTAGTGAGGCGATTCTGTTTTTATAGGTCTCAACAACAACAAAGACACGACGGCGACGATAGTGGTACTAAACGTGACCAGAACTCGAAACTCTAAACGGACTAGGTGCTAAGACCAGCAACACGACATGATGATACAACACAAAACTCAACAATGCAAAAACTGAAAAGAACAATGCAATGGCACAAAGATGGCCAGGTAATGGATGCAAATTTTTTGTATGGCTATTTTCTGGTTATAGGTCGATAAAAACTCACCGAGCAACAAAAGCTCTGGTACCACTTGATAAACCCTGAGCTCTACTTGATACGCTCAGGGATCTAGTTGTCTCGATCTTTCGGTGAGTTGGTGATAACTACGATTCGGGAGAAACGTTAACGACCCGACTACAACCATACGAGACGTTGTGTCGCACCTTAGCGATCAATATACCTCTTCGTGGGTTGTTGATCTTGCCAGTGCAGATTAACCTTATTCCTGCAAGCAAATCGAAGAAACAAACAAGAATAAGATGAAAGCAATATGATATTGCAAATAGCGATTAAATACACATGATAAGTTGGGGTTCCGAAGATAAGTAATTAGGTGGTCTAGCCAACACACAAAACTACAAGGTACATTAGCAATGGCTAAAACTTTAATCTAAACAAAACCCCAGAAACTCTAAAGGGGTACCTAGCTATTTAAGAAGCTGGAAAGATGACCAAGGGGTCCCTAGGGTCGTGCTCCACCAGGTTGGGGCGCAGCCCACATGGGCCCCACTTGGGCGGGGGTCCCAGATGAAGTTACAAGTTCACAGGCCCATTATAGGTGATGCAATATCTTATTTCTATGATTGCGACCGACTAAGAAGGAATTTAGAGATGAGAATGGATACGTTGGAAAGAGGACTCCGAAAGCTTTCCATCAAGTACTCATGGTTCCAAAATGAATCTCGTATGCATATTTGAGGGTCGTTTGAAGTTAGCACTATAGCAGGTGGCCGAATTAGATTCCAGAACTTGTGCGGCTCAATCTCGATGTTTTTCAGTTGTCCTATGCTCACGGTTGTATCAATGGTAGTCATGGTCACATCACCCCTCATTGGACACACCACGTAGTTTTGTCCGAGGAGGGGTCAAATCCCACATTCGAGGTGTTAGGTTGCGAGAACCCACCACCAACTCAAGAAGGGGTATAATGGTGTTCTCATGTATCGAGGATAGGTGGAGGTATATCCTGTTGGATACCATGCCACCCCAAGGAACAGTGCGCCGGCTGCAAAGCCTATCTATCGCAGATTCCATGATGTTGTTTCACTGCATTAATGCAGTGAGATATGCCATATCTAAGTCTCAATTTCACACGGGCGTGGGTACACAAGCTATGAGAAAAGACCAGGAGACTACAAGCAAGCCCGGGCGTAGCCTCCCACTGGTTGCTTTGCTGCTATAGTAAAATCGCCATGGTTAGCTCAGGCTTAAGATTGCGTACAGTGTCCTTTGTCTCTCGACGAAGAGAGAGATAGCAGCCAAAGGGTATATAAGCCCATTTAGGGATTGGTAGAAAGGGTTGGATGATAGAATCAACAAGTACTCCAGGCTTCTTAGCTAGCTTGAGAGCTTTGTATACTTTGTACGAACTTTGTAGATTGTGACCAAGAACAGAAGTAGGGTTGTCATCCGTCAGGAGGCCCAAACCTGTATATGCTATTTGTGTTCATCTTTTTCTGAGCACCGCCGGACAAGATGAGTGCACCTAGAGCCCTTGGTCCATCCTGGACAAGTGATTTCTCACGTCTGTCGGTGCTCATACATCGACACATAGTCCGTCTGATAGATACCATCTTCACCACCGATAACTTCTCATGGGGCCATGGTGCTAGCACAACTGCATGACATTTGTACAATAAACAGTTAATAGTGGAGCACAACGCTTTCCAAGAGTTACCGTGTGTTACTGACGTAATCCCTACTGTATCCGATGAATTTTGCCTAGTACCACCAAACTCACCATTAGCGGTTACATCCGAGCTCAAACGATCGAGCTTGCCTGAGTATGGTTGGGTGATATATGTGAGCCCATAAAAGACACACGCTAGCTAGAGGGGTGCTCTAGAAAGCACCCGCTTTCGCTATCTTTTAATGTCTCTCTTGTCCACATACAAGCAGAAATTGATATAGACTTGGCTAATAAGTAGATGATATGTGTGGATTTCTTGTGACAAAAACATATCGATCCCGGGCATGTATAAGGCTGTGGGTCAATCGAACCATAGCTTTTTCATAAACGCATTTACAAGTCTCCATTTTTATATGTAAGCCCACTAAAATTTATAAAATTTGATAACTCTAACAAAATATGAAGCAATGGTATTCAATCCTATAGGAAAAACTCTTGGCTCCATGGCTGATGCATAGCATATATAGCTAGGTATCTAGCTCTAGCTTATTAGCTATACGTGCATGTATCGACGAGGATGATCGCGCGCGTCTAAGTAGCTAACAGCGACTGTTTGTCATGGAGGGCAGCAGTCAGAGAAATTAACAAGCGTCCAAATATTATATATATATGGTCCTGCATGTGTCATGTGTGCGTTGGCCGCGGGCGACCGCGAGCAAGCGAGCGAGCGGCCGGTCAGCATCGTTCCATCTCGTCTCTCCGTCGGGTGAACCTTTGCTACAACGTACAGTACTATGTATACGTACTATTCAGAGGCCACTACACTAGCTCTAGCTACGTCTCTTTTGCCATACTTCATTGTCAAATAATCAAGCTCGCTATTTGGCTGGGCCTCGCGAGCGTAATTCGTTGACTGTACCTACACATGCATTCATAATTTGAAGTTGATGCTATTATGAAATCCGAAGGTGCATGCGGCTCAGAGATTACTCTGTTTCGAATTGCTTGTGGTTCTAGTTTTATCTTAAGTTAAACATTTGTATGTGCGTGATTATCTGTTTGAAAAAAAAATACTTAGTTTAACATCATAAGGTTTTTGTTTTTATATTCATCACGAGAAATACTTTCATAATATATAATTTACACATCATTAAACTACACAATTTTTTAAATTTGATGATTAAAGATATAAATATTTGACTTAGGACAAAACTAAAACGACAATTAATTTAAAATAGAGGGAGTATATGGATTTAAAACGACCTTAATTAGTGCCGGTTCCCTAAACGTCACTGAAGTTTACGCACTAATTGTGAGGGCATTGGTTGTTGAACCAGCACGGATGAGTTTGCACGGATTTTTAAAATAAAAAGGTGGCTCGGCTAGATTCGAGACAATCCATCAGAGAGCTAGATTCATAGCAAATTCAATCACAGAATCAACCTCTCAGAACATTAATCTCAGATTCAATCACAAGGAGGGAAAAATCACGAGAACCCCATCCATGTGCCAAGAACAGATAAAAATTACTCTAACAAATCAATAATTTAAATATCCAACAGATCATTAACAAAATATTCATCCAACAGATGGATTGATCGAACAACAATTCAACAAAAGATTCCAGCTATTGTTGTCGTTCCTCCCGCCAAGGACCAAGCCTGTACATGGACTCACCGTCACACCTCCCACACAGGCCTGCTGCCCTCCCCGCCCACAGCCCGCCACTCCTCCCGACGTGCCCTGAGCTCCATCCACTAGATCTGGCTAGATGGAGCTCTGGGGCCATCATGTATGGCCACCATGCTGCCGCCTCCTATGCGCCGGAGAGGAGAGGGAGCAGGCAAAGAAGGAGAGATAGGCTCACAATGGCAAAAGGGGAGAGGCAGGTGAAGAAGATGATGCAGGTGCCCGACGGTGGCGAGGAAAAGGCTGGCCTCATTGGGAGGAGAGGTCGGATTTAGCCTTCCTGGGATGGGATGGCCACTCGCCGGCGGCGACGGTGTACTAGAGCTTGTCTAAAGGGATGGCGTGCTCTTGATTGTGGAGAGAGAGGAATAGAGAGGGACCGAGAGAGCAAGAGGGAGAGATAGAGATCACAAGAAATTTATTGGTAACATGGTAAGGAAGAGAAGAGAAGAGAAGAGGACTTAAAATGGTTTTTCACTTCTTGGTTTAGCTTATAGCTCGGCTAGCTTGGTCTTTTTTTATGTAGGTTTATTAAAAAGGACACAAAAGTGGGGGGTCATCAATGCCGGTTTGTGGCATAAACCAGCATTTTAGGAAACACCCTAGTCATTAGGCCGATTCAATCTAAATCGGCACTGATGATCCTCTCATCAGGGTTGGTTGCTTCTGTATCGGCACTAATGAGGGCGCAAGCGGGGCGGTTGGATGAGGAAATTCTCATCAGTGCTGGGTTTTCCATAAACGGTACTAATAGGGTGTTACCTTTGAACAGTTTTGTAGTAGTGGGATCATTTTAAATGTGTACGCGTTTGTACATTTACATGAGTGAGTATGTGCTTATATATGTGCATCTGTGTATGTATTATGCTTAAAACGTATGTTTTTATGTTTTTGTTCGAAAACCGGTTTGGTGCATGCATGTGTCGTGGATGTATAAGCTAGTATTGATATGATTTCTAGAATATACATAGGGACACATATTTGGTAGACCTGCACATGCAATAAGGTCCTATTTGGGAGAGTTTAAAATTCTGAGAAGCAGCTGGTTGGTAGCTAGTTTATGAGAATCTAAAAAAATTGGGTTTTTCAGCCTTCGGCTTCTAGTTCATTTTCTGGATTCTACAACTATAGTTTTTCAGAATCTAAAAAAAAGGTTGAATTGTTTGGAGGAGCTTCTGATTATGAGAAAAGCTACAGCTGCCAGAAGTTTTCTCAAACAGACCCTAAGTAACAAACAATAACTTAATCTCAACCTCCTTTCACGCATGCATGAGAGCTTGACTGCTTTGCAAAGCTTTTTTTATTAGCTATATATAACATTCAATAATTTTTTAAGAAAAACTTTCTAATGTAACTATACTATAATTAAAGTGTAATTACAAATGCAACTAATACATATCTGGATGTCATGTAGCTTGTTGGCTAGTCGGGTAGGTTTTTCACGAAGTAGGTTGCAGGTTCAAACCCTCGATGATGCACGCGCCAGCCAATTTTTTTCCTCGTCTGCATGAATCTCGAGAATCTTGAGGCAATCGACGGTTAGAAATTTGAATGTTTTGGGAGTGAAAAACTAGTGGATGTTTTTTAGCAATCGTGTTTTTTTTTCTCTCCATAGAACCATATACTACTATTTAAGAAGATCAACTGTAGCATCACTAGCTTCTCACCTGGACTATTCATGGATGTTTTGAACCTATCTCTCTTCTCTCTCCCATAGAACCTGATCTCTCTCCCTCTCTCTCTTTCTGAGAACTGATTACTGTCCTCTCTCTAGTCTCACACTGTAGATTCGAATGCACCATCTGTCAATTACACGTGCACGCGGGAGATTTTGATGGGCTCTTTTCAACACATTTACGTACGCACACTTGTGATGACTGGCCAGGATCAATATTTCTACAAACTGTCATTCTCCGATTTATGTAAGTAACTTGTGTAGGTGATTAATTATATAATTAAGTACATGCATGTCCGTCCACATATATTTGTACGTGTACCTATAGGCACCAACAAGCTCCGAGATGAGATGACGACGACGTACGTGTCCTGTACGTATATGTGTTTGTTGATGTGAACCGGTTTAGGGTTTTCGATCCGTCCTCCGATCAACGCGCGAGGCCCGTGGCGACGTCTACACGCGACCAACCAGTAGTACGTACGTACACATGTCGTGATTAATTTCGCAGACCCACGAACAACTACTCGCGGGTCATGTCAAATCGATCCATCAACTTGCGACCGTTAGCTTTGTCTTCCAAAGCGCAATAACGGCCAAGTTTGATCCGGCAAATATAGTCCAAACAGATCGGTTTCAAATCGGTCTCAAGGACTTCAAATCAAGCTCTTCGATCTAATTCGAGGCAGCAAATTAGAACAATTAACGCCAAAGCGGTTACATACATAATAATACATATGCGCCCATACATGTCGTCTTTGTTGTCTGTATATATACGTATACTCTCTCTAGCTCGTTGTTTATAATCAAGTGTTGTTTTGACATCGACGTGTATGGCCTTAAAACGTCGTCCGTGATTTATTAGTTGATTGATCTGATAATGCTGCAGCTCATATGAACCGTGGAAATAAGCCTGTCAATATGGGAATCGGTGCTTCGATCTGTTATTCAGAGTTATTTCAGACAATGGGTCAGGGGCCTCCTCTTATTGATAAGCATTATTATGGCAATTGCCGTAAGTTTTCTAGGATTCAGCTTATTAAAACCCTACTCCATAAACATCAGTGATCAATTAATACAATTAGCTAGTGTTACTAGCTAGTGTTTTACAAGTATATGTCTCCTAAAATAAAGGATATCACACCTTATACTAGCTAATTAATTTGTGCGCTCTTGCATGGAGGAAAATTTTCCATTAGGTGCTCTCTCTGTACAGTAAGCTGGAAGTAATGGTCAATAGATTTAATTATGTTGCGGGCTACGTGTCTACGTGTGTGCCTTTTAATTATCTGTCCCTCTTGCACCATTATTTTGCCCTTTTCAAATCGTGCCTGAAGTGTAGATACACAGTTGATGACCCCCAGAAAAGGCTACGAGTGTTGACTAGCTAGATGGTTACTGTGTTGGTGAAGATGGCAAGTACTAACTAATCTGTGCATATAGTTGGTAGTGTCCTGCAACGTCCATGGCCGTTATTGTTTGGCGGGTGATCGAGCCATTCGGTGATGTGAAGGTCTAAACAAGTAGTAGCGTCGTAACGACGTCTCCTGCCATGGTGCCACTATCGCCTTTAACCATTAGCACGGGATCGGCTATCTCTAACGGGTATTAACCCTCATCATTATTGGGTAGGGCCCCTGTCACTGAGCAAAGGTCAGTGATGTGAGAAAATATCTCAATCGGGCACAAGGCCGTCACGGATGAACGTTATCTCAATCGAGCCTAACAATGTAACCCGTCACAGATAAGATTGACCAAGCAATACAAGTCAAACCAGGTTGGGTAGGAGCCCGTCACGGATGACTAATCTTAATTGGGCAAACTATTGAGTCTGTCACCGATGACTCCCATCCTTAACGGGCTTTCCGGAAAAGCCCGTCACCGATAGGTTTGACCCCACCTGTTGAATCAAAATAGTCCTGATTCGGATGATTTATCTCTATCAGGCTTAGATTAGGAGCCCATCAGGGATGTCTATATCCCTATCGGTCTTTGTTTGGAACCCGTCACAGATGAGTATCTCTTTCGGGCATTATTAAAATGTCCGTCAGGGATGAGTAAGTCAGCAAAAAAATAAAATTTATTTTTTTGGCTAGCTTCAGGCCTTTGCTAGCTATGCCCGCTGCAAAAAATGATAGTCCCAGCAACCCCATTCCCAGCATTTCTAATTCAGTGCATATTCCAGCATTCCATCAGATATTCACAGCCAATTCACAAAATCAAACATATATATACATTAACATCCACAGACCCATTCACATATACATGTCATTCACACCCTTTTTTTTTGCTCTCCAAACCGCCGACATGCATCAAAACCTGTAGAACTGAGTTATAAATTGGAACAAGTTTATATGTAATTAAGAAATGCAAATATATACAGAAGAACGTGCAGAATTGTATTACAAAGAATATTTACAAAAATCAAATGTTTGTCGCAAAAGCATTGCAAATGTTCTACCATTCAGAGACGAGCTACCTAGGACTTTACTCTAAACATTCCTTTCGGTGACAAGAGATCATCTAGTATGAATTGTGCTATCTCCTCTCTAATGATATCGAAGTTGTTTTCCAGAATCGTCGAAAATTTTTCCTGCATGTGAGGCGCCAAGTTAGTCTACATACTTGGAAAGTTAGTATGAATCGTGCTATCTCCTCTCTAATGTATATAAACAATTGAAGCACACACCTCAAGGTCGAGCAATGTCACCTTGTCTGCGAGGCTCCTCATGTTATGGCAGACGTGGAATCCACACTGGTCGCCAACTTGTTGACGTATTGGAAAGTCATTTTTGTGACCGAGTGTGGGATACCCTTCCTTATGCCTCCCGCCTTTTGCCACGTATTGGTCCCAGGCATCGTTCAAGGCAGCTTCGATCGCCGACCAATCGTATATTTTTTTTTGATATTGGAGTTAAGGTAGTATACCAAACTCTACTTCGGCACTATGACCAGAAGAATCCTATGACGACTGCGACATTAATAAATTGCAAGTTAAATACTAAAGCTATACGCGTCGCACATTTGATTCTAAGTAGGGTACACGCTTACTGTTCAGAGTAGGCACACATAATGAAGTCCTTGTCTTGACGGGACCATATACAGTCCTTGATATATTCTATCATGCTGGCTCGATCGTAGTTCATAGTTATCTCGTTGACGACAGTTGGATCGAGTAAGGCAACATGGGGAGCATTATGATGGACATGCTTCCAAGTTAACCTAAAAGCAAGACAAGAATCCGGGTAAGCATAATACAAGGATAGTTATTACCATATCTCGTACGCAAGAATACATACAAGGAGTAGCACTTAAGGAGGTTGGTGTCGACCGCTCGCACCCTGTAGAGGTCCCATAGATCTTTAAAGTCTATGGCGATAAAGGCTTCAGGGCCGAGGAACGGCTGTCTATCGTGCTGGCCCGTCATGGAGGTCTCTCTATGCTTCCTCCTTGCGTTGGACCTCTCCATGTAGTACCCGTGCAACTCCTTGCATGCAGGGCCCATCTTCGATAAGGCGTCATCTCCAACCAATGGCATGCCTAATGTGAATTCTTTAGGAGAAGCTGATGGCGCCTTGCCAAGATCTAGCTTCTTTGGAGCCAGAAGCGGCCCTTCCACATTTCCTCTTCCTCTCCCCCTTCCAACAGCTCTTTTGCGTGATCCAAACTTGGGTGGAGAAGATGCCGCCCTCTTTCTTTTTTTGGAGACTGGGGGGAGGTGCGCTCTGCTACTGACCTCCGTACCATCATCCCCAAAATCTGTATCATACTGCAATTGGAGATCTTGATCTCCTTTTCCAACAGCAGGAGGGGCAGATACAAGAGCTGGAGGGGGACGCGGCAGCGGCGGCGGACGAGCACTTGGTGCTGGCCTAGGAGTTATATTGATATGAATGTTTTGCTTGGGCCATTGGATAAAGGTCCCACGTGCAGCTCCAAGGGCCATTTGGTGGGCGCGAGAGATTGAAGCCAACCCAATCGGGCTTCACCATGTCCACTTGAACTTTGGCATGGCCGGCTAGCAGCTGCCCCCCATGCACTTGGGTCTCCGGCGTGGGCTTGAACGCAAGACCCTCTGCGGCAGGAATTGCAAAGTCTTTTGTCACCCTAACGACTAGGGTGCATGATGTGGGTCCCTGCAATAGATTCATATGTGTCTTTATAATATGTTATAATGTACTGTGGTGCTAAGAGAACATATACGTTTTGTGTTGGTTTTACCGTTATGTGCTCCACCGCAGTGGGGGCTGGTTGTTCTTGTGCCGCCGCCCCAGTAGATGTGCAGCTGCTACGCCTCTGCGTGGGGCTCGTTTCTACTATGGGAGCGGCAGCAGGTTCGCTTTCCCTGAGGCGTGCCTCCACCCGAGCCTCCACTTGTAACAACTTCTCATCGAACTCTTCTCGGAGCTCGTTTCTAATCTCATCCCAAAGTTGTTCCTTAAGGTGTGCATCTTTCTGCACCTTTGAAAGCTTGTGCTTCCTGTACTACCACGTGTATTGAGGAAACCCAACCTTCCATGGAACATTGGAGCCAATGCCCCTTGTCCGTCCACGGTGTTTTTCGGTTCCCAACGCTTTCGTGAGGATGTCATCCTCGCGAAGTTGTGAGTAGACCTCTTGGGAGGCCTGTCTCTCAGTAGTCATGTCGACCTGCGATACCGTTAGGACGAATTTAATCAAGAGTACGATACAACCTAACGAAACATACTCTACGTGTGGTACTTACGATTTTCTGGTACACCGCTTGATCTTCGGGATATGGAAACATAAGTGTTCCGTCACTATTCTTCTTCACCCTTGCCCTTGCCCAGTTCCTTGCTCGGGTGGTCGGGATATCACCAAGAACTGACGGCGTGTTAGATTCTACAGCAGCTTCATCCTCCTTGACCCATTCGTGCTGCTTCCCGGCGTAGCCTCCGGTGCCAAGCCGGTGCGGGTGAAGGTTTTTTGCCTGCAACCTCCTATAGGCCTCGCTTTTTGCCCAAGACTCAGGGGTTGATTTTGCGGCATAGAACTCTTCCCACATGACCCGGGAGATGAACGGGTACTTCCTGAATGGTTCTGGCTGGGCGGGGTTGAGGACGTATTCGGTGACCAGCGTTGACGGAGCTTGAAACTCCTCACCGGGAGACCACGCAGGTCCCCCTTTGCCGGTTCGGCCGGGGGCGCAAGGTGAAATTCTTAGCCCCTGATCTGTGGGATCTCAGCGGGAAAAACGCGTGGACGCAGGCGATTTAGACAGGTTCGGGCCGCTAAGGAGCGTAATACCCTACTCCTGTGTTCTGGTAGATCTGAGAGTGTGATGGAATCCAGAGAGAGTCCAGAGAGTCCCCGGAGAGTCTCCAGCCATCCTCTCCTTTTCTTAGGCCTGGGCCTCCTTTTATATGGCAAGGGGCTACCACATGGGCGACGAGCTGCCTAAGAAAGAAAGTATTCTTTTACATTTAGGGCTATCCTATCGCCGGAAGCAGCCTCTGACAGACGTCGCAGCACGCCTTCGCTCGGTCAGTTGACCCTTCCCGGGGGACGCCCGTTTCAACCTTCATTAAATGGCGGGTGACTTCTGCGTCTCGCCTACGCCGGAATCGGGAAAGCATCTGACCGGAGCTGACATACCAACTCCGGGAGTTGGCATACCAACTCCGGCTGAGAGACGAGAGACTGAGGGCTCTCATCATTTTGATGGGACGGGGCGTGGCGTGTAGCAGGCCGCCTGGCGCGCGCGCGGCGCACAGGCATCCTGGCACCACCTAACTCGCGATCTGACCGGTCTGCGACCGGTCACTCACCGTGACCGGTCACGGACCGGATATGCACGCGCCACGCCGCATTAAATGTGGCGCAGTGCGCCCATCTGGACCGCCATAAATGTGGTTAGGGGGGCTCCGTCGAGCTCACCTAACCTGCGCTCGTGGCACCAAAGCCACAGGGGGTCGGGGCGCCCCAGGCCTCGGGGCAGAAATGGGAGCGGCCCGACCCCGGGGGGAAACCGGGAGGGCAGCCGCCACGTCACCCTCGGGCCCGACCCCCCCTGGGGGAACGGGTCACGTGGATCCCTGTGGCCGCCCTTCCCTTTGGTCTCGATACCCCCGGTCCCATGTCGCCGACAAGCGTGGTCTTGAAATTTTTCCACAAGTTGCCCATCTTGCGAATAGCCTGCCGCTTGAGTCTTGCCTTGGCCTCTAGGGGTATTCGAAGTTTTCCTTGAACTGCTTTCAGGCCTCATCTTTTTCTTCCTGTGGGACCAGATCGATGTGGTCCTTCAAAATGGTTAAGTTCCGCCTCGCTAGGACTCCGTATATCGTTGAGAACTTTTTGATAGCTTTCGCAGGAGCCGTCGGAAATCCTAGATCGTCCACCTCTATTATGGTGTACGCTTCCTTAGGGATCTTATTCTGGGTCCTAGGAGCCCGGCTCGATGTTGTCCCACTAGTAGTCGCTGACATGGCTTCGCCTTGCTGCGACATTTTCTATATAAATGTTGTATGGCAAGAAAGTTAAAAAAAGGTGTACTACACATGTATACCTTGATTAATGTGACAAATATACCGTATATTACATCTCCACCATTGTAGTATACAATGTCGACGTACCATTGTAATATACGGTCGACATTGTATAAATTTAGTGTCAAATTGGTACTACAATGAATGAGTATAAATTAATACTTCATAGTATAAATTAATACAATGAATTACTATGAGCAATTCTTAATTTAGTGTAATATACTATATATATTCATTGTAACAATTCATTGTATACTATATTAATACTAATATAGTAATTGTATAAATTAATAATTCATACAAATATACTATAGTATAGTATAGTATAGCATTAATACTATAGTATACAATGTACTAATATACTATAGTATACTATAGTATTAATACTAATATACTAATATACTATAGTACTAATTCATACAATGTACTAATATACAATGTACTATAGTATAAATTAATAATTCATTGTATACTATATTAATACTAATATACTAATTGTAATATATTATGAAATACTATGAATTAGTATTAATTGGGACACTAAATTAGTACACTATATTAATTTATACTATGAATTAGTATATTACAAATTTAATTCATACTAAATTCATTCCAATTTAATAGTAATTCAAACAAATTTGACACTAAATTCAAACTAATTCATACTAAATTCATTCCAATTTAATACTAATTCATAATAATTCAAACAAATTTATCACTAAATTAATACTAATTCATACTAAATTAATTCCAATTTAATACTAACTCATACTAATTCAAACAAATTTGACACTAAATTTAAACTAATTTCATACCGGTGACGCGGCGGCGGCGTTGAGGAGGAGGACGGCGGTGGCGAGGAGGAGGACGGCGGCGTTGAGGAGGCGCCGGCGACAAGGAGGAGGACGGCGTCGAGGAGGACGGCATCGAGGAGGCGGCAGCGAGGAGGTGGCGGTGGCATCAAGGAGAGGACGGTAGCGGCGAGGAGGAGGAGGCGGCGGTGGTTGGTGAGGAGGCGCTTGGAGGGAGGAGGCGACGGCGTGAAGGAGTGATAGTGAGACTTAGAGTCAGATCTGGATCGGTAGAAAACCTAGTCGTAGGTCATCACCATCGGGCACAAGTACTAAGCCCGATACGGATGACACACATCCGTGACAGGCATAACTAACAAGCCCGATACGGATGACATACATCTCCCAGATCTGCTCTATGCGGCCATAGTATGTGTTCAATCCAGCTTGATCCTGATATGCATCTATACGGACTCCGCTATTCTGCACTGTGCTTTTGTCATCTTTTTTGACGGTGTAGAATGTGTATCCATTGATATCGTACCCTTGCCATGTGTCAACATCCCAGCTTGGGCCCCTTGCCAACCTTCGTATTATCTCACTTGGGCCATCGGTCGACCGTGCGATACGATTCTTGAACCATTCGTTGAAGCGAGTACTATGTTCTCTGTTGATCCACATATCTGATCGACCCATGTTCTCCTGTCAGACCTTCGCTAGATGCTCCTCAAAGTATGGAGTTACTTCGGCCATATGTTGTAGCACAGCGAAATGAGCCTGCGCATACGATGCCTGATCGGGTACAATTCTTTTTCTGCCTGTTGTGCCAAGGCCTGCCAACCTTCCTTCGTGGCGAGACGCAGGAACTCCAATAGGATCAGTCTCGGCCATGTAATCGATGCATAACTCAATAACCTCCTTCGTCGTGTACCCTTCAATGATGCTTCCCTCCGGTTTTGCTCTATTTCGAACGTACGACTTAAGAACTCCCATATACCTCTCAAACGGGTACATCTCCCTTAGAACAGCTGGACCACATAGTTTTGTTTGCTTCACTAGATGAACAGGGAGATGAACCATGATATCGAAGAAAGACAGTGGAAAATACATCTCCAAGTGACACAGGGTATTGACAATATCAGCCTGCATCTTATCTAGATCTTCGGGATCTATAATCTTCTGACCGATTGCATTGAAGAAAGCACAGAGCCGTTGGATCGTGTGACGGACTTTGGGTGGTAGAATGCCTCTGATAGCAACTGGCAAGAACTGTGTGATTAGCACGTGACAATCGTCAGACTTCATTCCAACCAGTTTTAAATCCTCTAATTTAACGTACTTACTGATCCTTGCTGAATAGCCCGAAGGAACCTTAATATCAGCCAGGCATGATAACATTGCGATCTTCTCATCCTTCGATAATGTGTGGCAAGCTGGTGGGAGGTACACTCTTCCTGTCTCTTCATCCGTAACAGGCTGAAGCTCACTGCGAATGTTCAATTCCTGCAGATCTAGGCGAGCATTCAACCCGTCCTTTGTCTTTCCAGGCATATTAAGCAATAGCCCGAGCAAACTATCGCAACAGTTCTTCTCTACGTGCATTAGATCAATGCAATGCCGGACCTCAAGGTCTTTCCAGTATGGTAGCCGCCAAAATATGGATTTTTTCTTCCACATACCCTTATCATTTGCCTTGTCACGTTTTCTTTTCTTCCCAAACTCATTAGTTATGTCTTTGATCATGTCGTGGACTTCGTCTCCAGACAAATCCTTGGGAGCAGTTCCAAGTTCTCTCCGACCGTTGAAAATTTTCTTCTTTCTTCTAAAGGCGTGGCGTAGCGGGAGCCATCTCCTATGACCCATGTAAACCATCTTTCTTGATTTGTTCAGCCACCTACTGCGTGTATGTTCCATACAGTCAGAGCAAGCCTTCTTTCCTTTCACGGTTTGTCCAGAAAGATTACCTAGTGCAGGATAGTCGTTCATGGTGCAGAACAATAGAACTCGTAGCTTGAAGTTATCCTGACCATATGCATCCCAAGTTTTCACACCTTCTTTCCAAAGAATCTCAAGATCATCGATAACAGGCTTCAAGAACACATCGATATCATTGCCCGGTTGTTTCGGATCTTGGATTAACAAGCACAACATAATATATTTCCTTTTGAAGCACAACCATGACGGGAGGTTATAGTTCGCAATAAGAACGGACCAAGTGTTGTGAGAACTGCTCATATCTCCGAAAGGATTCATGCCATCCGTACACAGATATATCCTCATGTTTCTGGGATCGGCAGCAAAGTCTTTATGCATTCGATCGATATTCCTCCATTGAATCGAATCCGCAGGGTGCCTTAGCAAACCGTCGTTCCTTCTATCTTCGGCATGCCAACGCACTAACTTTGTTTCCTTGGGGTTGGCAAATATTCTCTTGAAGCGATCAATGATAAGTAGATACCACACAACCTTCGCCGGACCACCCCGCTTTGACTTCTTTCCCTCCCCCGCACTTTTCTTTCGCTTGTATCGAGAAGTCTTGCATACAGGACAAGCATCTAGGTCCGCATATTGCTTGTGGTACAATATGCAGTCATTTGGACAAGCGTGAATTCTACGGACCTCTAACCCCAGGGGACACAGAACCTGCTTTGCTTCATATGTCGTCTCGGGCAATGTGTTCTCTTCAGGACGCATGGCCTTCAATATTCCCAAAAGTTCCGTAAAACTCTTGTCTGTCCATCCACTACTTGCCTTCAGCTTCATTAGGTCCAAGGTAGCTGACAATTTGGTGTGTTTTGCCTTGCATCCGGCGTATAGAAGGTCTCGGAGTCACTGACCAACCTGTTGAACTTCATGGAATATCTCTCGTTGTGAGCTTGCTCCTCAACGTCACGTAACATCTCTTGCAGCATATCAGGATCCACATCAACCATTTCACCGTCCAATGGAGAAAGTATAAACATGTCATGCTCATCTTCATCTTCATGATTGTCTGCATCACTTCTGTCTACAGCTGCATCATTACCCGATTCTTGCTCTCCATGCTTCACCTAACATGTGTAGCCCTTCATGAATCCCCGTTGTATCAAGTGAGAGTGTATCTCCTCTTCGCTAAACATAATATTATTCTTGCAATCTCTACATGGACAACACATGTATTTGCTATTTCTTCTTCTCCTATCCTCCTCCGCAACATTCATAAAACTTAAAACGCCATCTCTATACTCCTTGCAATGACGTTTTAAAATTGTCGTATTCATCCAACTTCGATCCATCACTGTAAAATTTAATAAAATATTAGTTAACATACTACTAAATTAAACAAAATTATTACTACCTTTTTACTTACTTCTAAGATTTTTCTGTTTTTCTTTGGAAAAAATAACAAAAATTCGCCCCCTTCAACCTTCCACCAAAATAGTGAATAGTGGGATAACTTCAGACAACAGTCGGGTGGTCTCTTTATAGTATGCAAAATATATCTCAAACGAGCCAATGAACCGACATCTCTAACGGGCGCACAGTTATCTCTAATGGACATCAATAAAAGCCCGACACAGATATGAGTCATCGGTGACGGGCTTTAAAGTCATCTCAATCGGGGCCATCTTTGGAGCTCGTCACCGATGACCCTTATCTCTAACTGACTCTGTATATGAGCCCGATTGAGATATGCTAGGTCATCTCAATCGGGCCTAAATCTGTGCCCGTCACAGATGAGTGTCATCGGTGACGGGCTATATGTACTTGGGCCTAGAGTATGAATGTACGAGTACATCTACAACGGCGCAAATTTAGGCCCGATTGAGATGACTTCGTTCTGACCACCCAAGTAGTCCAGGCATAATTGAGCCCGTCACAGATAATAGGATCTGTACTAGTGAACTATCTTCTAAGTGTTGGCTACCAACTAGCTAGGTAGGGGTTTCAGTCAATGTGCATGGTTCAAATTAAATGAATGCGCGGCCTGTGCTTTTTTTGTTACATGTACTCTTCCATTGTGATTATAACTGAATGAGCATATAAGTTTGCTAATGAGCATTGAACATAGTTTTCTATCTTAAATATTAGTACAGTAAAACACGTGTTATGTTCTCTCTAATTACAAATGCAACTAATTTGGTCGTGTTATTGTTTCCAATTCTTCTCGAAATTTAGCTTTAATCTGTTTCCAAACATGTAAGTACTGTAGGAACACAAGATCATTTTGACACTTTCTATATGTTATTTATTTAATACATTTTCAAAATGGCCGACCTCATTTTCAACCGGAGCATGCGACAACATTTCGAATAATAAGTTAATTATTATAGGAGGCGTACGTCTTCGTCCGAGGCGTCACTAGCGAAGGTAGCGGCCTGCGCGCAAGGCAAAAATGTCCACAGCTGAAGATTTCATCAACGCATGCAGCTGTACGTCACCGGTTTGGTAGCTTGCTAGCTATACGACCGCGCGAGAGCTATCAAATCAGATCGGTGCACGAATCCTGCAGACACGTCATCTCGACACGCTACGGTAGTACATCAGAATTTTCACCAGTATATAATTTCAAGTTTTGAGCCCGGCCTATCGATCGGCTGATCGATTGATCGCTCGATAACTAGTTAATTAATTTGGTGGTACTGTTACATATGTAGGCAGCGAAGAATCCCCCATTTTGTCTAGCTAGCTAGCTAGCATGGCACTTCATATTTCTATATTGTTAGTATTTTTTTGCACGCGATGGGATCATCTGGCGTCACGTATATGCATATTTATATATTTGCGAGAGGTAGCAGTAGCACACGTAACACACTAACACGAGTGGCAACGAAATGAACTGGGCCATCCCCGTTCGCCGTACGGGAACGCGCGCCTCTACGTACCGCACCGACAGTGCGGACAAGGACTACTCGCGCGCGGCGCACGCCCCCGCGCGCGCGGCCGAGCCAGCCATGGCTGTAGGTATCGACCACTCCACCTCACGCTTGTCACCGTCCACCTCGGCAAAGAGGCCGGCCGGGCCCCTGTTACCCCTGTGCACATACAGTACATACACGCTGCCACGCTGGGCGATCGATCGAGCTAGTGCGCGCGCGCCGTCTCGGTCGGTGGATGGACGGATGCATTGGCTCGCGCGCGCACGTACGGATTGTTTGGGCAGGCAGCGCGTGCTGCACTGGTGCGCGGCTACCCCGCGCGCGCGCGATGTATCTAGAGAAATGTGTGTAGCTGATGGTGGCGAGAACGTGACGACGTACGTACTACGTGGGCTCCGGCCCCGCACGTACGACGCGTCGACGCGCGCTCCCCGTGCAGGGCACGTCGGCGTCGTCGAGACGTACGGGAGGTGGGGGGGACGGCGCGTGACAGGGATGCTCGACCGCCGCGGCAAGCGACGTCCCACCGCGCGCGCGCTTACGACGACGCACCGTTAATTTCGCGCGCATGCATAGGGGGGGCTGGGGCATATGTATATAGTGTTATAGTATAGCCAGGGTACGGAGGATTTAGCCGGGCCGGATGGCCGGATGCAGGGCTGACACACCGCCCGACAAAAACGGGGGGCGTGTCGCTAGCGACCGAGCTATATAGGCTATAGCTAGCTTCCCACCCCCGCCCGGCCGGACGTCCAGCGCGCGCCGCGGGCACGCCCATCGTTGTCATTGATACGACGCTACGTTAACGTGGACGCTCTCCCTCTTCCTATAGCCATCTCAACAAAAATAAACCGACATATCATATGAGTATTTTTTAGTGAAGAAGCCATAATTTAGACTTGAGAAGAGTCAACTTAAGCTAAGTATTAAGTGACAATAATCTATAAAAATAACATAATAACATCACAATACATGTAAATTTAAGTATTTTTTACATGGATAGAAAACCATATAATCATATTAAGACCATAAAAAAAATATTTCTGTGCCTACTATATATAATTGGCTACATGCATTAGTATTAAAGATTTTAGTATTTTAAATTAAAGTGAAAAATTAAATTAGTAATCAACAATGATATGCGGTCATTGGAACAGCTGAGTTGTCTAAACGCCGTTGCATTTCTTTGTACGTGTTAGCTTTGTTGTAGGTTTTTGCTCTAATATGCTAGCATGTAATTTTTTTTATCAATAGCTCAAGATAGGATGCAGTAAATCGTCATGAATAAAGGCATATATACATCCTAAGTTTTTTTGTCCGGCCAAACGATAGTTAGTTTTGGAAGTTTAGATGTCTTCACCACAATGCTTAAACTAATCATGTAATTGGAGAATCAATTAGCAGATGCTAAGCAAGAAATGTAACATTGAAAGATGCTAGGCCTCCCTCCACCCTTTCCTTTCTTCGCCCCTGAGTATTTTTAAAAAGATAGTCGGTATATTTTGAAATTGATAAGTCATCACTTGTGCCTCACTGTCAACAGGTATATTGTCTATTATCATAAATGTGAGCATTCGTGTTAAATTTGAGGCTTAAATTTAAATGGGCTAATTTTAAAGAAAAACTTAACCAGTTGAACCGCACTGATTTCATAGTAGGAGGGTGGTGTACGTACCCCTGCGATTAGAGAAACAAACGTAACATTAGTCTCAACGTTTTTTAGCCTAGTAATTAAGTACGTCCTTTGTCACAGTCAGAAATTAATTTTTTTCCTTGTAACGGAGGGTGTCGTAACCGATTATTTAATCTTGACGTATATGTGTTCCAGAAATGCTAGAAGTCTTGATATTGCAAGGACTGGATTAGTAGTTTTTATTATTGTCGGAAAATGATAATAACCACCCGTGCTATTTCAGCCTCGTGATGCATGAACTGATTGACAGACCGATCGATTAGTCCCAAAAGCAAGAAAGCGATTTTGTCTTAAATCGCGACATAACCTCTCTGGCTAGCTAAAGCTACAAGCTTATAGGACAATCAGGCAGGTGGGCACACTGAGGCACACGCTAAACGCAAATGAGCCATTATGGTACGTACAACTGAAAACGGGCTGGGGGGGACGAATGAACGGTACGTCCTTTGCGCCCTGATCGACGATCAATCAATTGGGATCCGGCCTGTCGCGATAATGCTGCCACTGAGTGCATGAAATCCAATTAAGCGCTGACAAAGAAAGAACTCACGCCATCATGTATCCAGGCCCTACACCAATTAATTTAGCGCTGCTTTACAAGAAACTCCATGAGAGAACTTCCGGTGCTCACCAAATTATCATGCGTAGACCAGTGGCGGAGCCAGGATCGCTGGACGTCTAGGGCTTAAATTGAAGACTAAAACTCTTCATAATAATTCATACACTAAAGCATAGTAAAAATACAGAAAAAAATGCAAGCTTGAACTAAAATTTCTAAGCATACACCGAAATACAGTAAAAAATACAGGAAAAAAATACAATACTGAACTAATTTTTTATTGGAATACCTAATGGAATGAGACGTATTTCATAATTTTCACTCTTCATCATCAGTAGGGAGAGAACCTGAAGCTGAATTAATGTGAAAAAGGAAAATGATATTACATATGTAAATCATGCAAATTATGATAACTTAATTATTTACAAATGCAAAGAAATGCACGACATACCTCTAGAAATTCATCAGTTTTTGGGTTAGAGTGGACTCACTGTCACTTGGCTAGACTTGGTAGAATGATTTTAAAGTTCTACTTCTCTTCATCTAGGAAATCCAAATCAATTCCTAATTGAGTAATTGACTGCTATCAAATGCAAAATAATGATGCAAATCAAAGATTAGAGAGGAGATTGACTTGTATTTGGGTAATCAAGCTTTGAAGCGCTGCTGTCTGCTACCCGCTGGTGCTGCTGTCGGCCCGTTGCCGGCTTGCCACTGATGCGCGTGCCGCCGCCACCGCCGAGATGCGCCGCCAATGCCAACAGCCAAGACTCCGAGAGGAGCCGCCGACGCGCGCTCGGCCCTCCACCCCCTTCCACGGTCCGCCGATGCGCGCCGCTGCCGTCGACCCGTCATTGATTTGGCAAGACCGTGAAACGGCGAGAGAAGAGGACGAGCAAGTCGAGCATGATGCGGGGCAGGGATGCGGCGTTGCTGGCCTGATGAGAGGCTGAGCGAAAGGAGAGGAGGTGGGACTAGGGTTGTTTCCCTATGGGGCTGTGATGTGTTGTTTATTGGGCTAGGAGACCTAGGGCTGAGGAAGGCTACGTGTAATGCTGGGCCACACGAGTAGGGCTAGGCCATGAGAGTTTGTAAATATCGAAAAAACACATAGGTACTAGTTCACTAAAAAAATTTCACGAGTAGGGCTCGGGCCCAAGCTGCCCCAGGCCTAGTTCTGCCTTTGGTGTAGACTGAAGAACAAGGCATCAAACAGCCCACCTGCAGCTTCGAGCTACATTATAATTTATAAGAACTTCTCATTTCAGATGTTACAATTTTTTTACCATCAAATTAAATTTAACAGCTCACAAACCCTCCCCTTATCTCCGACTAATCTCTATTATACACAAATGTGCTTCAACTTCCTTTCATTCCAAGTTGCACAGTGTACCACCGCCAGGCATCCCACCTTTTAATTTCCTCAACCCTATGCACGATTGTCCGTCTGCCAACACCATACCCTTGCGTAATTCAAGCTATATTCTCTCTCCCCCCCCATCATTTTCTTCATCTCCGTTGTGATCCCACATCTTCATAAAGACATTTGTTGCTCACTGTCACGCCCCGATTTTCAATCGGGATTAAAAATTGCCTAATAATACATTTACTAGAAATTTAATAAAAATTAAAAAGCAATTTAAACAAGTGAAATTAGCAAGGAAATCAAAAATTTCCTTTAAAAATTATGGCCGGAAATATTTTTGTAATATTCACCGTGCCCTAAAGTACTCTCCAAAATTTTTCGCGAATTTTTGGAGCTAAAGAAATAATTTAAAAGTCACAAAGTTCATTTAACAAATTAAATTAATTGAAAAACAAATTAAAATGGTCCCTTTTGTTTTGGGCCATTTTTGGCCCAAAACCCCCTCTCTCTCCTCGGCCCAAGGCGGCCCAAGCCGCCCCGCCTCCGCGTCCCTCCTCCTCTCAGGCCAGCCCGAGGCTGTGGCCCAAGGCCGCCCGAGAGCCGCCGCCGCCTCCCCGCGCGCCCGCTGACGGGTGGGGCCCGCGGCCGAGTCGTCTCTGACTCGGCCGGCCGCCGCGGTTCCCGGCGGATTTTTCGCCGCGCCGCCAACCCTAATCGGCCCCTTATTTATTTTCCTCCCCGAGGCCTCCTCCTCATTTTCCCCGCCGCCGCCGCCCCAAACCCTAACCCTAGCGCCGCCGCCGGTGAGTACCGCCACCACCCCCTTTTTCCCTCCCGGCCGCCGCCGCGCGCGCGCGCCGCCCGTGCCGCTGTCGCCCGCGCGCCGCCGCTCCGCCGCCGCCCCGCGCACGCTGCTCGGCCGCCGCCGCCGTGCCGCCAAAGCCGCCAGCCGCCGCCGCCGCGCGCGTGGCCATCGGATCGGCCACTCGGGCCGATCCCGGCCGTCCCTCCCCGTCCCGCATGGCCGCCACGTGGCCGCCGCGTCGGCGCCACGCGTGCGCCACGTGATGCGCCGCGGCGCCGTGGACCCGTGGACTCGGTCCACGGTGGACCGGCTGCCGCCGCCGCTGACGTCAGCAATGACATCAGCCCTAGGATTAATTGCGCAATAAATTGATTTAATTTCCAGAAATTCATTTAAATGGCTCAAAACTTCTAAAATTCATATCTAATTCATACGAACTCCAAATTGAGCCATTCAACTTGCAAAATTCATCTAAAATTGAGCTCTACATGTTTGTTTACTTTTTATGTACTATTCACTTGGTTTTTATTAGAGTTTTTTCTCGTTTTGCGTGCCAGCTTGTAGATTCCGCTGTTTCGGAAGTTCGCTCTCGTGAGGAAAGAAGTTCGGAAGATTGTTTGAAGAAGTAAGGCAAGTCACACATTTCCCTTGAGCATGTTGTACCTATTTTACGAAATGTTTTACGTTTGCAAATAAAGTGCATGTTTTGCTAATTACATGGGAATAGGGTTTACCTATCCGTTCGCTTGTGCCATGTTTACTTGTTAACCGTCCTTTGTTAACCTTGGGTGATAATCTGACTAGCGTGAGTCACTTATGTTGACTTTGCTAGAACTATATATGCTTAGTCATGCTTAATTACCACTAGCTCATTTAATGGGATAATTACACTGTTCATATTAGCTTCTAACGAGCGGTTCGCTCGAGACACCGGACCACGTTTTGTTGGTCGTAATTATCCAACTAAAATATGACCTAATGGTGGGTTGTGGGTGCATGGTTTTGCTGGTCGCACCCATGGCAATTAAGGACCGGTTCATGGGAAACCCTAGAAGAATAACAGTGCTTACCACAAGCAAGAATGGGCAACTGCTGGACTCATAGCATAGCTCTTTCCTAGCCGACGCTCCCAGGCAAGGGTGGGCGTGATGGAGTTGGGTCGGCGGGGGATTTACCCGTTGATCGGCTGCCGGATTCACTAAGGCATGAGGGGGGGCTGCCCGCTGCTGGATATAGGGAGCGGGGGCGAAACCTGCGGTGTGATGCGCTTGGTTAGGAGGAGTTATGCGAAAAGTCTTGTCACGATTTCCCCTTTTGCAGTATCGTGGTGATACTTCGGAGCATGGTAACATGTGTGGAATCGTGTCTTGTGGGTACAGTTGCGCACCTCTGATCAGAGTAAAACTATTCGAATAGCCGTGCCCGCGGTTATGGGCGATCAACCAGATTCACCGTGATTAGTCCCACATGCTTAATTAATTTGACTTAATGAACTGGTGTATGGTGTAGTTCAGGTGGAATGGTTGACCCTGTTCAACGTGGTTGTAGCGTTGTTTAGTGGAGATTTAATATTGTCTTAATTAAACAACTGTTTTACTGTTTTAAAATAAAAAGGTTTTCAACCACTTTTCTGCAAATAGCCATAAGCCTCCCTTTGTCTCCCCTGTGCACGTCTGCATCATTGATGTGGCTTGTTGAGTACGGTGGTTGTACTCAATCTTGCTATTTTTTCCCCCTTTTCAGAAGTCTTGTACTTCTGAGCTGAAGATGAAGTTAGAGGACCAAGGCTCAGACCCCAGTTAAGTTTGCCTGTGGAGTGGAGCTGAAACCCCGCTAGGATTGTCTCTTTCCGCTGCTGTTTTCTTTTCGGTGTGAGGACTAAGTGCCTCTGTTGTAAGTATTTATCGCTTTATTTACGTTTGGTCTGTTTATTGATTTGTCGTTTTGTGTACCCTGGTTGATGCCTGGACAAGGACTTAATACACAAAATGGTTTGAAAATTTGGGAAAATTTCCGGGCGTGACACTCACCCTCCCTCTAAATTGGAAAATAGCTTCTTATCCCCGCATAGCCACACCCTGTGCCTAGCTACCTGACCGTAACCATTGTATTCTAATTGGTTAGGGCCGAATTCATTTGATATCACCAGAGATAGAAGATAAGCTCATTGGAACTGAAACTGTATAATAGATCATAAGGTCAAGAATTTCTGAGATATCACCCCCTCCTCCCCCCTAGAAAAACCATTTTAATGCGTTGTAGCAAATATATATGTAAAAAGACAGAAAGCAGGACTATTATTTGTAATAGATGGACCCAAGACATGGCCCATGACTGTTGGCAACCTCTTTATCGACGCCAACTATAGCTACCTCATGCTCTACTTACCCGTGGTTGATTAAGAGTGTCGATAAGGTTGGTTGTGAAGTAGCTCATGGTAGCTAATTATTCTCGTGAATCATGATGATTTTTGGCGATAAAACATGGTTGGGGTGCATTAGCGAATCCGGGGCGTAGCCACCCTTAGGTCAGGCCAAGAGGTGGCTCCACCAATGTTATTCAATCTCTCTATAAAAGAAATTCCTCAATATGCTACAGAGTTGTTGCATTTGCTTCGTATATACATAGGCAAGACAAATCGAATGCAAAATTGTTCTATATAGAATTAGAAGATTACACGAGAGGCCATATTTTCTCCAAAGAGAAAGAGTACAGTACATTACACGTAAACACCTCAGTGCACGCCAGTCGAAGAGCCCCGAATTTTTTAGAGCAAGTTAAATCTAATAAATTGACTGTTTAATATAAAATTGCTATTTTCAATCCTAGGTAATACTAAAATTCTACCGAGCCTGACCGGGCAGTCGCCCGGAATCGTTGAATGGCAGTACAAGATGACCCAATCGACTTCATGTTCATATAGATGCATCTCGTTCTTAAACGTAATTCTTCATATATCATTGTATATATACTAGCTAGTTCGTACCCCCTCTATTTCATATCATAAATCGCTTTAGTTTTTATAGTCAAACTTGTTTAAGTGTGATTAAATTTGTAGAAAAATATAACAGCATTTTCAAGTACGTCCTCACAAGAATTAATTAGCAACAATATACTGTTCTAGACACACAGGAGAATCTCGCTGCAACAAAACAGTTCTGCCGAGAACATGGTTGGAGGGCAGGCCGTTTTTCTTCGTATATATGGGACAAAACATAGCAGGTACCCTATGTCGTTGGCAGGTTGATCGATCGATGAAGCTGAGTTGGTTGATCGATTGATGAAGCTAGCTCAGTTGTTCCAATCTATATGGCGGCGCGATATTGAAAGCGCGCATGCACACATGTGTGCCAGTTTATCCCAGCGAAAGAGAATAAAGGCGCAATCCGGATAAGAAAGGCTGTCGATCGATCGATCGTTAGAGAAATCGAGGTCGACACGGCCCTCTTCTGATCTCTTGCAGAGCAAACATCACTCGCATCCTATTACTCCAGCATGGCAGCATCTGACACAACTAAACGAGAACAAATTAATCCAAACGCTAGTACAGTTGTATATCAGCATATACTCTACTGCTAATACTCAATCCGTCATAACATATTCGTAACACTAATATATATCGTATTCAGTTTTAGTTTATTATATATTTTTTACGAGAAAATTTGCTACTGTATATTTTAGAAGAGAGTACGAGATTCGTGGTCTCGTAAGGCAGTACAGTACTGTATCTGCATACATTTATTGGGGGAGAAAACAGTTGGGGCATTCGCTGTGCTGAATTGAAGCAGGTGTCCCGACAAAGATTTTATATTCCATCATTTCAGAGAGCTGATATGGTGAGTGCCGTCTGCAAGAAGCCGGGTACAGCGAGGGAGAAAGAGCGACACTAGTGACAATTCGACGCACCAACCAAACCGCGCAATTTTTAGGCTCTATTGTTCTTCAACTCTTCTTTCTTGTTTTTCACACACATATTTTTAAAATTATTAAACGATGTATTTTTTACAGAAAATTTTTATACGAAAATTGTTTTTAAAAAACAATAATCCATTTTTTTAAAAAAAATTAGCTAATATTTAATTAATCATGCAACAATACGTGCTTTGTTTTATGTGCTGGAGCCCAACCCCTCCTCCCGAACACACTTTTAGTGGCATGCTTATCGGTGCCACATGTCACGTCTAATCCTACTCCTAACTCGATAAACTGTTAGAAAAGGAATAAGTTCACTTGCCATCTCTCAACTTTGCATCAAGTTTATTTGACATCCTTTATCTATAATATCAAAATTTTGCATTCTCTAAACTATACAAAATAGTACAATTTGGGTCCTATAGTAGTATGGATGTCTAGTTTCACCGACGTGACATTTCAATTAGCAAAAAATAAAAAAAATATGTGGAACCCACATGTAAGTGAGAAAAAAAATATGAGGCCCACATGTTAGTGTTCTCTTCTTCCTTATCTTCTGTTCTCAAGACTTAGAGAGAGGGAGAGGTGACCAGTGGGACAGAGGGGAGAGATGGGCGACGAGCCTGTCTAAGCTCGCCCGACCTCCATGCGAGGGAGGCAAAGGCGGGAGAGGGAGAGGGGTGGCCGGTGAGCATGGGCCTGAGGGAGGGGAGGTGGCCGACGAGCATGGGCCCATGCTCGTCGGCCACCCCCCTCCCTCTCCCGCCTTTGCCTATGCTTCCCTTGCATAGAGGCCGGGCAGGCTCGAACAGGCTCGTCGGCCGCCTCCCCCTTCCTCCTAGGCTAGTGGTCCTCCTCTTCCTCTCTCTCCCACTTCCGTCTCCCTAGAGGCCGAGTGAGCTTGAGCTTAGCCATGCTCTCCAGCTACCTTATCCTCCCTCTCTCGCCTTTGTCTCCCTTGCATGGAGGCTGGGCGAGCTCGGACGGGCTTGCTGACCGTCTCCCCCTCCCTCTCAGGCTCGCCAGCCACCTCCCCCTCCCTCCCAGGCTTTGGAAGAAAAAAGAAGGAAAAAGAGGGCGCTGACACATGGGCCTCACATTTTTTTTCTCACTTACATGTGGGCTATGTATATTTTTTTTATTTTTTTGCTGACTAGGATGCCAGGTCAGCGAAATCAAGCATCCATACTGCTACAGGACCTAAATTACACAGTTTTGTATACTTTAGGGGTGAAGATTTCTAATATTGGAGATAAGAGATATCAAACCAACTCAACATAAAGTTGAGGGACGGCAAGAAGACTTATCCGTCCGAAAATGAGCAGTGGGCCGGGCCTCAATGGGTTATACGAGCAGGCTGGTAAACGGGCCGGAAGTGGGCCGAGGTTACAAAATATGCGGGCCCGAACGGAATTTCCCCTCTCTCGTTCTTCTCCCCGACGCATTGAGAAGGCGGATTTCCTTGCCGTCGAAGCGACCCACCGCGGCCGCGTGGGGTGGTGACATGGACGGCGGCGGCGAGGAAAGGGGAGAGTGGGAGGCGGCGGTGAGGGAGGAGATGGGGGGCGACGGGTGGTGGGACGATCCCGACGGCGCCGAGCTCCGCTCCAGGTTCAAGGCCTTCACGGGGCAGCGCGGCGACTGGCCCCAGCCCAAGCTCCTCTTCTGGAAGGGCCTCCTCCTCCGCGTCGCGCGCCGCCTCCGCCTCTGCTCCGCCCCCGCGCACCTCGTAAGCGCTTGACGCCTCCTGCTCCTCCCGCTCCCACCCTACATCTGGTTCGCTTGCTCGCTCCTCTGACACGGCGGTGGCGCTAACAACTGCAGGTGATGGGTATTTGGTTCGCGCGCCCTGGTGGCCTCACGCCGCTCTGCTTGCCGCAGGTTCTGGTCAGTATCCACAACGATCTCACCCTATTTGCTGTTAATTTGTTGCCAAACGGGGGCTAAAATTTGCCATTGTTCCAGGAAGAGATGCGTGCCGATGGGGAGATTCTGATCAAATCGGAGCTAATCGATCCGACTGCAGGGAGCTTGTATCAGTTAGTCAGGAGGATGAGCCAGATGGCTGTCATCTCAAAGCAGCCGATTGCACAGGAGGACATCCTCGTGTTTAAATCGTTGATTGAGGTATATAGGAGTTCCTATTTTATTCCAAGTCATGTGGTTATTGTGCCAGTGCTAGCATTGTTTATTTGGATATCTGCTAGTCAATTGCAGGAACGTGCTGCTGACATTGTTGATCAACTGAGGAACTCCCATTGGACGTCAACGTGCATAGTTACTATTAGTAAATTCAATGCCTTCTTCCATGGGCAGGAGGATTCTCATGTTGCGTTATGTTACTTGACACAATGTGGGAAAGCACGGTATATTGTTGATAGGAGGCAAGAATCTGTTGAGGTTTGTGCTCTTTGTTCTCCACTATCAGCAATTTCATTGCAGGAAGTGCATTGCGGTACTTTACTTCATCCCATGTGTACCTTCAGGGTGTGAAGTTTTCGCTCATGGCTGCACAAGTTCCTGCTGTCTCAAAGCTTGACCATAACACATTGCACTTAATTTTGATGGAAGAAAAGTTGCAGCAGCAGCTTGATGTACTTGATCGCCAATGGGAAATGTTAGTCTACTTTCCAACTTTGTTCCTGCAATTTGCATGCATGACTAGTGCGTTATAAAAGGATATGTCATGTTCATACATTGGTGTTCTGTTTTAGATTGCATGGAAACAAATAGTGTACATTTCAACAGATACTATTGCATAGGACAGTTCTAAACTTGGTACTCAGGAGTGCAGTCGTCCCTAAGATTATCACCTGCTCCATCGTTTGTGATACTGTTGACTTCCTTTTGCTAGTTTCGTTTGTTATGTAAAAGACTGGCATCTACACATTCCATTCTAGGTATTATCTAACTTTGTTTCATGCTAAATGAATTGTCTTTCACATTGTTGGAAATTATGTTATAATTATTGTGTTTTCCCTTCTTTATCCCCAAGACGAGGGGACCTGTTCATAAGTACTAAATAAAATTATGTTTCTCTAATAATTTGATGTAATGATAGTTCAAGAAGGAGGGCATTGGTATCCTTCAAATCTGGGGATAAACAGTCAGCTTATCGATATGTGCGGCAGTCTAAGTTGTTCACAGAAAGCAGGAAAAGATGCACACCACTGCTGGAGAGGGTTGAAGAAGTTATAAGCCTAATTGCTAGTGCTGAAACAACTAAGAAGGTATATAACTTTTGTGGAAAAAAAACAATGTTTACTAAATATAGACAGTAGAAACAATGGGGATGCTGCATACACAATTAATTCATTACACTTTGACATTCTCTACTAGGTTAATGAGGCAATCAAAGTCAGTATTCATGCGATGAATGAGCATCATGTGAGCGTAGCGGAGGTTAACGAGCACCTAAAGGAGGTTGATGACCTTGTTGCGACACAAAGAGAAATTGATGCTGCCTTAGGTGAGGTTTCATTTTTGTTGTTCTTTTACAAGGAAATTCCAGTTTCCAGTCAAGCAAGTTTATATTAGACATGCAAGATAAGGTTGTCTTTTTTTCATGCGGTGATGATTCTCTTTAGGGAAAAACAATATGCAGTTTTTGGTACTCTTGAGCTACGTATTAGATTTAGGGTTCTGTGATGCAATGGGAAAAAGATGGAAAACTTTTGTTATTTCCAGCCACCAAGAGAAATTTGGCAAAGATTGTCTGTTTTTTGACATATCTAAAGTCAACCTAGCCAAACTTGATTCAGCTCAAGTTCCCAAATCCAACTGACCCACAAGCCCTTGCTCAAGTTCTCAAATCCCCCTCAATCCCTTGCTTTGCACTCTTGTTGCTGTCGACAGAATGATTTCTGGAGTCCACTTGCATGGTCTCTACCAGCTTCTGCATGTTCCTTACCAGATCCACTCCAAGCTTCCACAGCTATACACGGAGTGAAGAAAGAAGAGGACATCTAAGAACATGCATGTTTGTGTGCATACATGCGGCTATGCTCAATATGCCAACCATGGCCGCAGTCCGCAGCTAGTCCAGTGCTAACCTCCTCACAAACTGGCCTTACCCAAGCTGCTGGACGAGGCAGAACCAGAGGTTGAAGAAGGTGCAGGTGGTGGAGATGCGCTGGTTGCTGTGGTGGTCACTGCTAGTAATCTGTTTATTGGATGTGGTATACATGCCCTTCTACCAATTCAACTGTTGCTGCAGCGATTAGGTCAACCATGATAATAAAGTGATAGGTGGAGCATAACGGAGGAGTCTAGGAGTGCTATTGTAGAAAGACGGCAGTTTAGAGTGGTATGTTTGCAAAGGGGGTACAGGGTACTAAAAGGGCAATTTTCCGTTGTTCTTTTGGTGGTATTTTTCTGATGTGCATTCCTTTTGGTTCTACAGAACCAAACCTTTTGCTATATATGTCTTCTCATCTACAGCATCAATTTGTTTCCCTCTGTTTGTAAAAGGATTTGTGGGTGTTTGTTTGTTCTTTTCAAAATTCTGATTTCAAATAATTTTCAGGATCAGTAATACTCCAGTCGATGGATTCTGAAGAAAATATCGAGGAAGAATTCATGAAGCTGGAAGCAGAATTGCAGGATGAGATTTCTCACGTTCAAGAGGATCCAGTTTCACATGCCAATGAAGAATTACCTAATGATGAAGATGTTGATTCATTGAGCAATAACTTTTCAAACATTAAACTTGAGGCCATCTAGATTTTCACTTATTAAATGATACTTGTACATATTGTTATCTACTCACATCTTTTGCCCCATCAGTATGTGTTGTATTTCTTATGACAATGTTCCTACCAAACAGAAATTCTCTATTGCAGAAATATTCCTTACAGAGTTGCCATGGATTTGATTTTTTTTATTCTTTGAACCTCCAACATTTTGGGATAGTATTTTGCATGAGTGTTTGCTATTTGAAGTCTGCCTGCCCTTTACCATTTGAAGTGTATGGTTGCCCTCTATGTTTACTTGTGTTCTGTGTAATGAAACCAAAAGAAATATCTGGTTCACATTTCATACTGCATCTATCTTAAAAGCTCGATCCTTGTTACTACGGTATGAGGTCATGAAAATGATGATATCTGTGCATTTTGATAATAAGGCAGATAGATCAGTATCTTACATGATATTGTTTTCTGATTTGGCAGGTTCAGACCTTATTCTTTCATGAAGTGTGCTTATTACAATGACATAACCATATTAATTGTCAGCTCATCTGATCATTGTTGCAATATGAAGGATGACTGCGAAGTATGGAAGGACCTTAATTCTTAACCATGGAATTGATTGGTCAATAAACTGTTTTTCTCTGCATGATACTGACATGTGAGAAATGGCTTGCTCCTTTACAAGTAAGGCCAGCAACTGTAAATGCAAAGGCACTGAAGAATCTGTCTGGCTGGTGAGTCTGTTAAATTAAGTCTCTTTTCTTTGCGGGGCCTGTTGGGTTAAGTCTACTTTAATGTTTTTCTAACTTGTTTCTCTGTGTGGGATGAGCGTGAGTGGACCCGGGTGTAATAGGTGAGGCATTTTAGTTCAACTAAAACGAACTAAGTTTTAGTTTTGAACTCCTCAAAATGATATTTGGTTCATTTAGTTGACCTAAGATGGGGTCACCTATTACCAATGTGTCGACCCACACCCGTCTCTTGATGCCAGTGCTAATAATTCATCACAGGTTCAGGATATGAACATATACCCTTCAACTGACTAGTGTTTAGTTGAGTCCTTTGAACGAGTGTATCATGAAAAAACACTAGAAGTTTCCTGTAAGCAACGGCATTGGGGCATAGTTTTTCTATCTAGTTGGAGAGCTGACTAGGAAACACACTGTACTTCTGATAACCTAATAAGTAAATATCACATCAGAAAGTTAGGATAAAGCAGTAGTTGGATCCAAAATAGTTTGGAAATAGAAAATTGCCATCAATGCCAGTTTCTGATGAATTAAGTTTTTGGCAATGCCAACCGAAGAGAACACAGTTTGTTGTAAATAATTTCGAATGCTAAACACAATATACATATGTAAAAGGTGCTATAACATTTATTTTTATAACAATTATGTTAATTCAAGTGGTAACAATATTCCTCGTCAATTTTCAAACTGTAGGAGTCCAAAATGTGTATCTGGCAAGATACAATGACATGTTGATGTGTTTCTGACTGGATTCAGCTAATCCTGGTAACAGCAACTTTGGACTATTACAATATATATAGGTAGTGTGTGCAAGTAATTATGAGTGCCCATTTCCATGTTTGTGAAAACATTGCGAGAGGGGCTTCAAAAATTATCCAGACTTGGTCTAAAAGTGTTGATGTGAAACTTATCCTGAACTTTGGTTAAGAACCAATCCTCCAATTTCTGTGGTTCTGTTTGAACATTGGAAAGAATCTTGACAAGCAGGAAATCAATCTGATTAACTGTATAAGGTGATTGTGATTGTTGAGCCCATCAGAGTATACCTCTGGGATTGGTTCCAATAATATCTAGAATAAAGACAAAAGAGTTCTCTTATCATGTGCATGTCCAAGGCCAACTAAGGCTGAGTTAGTTGGCTGATTTTTCAGCGCGCACAGTGTATTCCACGCGCACGCTTTTCAAACTACTAAACGGTGTATTTTTTTGCAAAAAGTTTCTATACAAAAGTTGCTTAAAAAAATCAAATTAATCCATTTTCGAAAAAAAAGCTAATACTTAATTAATCACGTGCTAATGGATCGTTCTGTTTTCTGTGCGCACTGCGCGCGCGGGGAACGAACACAGCCTAACACCACATGAAATGTTTCCAGCCCCCATTTCTTGGGCTGGACCCACTCCAGTCCTTGAATATATATTAACATCAATGTTGCCGTTCTCATACATCACTTACCACAATTTCCCCATGCTGTAGATGATCAGGGCATACATAGTTGCTGACTAAGACTTTAAAGATAGTATCTTGAGATCGAACTAAGCTAACTGTACGCATTCAATGGCAAGTAAAATATAGGTCGTAGGAAAGGAGAGGTGGAGAAGAAAAGAGAAGCATACGATAAGCTGGCAACAGTGAATAATCTTGCAAGGCAAAGCATTTCCTTATTTTGAGAGGAGCAAAAGATCCTTCAATGGGCGATCTGAAGATAGGACTGAAAACTGACGACAATACATAGGTCTGAAATTTCATTATAAGAACTTGAATTATTGGAGGGGAACTTTGCTTGTGCTTTCTCCACATGCATGGATGCATGAATCTATCAGATGCCTGTCCACACCAGTCTTCAAAGCTACGTCATATCAGGAATAAAATAGGAGAGGAAAGCAATCTTGTTCCTCCATTAACGTGTTACAATAATGCCAGATACCACATCTAGCTTATCCTCTTACACATGTTACTGTAGAACGATGTGCTTGGGCAATGAAAACCGTACAATTCAAGATGTCAGGGCAAATGAATCAGTAACTTGTGTAGTACAACGAGGTGAGTGCTTTGTTCCTTTTAGGAAAAAATGGTACTTACTGGATTGGTGTCCAGCATTTTAGTTGTATCTCATCTTTGCTTTCCTGCATTGTACCTGGCTACTTTTGACATCTGAGCTTATTTTAGTACTATGCTGCTTAATTGTATTATAACGATAACACGGCCACTGATTGTTTAATGTTTGTTTCCTTAAGGGCTAACAAACTAAGCTGACGGATGAAGTCAACAGACTGATGCAAACATGTAATCAAGCATATGTAAAATATGCTCATGATTGAGCTTTTTGCATGCTTCTGCAGTAGCATGTGTCCTTGTAACCGAACAACATACTTTTTTTAGAAAAAAAAGGAACAGCGTACTGATTTATCCTTTGTCTGTTGTATGGCTAACTAGTAGGCTGCAATTCTCAGGTAAATACTCTATTTTCTAGACGTCTCATAGTCATATGTCTGATAAATATGCATTCGTTCTGTGTGGTTGCTAAGTCCTTCCCTGATATTCAACTGATATTTCACTGTTGGCATAATTTTCAGGGTCGTGATGATATATCTCCAAGTTCATATATTTGTAGAAGAAAGTGCTTCCAAGTCTGTTCCTTCTAGCAGCAAATAATCTGACCAAACTTGTAAGCATAAACTACTGTCATAATAATTCATCATTATTTGCACCAGAAAGCGCTGTACAGTAACAGCGGTGCAAGTTAAACCACATGGAGACCAAGCGGTGCCAGCATACAGTCCTAAGATAACCATGGAAAATAAGATATATTGGTCCAAGATTTCAGACAGGGCAAAAACTACTCATAGGAAACTGCACTAGAAGTCAAGAATTACAGCTTGTAACCTGGTAACATCTTCTACCATCTACATTTTACACAAAATTTTGGGGCATCTTGGCTGATGCATCTGCCTCGTGGATCTTGATACTCAAGTAAGTTCTCCCAGTATGAATTGCTAACTTTCATATCTGGAAGTTGTTAGTTGGTCGTACATGAAATTCCTCAGCCATTGATCTTATTAGGACAGGAACATTCTGCAGATTTCAGTGGTAGGTCTCAAATTTAGCATGAAAGTCAAGTTACACCTACTGGCCTTTCTTTATGTTTCAGCCCCATCTCTCTCTCTAGCGTTGGTCCCCTTGCCGTTACCATCTGAAAATTGACTGCTTTTTGTTTGAGCTGAAGAGGGTATCCTAAAATTCTCGTTGTCACCCTGGAATATTAAAATAAACCGGAGTAAGTAATGCACTTAAGTACTAGCAAATGTCTTCTATTCGCTTGACATCATTTGTTAATTGTTAATTAGTACCTGCATGATGATCTGCATTTGTGGATCACCTGGATTTGCTCCCTGTATAGCTTCCTTGTTCAGACATTGCTGCTGTTGATTCGCTATGCCTTGCTGCTGGTCTTGCACCATGTTAGCCATGGCGCCTGATACTTGAGGGACCCCGCTTGGCCTAACAGGAAGACCAGCCAAAGATGCAAATGGTGGTACACTAGACGCTGACGAAGGAATTGTTTGCCCAGGAACCCCAAACATTGGCATGGTGCTTGTGCCAGGGATCCCAAGACCTTGTGGTGACGCACCTGGGATCATTGGGCAGGGAAAGTGAGCACCAGGCATGGGTGGCATCTGAAGTGCTCCAGTGTTGCTCATGTCGAAGACGCCTATCCCGTACCCCAATCCCATGCCGAGATGAGGGAAATGAGCCATCGGTGGAATTTGCAGGTGCTGCATGGCTGTTGGCAATAGCATCGGAGGAATGCACAGCCCAGTTCCCATGGACATCATCTGTGTCAATGACAACTGCACCTTGTCAATGCATCTATGTGCATATTCACCAGACATTCATGGTACATTTGATCGAAGGCAGTTTCAATGTACCTGTACTTGAAGCTGAAGGGTTTTGAGGTACTCTATAGCTTCATCCAGCATCGAGGCTTTATCAATCTGCAAAACACAGCATGCCTGAATTGACCAAATGTTCATTCAGAGGCATCTCAGAGGGAGCAAGACGATGGAATGGCTTATCTTTACCTTGTTGCAGTTGGGAATGAGTTCTTGCAGAGCGCGCATCTTTTCATTGATCCTGTCCCTTCTCCTCTGCAAAGATTGTTGGGTTGCAATACAGTCAATACAATTGCAGCATGAGTCATGAGATTGAAGCAAATGAATGTAAGATGATCAATGCACTGACATGTGAGCTTTGAAGCAAATGGATGCAGGATGATCAATTCACTGAAGATGTGAGCTACTCACCCTTTCTGATAAATTGTGAACCTCAGCTGTGCGGCTGCGTTTCGTGCTCCTGGTTCCAGATCTTCTCAATACTCCAGGTTCATCGTCAAGATCCTGAATAGAACCAGTTTTCATCATGAGAATCAGCGAAGGTATGGTCAGCTGGTTATGCAGTGCATCTACCTCATACCGTTTACTTACATCGTCTTGGCTAGCTGAGCACTCTGCCTGGGCCTGGCACTTCCGCTTCTGCTGGCGCCACAGCTCGTCACTCCCAGCGCCGTTGCCGGAGCACACCGACGATGTCGCGACCATGGCCTCAGGTGCCTTCCTTGCCTCGGTTTTGTGGACAGGCATGGTTCGGCCTGGTCTGTCACGGGCCATCTCGTGGTGCAGGTTAACGGCCGGGGCCATGGGAGCAGCTGCCGTGGACGCGAACGGCATCTCCTTCGGCTGCGGCGGCCACGCCGCCGCCCTCTGATCGGAGAACGCTGGGGCGCTCCTCGGCCCGCTCGCCGTCTGCACGACCGTCGACTCGACGCGGTTGCTCGCGGTGACATTGGACGCCTTGTCGGTGCCTTGCGGCCTCTGCGCGCTCTGCAGCGTCGCCCTTGCCAGAACGGCCGGGCGGGAGAAGAGCGAGAAGTTCATCACGCCCTCGCCGCCGCCGCTGCCGCTCGACTGAGGCAGCTTGGCTGGGGCGAGCTGTGGCTGCGGCTCGGCTCGGGTGGTGGTGGTGGTGGCAACTGGAGCATTTCTGTTATTGGTGGCGCCGTTGTGATTAGAAGCTGGCAGAGAGCCGAGATCGGTCGGCGGCGCGGCGGCCGCCGCGGCAGCAGCCGCCGCCTGGAGCTCCGAGAAGAAGTCCGAGCCATAGTCGGCTGCTGCGAGAGCAGCAGGGGCGGCGCCGTCGTCGTCGTCAATTATGGGGTAATGAATCCACGGAACGGTGTCATCATCCCCGTTGTCCTGCGTGGTGGCGCCGAAGCCAGAAGCGAAGTCGTGCACCGCCGGAGCCATGCCCAAGGCGCCGAAGCCGCCCCCCACCTTGGCGAACGCATCGGCACCGCCGGGCTGCCTCTCGTGTGCTCTACTACTGCTGCTGCCCCCGCCGCCCCCGCCGGTGCCGCCGAAGAAGCCGAACGGCGGGAAGGCCGCCTGCGGGTGCTTCTTCCTCCCGTGCACCACCGCCTGGCCGTTCTCCCACAGAAGCTCGGCGAAGTCGTTGCCGTCGGACCTGCACGCACAAAACACAGAGCCATACAAACACATGCATCAGCTTCCTCGATCGGAATCAACCAGAGAGCTAAATCGGAGGCAGCGAAAGATGGCGTTGCACCCACATCTGTGCAGTCCGTAGACAGGGAGAAGAAATCAAGGAAGGAGGAGTTTGCAGCTGTACTCCCAAGTGCAGAGACGAGAGCTCCAAGCCGAATGCGAAGCCGTGCTCCTCCGCAGCCGGCCAGGCGACGCGAGGGGAGCTCGCTCTCGCTCTCTTTCTCTCTCTCTCTCGCTGGAGGGAGGGAGACGAAGAGAAGAGGAAACGAAGCCGAAGCCGAAGCCGAAGCCGAAGCGGAGAGAAGTCGCGGGGGACGGGCGGGGCGGCGCTGTTGTTCCGCGTGTGGTATAAGAGGCTGTGGCGTGGGGGACCTAGCGGACGGGAACGGAATGGACAAGCAGATAAGAAAGACGCAACGCAACGCAGCGGTTGCAGCCGCATCCCCAAGTCCCGGGTTCCCTGCGCTGCCCTCGCGTCAATCCACGGTATGTATGCGTGTGTGCGTGCGTCCGTGCATGTATCTCTATGACCTCCAACTCCACCGTCATTAGCAGCTTGTTTTTTTCCCTCGCTTGGCGTCCTCTCCCTCGGATTCACGCTCCTGGTACTCAGGACCAGTGACAAAACGTACGAGACCCTCACGTTCCACGCTCGGGACACCGCCACCGGTACACACCTACGCAGCCGCGCGTCTCAGCGCGCGGGCAGCACGACATAAATGGATGGTTGGGTGATTGGCGGGGACCAAACCGATCGATCCCGAGCCGCATGCATCATGATGAATACAGGATACTCGTCCCGTGCCCCGCGGTTGCCATGGCACTGGCAGCAGCTGCGCTAGTGTGTACTTGGTGATACTCCCCGCCAGGTCCAGCTCCGGCATCCGTCGTGACAATGCAAGAGGCTGCAGGCCGCAGCGCAGAGCAACACAGTGCAAGTAACCGCACGGCCAGGGGGGGTTGGTTGGTCCTCTTTGTGGCGCGTGCAGGGGCTCGATTAGGAAAGCCAAAAGCGGTGGGGGTTGCTGCTGCCAAAGCAACTTTTGCTCGGCGGAGATCCAGCCCAGGTAGGTGCGTGCATGGCAGCGTGACTGCCTGGCAGTGTGACTGGCTGACCGATGATGGGAAGGCTCGAGGACGACGGACACTGGTCTCACACTCACAGCGGGTAGTACTACTGCTAGTCCTTAGCTTCCACCGATGATAAAGAAAGCTGCCCCCCCCCCCCCTCGCGTCACACATGTACCACATACCTCCACTAATGATTGACCCTGCCGCCAGAGGAGATAGAAGAGAGAGAATGCTGCAGCTACTGTACACCCCTAGCTTTGCTTTGACTTGGGGCTTGGCTAGCTTTGATTGCTTAATTAATTTTGCAGGATCGGTCTAATGGTCCTAACAACAACAAACAAAACCACTGTCACCGCTAATGGCATCACCATCCCGGTCCCGGGCACCGGTTGCCAGTTGCTACAAAAGCAGGCGCAGGGGAATCAGATATCTTCGTCTCCTCCATTCCTCGGTGACTTACTTTCTCGGGAGCCGGGCATGTGTATGCGCTGCAGGGAGATGCAAGGGGCATTAAACATATGCCTTGTTGAGCTACGAGGGAGTATGGCGAGCTCTTGTCGGCTAGCCTATTTTCTCAGCCGGAGACGGAACCCTGGGGCGTCAGGGTTGAGGAGGCAGAGGCAACCAGCAGCAGGTAATGCTGCTGCATGGCTATCTATCTCCGGAGTAGTTTATGTATACTCCTATATTTATACTCCTATGATTTTATTACTCAGTGTGTTTTCATATGACTCTCCTATGAATATGATGATCCTATCTAGGAGTGAGTACTGCAGTGTACTGGTGCTCAACTGAATCAGGTGCATGTACCTGCTACAGTTGGTAGCTGTACGCATCACGAGAGATTTTTCTTTTTTTTTTCCCCACAGGACAGCTCAAGCTTTGCCATTGGGTTTCTATTCACACCGTACGGTCAGAGCATGCGCTGTCCTCGTGCCTTACTAAATAAACATAATAAAGTTTACTCTGAAACTTTTAGTTCTTTGAAATTGATGGATATATATATATATATATATATATATATATATATATTACAACATAGTATACTCCATTTTTATTGTAACCCATTTACGTTATCCCATCTTAAAAATATTAGAGTCCCCAAAACACAAATATAATAGTAGATAGCCACAATAAGTGACGTCTTAATCAACATTAGATCCACCCAACTAGAGATGAGGATGTCTCCTTTCCACTACCGCGTACTCCTTCCCCATCGCCTTTTATTCTCTCTTTTCACTATGTCGATGCCAGATTCAGCTATGGTTCACTAGGAGTTCACGAGCCGCTGCCATCCTCTTGTTCTCTCATTCTCAGCCCCTCTAGTTCCTCCACTCTCGCTTTCCGTGAGCTGATCTTCCTCACCTCTTCACCCTGCTCTATGCTTGACTACCTATTTCAAAGGAGTCACACCATGGCAACATTAAAAGTGTAAATGCTTGATGCTATGACTATAATTTTTAAGTATATCTAGGGTTGTTTGTGTAAAGGCAATGCCTCATAGACCCTCGTATGTACACCGAGGCAAAAAAAAATTACACAGGTTCGAGCCTCTCTCAGGGTAATACACCTACATCCTTTTAGTTTTTTTAAATATATGTAGATGTGTATAGAGTGCAATATGCAGAGAGGAAGCTCTAATTTAGACCTACGTGATTATCTTTTTGGGATCCTCTAATCTTGTCATGGTCATCAACTTGGCTTGTGAAGACCTATCCTCTCTTGACCTCGAGATCTCTATATTTGTACCCATAATCTTGGTATCCTTTTAGGATTCTTGGAGATAAACTTAGTATATCTTGGTCCTGTCTGAGTAGGCCTTTCAAAGGCCCAGTTCGAATATTATAAAACAGTGAAGATAAAAAATAAACTTTCGTGGCACGCTTTTCAAACTCCCAAACGGTGCGTTTCGTGCGAAAATTTTTAATATGAAAGTTGCTCTAAAATGTTAGATTAATCCATTTTTCAAGTTTGTAATAATTAAAACTCAATTAATCGCACGTTATTGTCACCTCGTTTTGCGTAAAACACTTTATCTTCATCTTTATCTTTATCTTCAGGACTTTCAAACACCACCAAAGTCTTGCCATGTGAGGTGATCATGTCCTAATAGGACCCTTGCTGTAGGTTGTATTCTTTTCATACCCATTCATCGTACCAGGTGTGGTATATATAGGAAATTTCATACTCGGATATGTTTCCATACTTGAGGGGTATTATATATTTAGTACAACAACAGAAACTACATCTTCTGCCTCCAAATCTCACGTCCCACTAGGAGATGGGACCTCCATGGCCTCTCCGATGATTCGAAACACTTCTTTTTTTCATTACACTATTTTAAAAACCTAAGGATTCGTAAAATTCCATGCTTGATCCAACTTGGAGGCTGCTATATTTGGTAGGAGGAGGTAGAGAGATGGGAATGTGGGGCGGTGGCAAGGCAAGGGAGGAGTACGGTGCGGCTCAGCAACTATGTCTTGTTGACAAAGATGACATCCGTGTCTCCAAGATGAAGACAGCGGCAACAACAACGGTGGTGCATCAGCGGTATGCGGGGGTGTGGGGAGGTGGTTGGGCAACTAGTAGTGATAGTTCCAATTGCCCGCTGCATTCTATAACCGGCATTGATGCTGGTTATTAATCGGCGGCCGGTTAAGGGATGTTGTGTGGTAGTAGCATGAGGCAATAGAAAAAAATGTATTAAGGGGGGGTTTGGTCTTGAAATTGCCAATGCAAGAACTCACAGTAATGATAATGTCCACCATATTTCTTAAAATGAACATTCTAGCTTTTAAAACTAGTACACTTAACCATTCATGTGATTGTACTTGTGTGATATGTGCGATGAAGACCATGCACTATCCAATTTGTTAGTTACATATCCATTCCCACATTGGATCTGTTTAGGTGCTTCACAAATAAATTTTCCAATTCATATTTTTCTTCACAAAGCTTATATATGGACTTAATTTGTGATGTGCAAATTCTAGATTATGACCATAACACATTTCATCAATATCCTGTTAATTACACAAGTTTTTCGTGTATCATCTTGATGAAATTATAACCAATGCATCAATCCATTCATTTGTTCTGAGTATGCTTATGACACTAATATAGTATCATCATTGACGATCTTTTGTGTTGAAATAAAATAAATTCTTCACCCTCTAGGTTGATTATCACATAATTATAGTTAATTACTGACTGGATCGTTTAACCACAAACAATACCACTAAAAGACCTAGCATTAGTTTGATTATTCCAAACATTACCAGTGAATTATTCTTTAGTTTAATACACTAATGCCGAAATGTGTTGATGATTAATTATCATATTATTTATCTTTAAAGTACTTCTGCTGATGGTCAACCAGCAGGAGTCCAGGACAAGTCAGAGACAAATTAGAAGTCATATAATCATCTCAAAATTAAAAGTTCCGAAAACAATATGCATTCATGTACAACAGGTGATTATAATGCAAATATTAACTGAGTGTTCTGATAATGGATCGCTATATATATTTGCAATACTCATATATACTTAATATGCGTAATGATGTTGGTTTAGAGGTTGAAACTATATCATATCATATTCTCTCTACAAACTTTGATCAAGACAAGGAAAAATATCATATCATATTCTCTCTACAAACTTTAGAGGCGCCTCAAATTAATTGTTTTTGCAAATATAAATAGGAAAAATATCCATCTACACTCCTAACTTTGAGTGAAATTCTGCCTAGAACCCAAAGTTCAAAAAACCAATCATCTAATTAACTCTAAAAATACATTCATACCCCCTCCCCTAAACTTTCAATGAAACTCCACCTAGCACGAAAAGTTTAAAACCAGTCATCTAAGAGCAAGTTTTATAGAAGTGTAGTTGTGACCTCTAATTTTATCCATGTAACCTAAGAGGTAGTATATGTACAATACATCATCTCCACACTATCTCTAGGACACTAGTCCCAATAATTTTATTTTATTTGTTTGCCCAATCCACTCTTTCTTTTTCTCTCATTTCTTTTGAAATTCGTGTGGAGGTTACCCCTTGCATGAAGTGTGTCTCCTACTCTCTCTCCTTTCTTCTCTCCTCCATCTCATCATATAAGCTTATGTGGCATCTTGAGGCAAGTGTTTAGGGGCTTATAGTACTTGCTCTAAGCAACCTGTCAAATTTTGCAACACCGTCCATATAACTCCATAAAATTATTTTTGCCTAAGTATCATATATATTGGATGATTTACTTAAAGTGCTTAAGGGGGTTATATGGACAGAATTGCAAAGTTCCCCCTAGAAAGAGGGTGACGGGAAATAAATGTTAGTTTTAAAGTTTGGAGTGGTAGGATGATTTTTATTCATTGTTAAAGAGTATATATAGATATAAATATATACTTTTTTTTACATTATATACACATAAGATTGTTCAAGATTCTTTTGTAGGGGCATATAGGACATTGCCTTTGATTCTGTATGCCTATTTTTTTTGTACTTTATGTGGTAAATAGTGCACATATGCCAATTCACATCCTTTCTAAAGCACAAGGGATAATTTGTTGAATTCTATGGCTATGAGTTCAACATTTTGCATCTCCAATGTGTACACCACCAATTGATCCATCATGCCAACATCACAAAATATATTAAAATTGACTTCAACCATATAAGACAAAGTTAATTTGTCGCGCATCTTGAGTGTGGACATAGTTGAACCCCGTTGCACGATCTACAAAGATTTTTTCTTATCGAGGAGCACCACGAAGACATGTGTCGGTCAAGAATCACACAAAGTTATATGTGTGGCTCTTGATTGAGATACATGTATGTACTTGCATTCTTTCACGTCACACAACTTGATCCAAAGCGAGTTCAATTTGTAGTTGTACAACTAATAGCAGCAAAATTATGTATAATAAATACTAAATATACATAGTTTTTTTTGAGGTACCAACAAAACGAAAAATAAGATTAATCATTATTTTGCTTATTCTACTAGTGGCCTGAAATAAAGAGCACTTGCTAGTGATCTGGTTGGCTACAACATTTCACACACATTACTTTGGCAAAGTGTGACAAAACTAATTATGCAAAAATGTAGAGAAGATAATGTATGCCATGTGGGTCATTATTGTTTTTAAAAAAAAATATATGTGTGTGTAGAATGCCATAAATGTCGCAAAGGATCAAAATACACGGCAAAAATGTTCACATTAATTTAAATTTTCCAAGTTGAGTTTGGCACCAAACCACAAACAGAGGAAACTAATTAAACAAGATGTAACTAACCAAAATGTTATACTGTATAACAACAGCCACACACATCTATCCTGATATCCTATAGAATCATGTGGCTTTGAAACTGCAGACCATGAAAACCCTTGCACATTATATGTAGCTAGGTGTCATCCACATCACCTTGTTGATCCTCAAAGCAGAAAGAGCATGCGTGGACACTGCAGAACTCCTCACCTTTTGTGAGATGTTAAGATAGCATTGCTAAGGATGACTTGCAACGAGAGGCCTCAACAAGTCCAGCTGCCCAAGATCCCAAGTCCAAGCAACGGTAACTAGTAGTACGTCTAGTAGAGCAAAATCGCTTCGTTTTCTCGTGCAAGCGACGTCGCCCCAATGGCTGAGGCGAACTGACGAATGAAGGTAGCGCCGTAGCGGAGAGAGTGCCGGAGCTTATACAGCGAGAGTCGACGGCGACGCGCGTTTTTCTCGAGCTCGATACGATCGGCGCCCGGCCGGCTAGAGCTAGCTCCAGCCAATGGGCGGTGTCGGCAACAGGCGAGCCCAGCCGCGGGATGCATGAGAACGACGGTGGAGGACGGAGGTGGAGGTGGAGGCCGACGTACGGCGAGCGAGCTAGCTTAGCTAACTAGCGCTGACGAGTACATACGTACACCGGCGAGCGAGCGAGGTGGCACGGCGCACGCGCGGCGCGTGGACCTTCACGTGCGCGCTCGTATATGCGCCGGGGTCCCCGCGCCCCGCGACGGCGACGCGCGCGCGGGCGAGTGTGTCCTTTTGCGTGTTCGCGAGACGAGAAAAAAAAAACGACGGCGACGCGCACCCGGCCGGGAGCTCGCTCCGGACTCGGGGCGCGCACTGGTTGCCGGTGCCGTCGCCGTCGCTGGAGCTTCCCGGAAGAATGCGTTCTGAATTGAACAAGCTGGGATCGCGACGCGCGGCGCGGTGTGCTCTGAAAATTACCGGTCGCTGTGCGAATCGCAACTTGCCGTCGTCGATTGCTTCCTCGATCGATCGATAATTCGACAGCATGCAGTACCGGGAGGGATGATCACTGTCTACCACACTTCTCTTGGCATGGTTTATCTGGACTCTGGAATGCACGGGTAAACGGACACGAAGTTTTCAGAAAAGAAAAAAAGGAAATGCCTGGATGCTGACCTTCTCTTGATGAACGCGGAAACAGAAACGTAAAGATCAATCTCTTCTCTTTTTTTTTAACAGATTCATAAATATGTACGCTCAAAGAGATAAAAGCTAGTGACAGATTCCGGCACCGTTTCATTTCAGCGGTTGGAGCAAGTAGCCGCTGGACTCATCGGAGAAGACAAAGTTCCTCAATTCGAACATAATTAATTAAATATTATCTATTACAAATGTAAAAAAATATATTTATTTAATCTTTTAAGAGACTTTCATGTAGATTTTTTTTTAAAAAATATGATTTAATAGTTTAAAAAACGTGCACATGATAATTTAGTAGTCAATAGTTAAAAAAAAATAAAACTTTAGTAGAGAGTAGTGCATCAACGACTCCACCACTGTCTTTCCTATGCAGCTGCGGTTCTCCACAAAGATCAATCGTTGAAACGGATGAACAATGAGAGGGATTGATATGTCTTAATTCTAGCCTTTCCATTCTTGCTTGTTAGATGCTTCTAAGAGACCTCACTCAGTATATATATAGAGAGAAGATATTCCACGAGATGTGCACGAGCAATATATCCCAGGTTGTACGCGCACTGCGGCACTTAGTGATGCTGCTGGTAACGAAATACATGACAGACACGACCAGTCGTCGACGAGGGAACAGAACAGATTCTAAGCTAGGGTTGTTGTCACATGCCTACGGCCAAATTCGTGGCCCGGTCTAACGTTCCACGCGTCCTCCAGTCGGCTTAACTAAGGCTGCATTGCAGCAGCAGATTAGAAGAAAAACTCACTTATTCTCTACGCGCACGTTTCTTTAGTTGTTAGTGCGTTTTTTACAAAAATATTCTATAGAAAAGTTATTTTTCAAAAATCATGTTAATCTATTTTTTAAATTAAAATAATTAATACTCAATTAGTCATGCGCTAATGGCTTATCTCGATTTACGTATCCTTCGTTTCTCTTTTTCTCTCCTTTCAAAAGCACCCTAAAGCTTCCACCATATATATATATATATACATACACACACGCCAAGACTCATCTGATTAATTAGCCCACTTAATTGAACTTGATCATTGATAGATTCATGGGGTGGAGCTTTCATGAGTCGCATATATATATGTACTTTGATTTTGATGTGAGGATTGCTTTGGTTGGTGACCTTATCTGTGAGCCCTCAGCTTTTGGGGCCGGGGATCCTTTCAGGATACAGGTATATATGAGTGTCCATTTCCAGAGGAGATTGTGTGGATAAAATGTGTGAATGCAACGGAACGTGTGGCTAAATAGTCTTTTTCTGGAAACATCAGAGATGTGAGGGTAGAGTTGTTAAGTATATGAGTCTACCCATTGGCTAGGATTCAAATCATGTTGTACCTACGATCAATTACACACATGACACATTTCAGTGTGTGGAGATCGATACTCTCACAACAGAGAAGAGTGAACCCTTATTTGGAGATTCGGTCAGAGGGTGAATAGAGATCGATTTTTTTTTGTCACGTGGGAATGAAGAAAAAGAACACATTGGCTAGGATTCAAATCATGTTGTACCTACGATCAATTACACACATGACACATTTCAGTGTGTGGAGATCGATACTCTTACAACAGAGAAGAGTGAACCCTTATTTGGAGATTCGGTCAGAGGGTGAATAGAGATCGATTTTTTTTTGTCACGTGGGAATGAAGAAAAAGAACACAAGTACGTATACAGGTTCAGGTCGTTCGAAAACGTAATATCCTACTCGTGTGTTTTGGACTACTAGGATGCAAGAGATTACAGTACAAGCTTATTAGATGAACTAATGTTTCTAGCCTTGTTCTACCTAGTCTTTTTCCTTCCTTTTTTTTAGCCCTTTTCTTAGTGGCATAACCCCTCCTTTTATAATCGAAGGGGGTCTACAGTGCCGTTATCACATAGGAAAAAACTATGCTAAGTCTTGTGTGGCGTCCCAAACTATACCAGTCCAAGAATAGGAACCGGCATAGGCTGAAGGTCACATTATTATCTGTGATAACAGTACCAGTCCCAGGATACACCAGCTGATACTCACAGAATAATTGGGAAAATCAGAGATAACAAAGCTTTATTACAACTTTAAGAGAGGTCTTATACATACTACCGTCATGGACAAACCCCAGACTGGTAGAAACATAGACATGCAGATATGACAAAGGCGGAAGCGTAGAGAACAGCGGCGGAAAGCATAGAGTAAAAGACACAACGAGGAAAACAGCAAACATAATCCACAGGCGACGTTTGGGAACTAGGCCTGAAACCTCGAGAAATCGTACTCAACCTGCTCCTGAAAGTACGCCTCAGTAGAAGGGTCAAGATATCCTTCTGCTAATTCTATAAATATAAATAAGCAAGGGTGAGTACTCAGTGTACTCAGCAAGCCGGAAAAAATATAACATGCAAGGCTATAAACAAGGAGGAGAAAGGTTACTTTCGAAAAACAAGGTTTAAATTAATTTGTTTTCAAAACACTAGTGATTCAAATTTTAGTTCGGAACGAGGCCCACGCCTCGTCCCATTTCCCAGTTGCTTTGCAACAACCTGTCATAGTAATCATAAATCCCATGCACAACTCAACACGTGCCATCTCAGCACAAACCAACACCGTGCCGTCTCAACACAACCAAACCCGTGCCGTCTCAGCACAAAACCAACACCCTGGTGCCAAACGACACCCCGAGTCACACAGGCTCGTTCCCAACCACGAAGGTTGGCCGTTCGCCACAAAGGCAAACTCTGGTAACGACTCTCATCCTACAAACCATTTCATTAAAGTAGTTTAAAAACAAAAACTACGCTATGAGAAACACCCCACATCCACCCATGACCGTGGGTACGGCTGTTCAAACAGTTTTACTAAACTCTGCAGAGGTTGCACGCTTTACCCACACGTCGTGAACTTCTCACATTACTGAACACATGTGGATCAGACATGGCCGACAAAGGAGAGCTCACTACAAGACTTTTCTGTAACCAACCCATAGATATCCCGTGTCACACAGATGGGCGGAATCTCTCCACTAAGCATCAAGTCAGGCTCAGGCCCTCATCTACTCAGGCCCCACCGTATGGACCACATGATGCATCCCCACTGCAGGAGATTGTCGTAAACTTCACCATACCGGTGCTTCTCATCTGCCAACATGCTAGACACCTACGTTTTAGCTACTTACTCAGTCAGGGGCATCCCATTCTACCTGTGTGGTCGCACTGTCTTATGTTTGGATGAATTTTCCAAAGGAATCGATCCTTATGGATGATACGTAGCCAAACCACCCAGGTCCTGACTCTCGCACCATCAAATTTTAGAAATCATTTTTTCATCTTAAAAACCATACCGACATCTCGCCGGGTTTTTTTAAATAACAAAGGTGTTAAATATCCGAAAGTTTCTCAACCGACAGTACAAACGTTACCTATAGGCAGTCTACTTCGGCATGGGTGAATACCGACGAAAATATGGTGGTGTTATAAAGAAAAAAAATGGAGTTTTACAAATCCTACATAATAAAAGTGCGATTAATAGGAAGGTCCGACGAATCGCATTCACGGCCAAAATAGTGCGCCAAAAAAAATGCAACTTGGCAAACAAAATAATTAGTTCAAAAATATGGGTCCAAAAAGTGGTCACGGAGGCTTGCCTTGATCCTCCACGAAAGTCGAAGCGTCGGCCTCCTGAGCGAACCCCACGTCGGTCCCGGACTCTACATGCAACAAAACAAGCAATACATAAAACCACTGCTAGAAGCAAAATGTGGGTTGAGTAGAATTTTTGAGAGATGATGGAACTAGAATGAGGTCAAACGGAGTTACGGGTAAAAAGATATGAATTTTCGAAGTTTGGAGAATTTTCACGGGACGAAAAAAAATCGAGCCCGGCCAAGCCCGGGAGAAGGAGTTGGCGGAGGAGGAGGAGGAGGAGGCCATGGCCGGCTTGGTCAGCCAGTGGCCGAACACCGGTCGTTCGGCGTTGGTGCGGCCGGCCGTGGCGCTCATGGGGGTGGTGGTTCGGCCGAAAGCAGGAAAAGGCGGGGAAAGCGGCGCCAACTACCTGCGACAACTCCGCGGCCTCGGCGACTGCAAATCGTAGTGAAACTTGTGGGGAGTAGTGTGAGGGATCAATGCTTGATTTGTGGGGGTATTTATACTTTGCTTTGACATGCAGTAGAGATTCCAACGGTGAGTGCCGCCATTTTTGCAGCTGTGCAAAGGTCTTCGGCTATAGTATTACTCTGCTCCCTCTGTGATGCTTAGGTGTTTGTCCTTCGTGAGTGGATGAGCTGCTCAGGTGTTTTGTCCTTCGTGAGTGAATGAGCTGCTCAGGTGTTTTGTCCTTTGTGAGTGAACGAGCTGCTCAGGTGTTTGTCCTTCATGAGTGAATGAGCTGCTTAGGTGTTTTGTCTCGCTTGAGTAAATGTAAAAGCAGAGATGCTGTTGGGGAGGGGATGGGACGGTGCCTAATTTGGCAGCCGTCGCTTTGTGGTTTTAATGGCAGAGAGAGATTTTGTGCTTGCATGGCTGGGTCAACGATGGCTAAAGAAGAATTAGAGAGCGGTACTTTTAGTGACACACCATTAATTAAAGGAAAAAGGGACCGATAATCGCCGGTTGGTAGACATCCGAAAATAATGGAGATTAATTGGATTGGGACGGAAATGGTTAGATAAGGCTGGGATAATTTGCGAACGACGATTAAAATTAACTCTCGAGTTTTTGGAGACCGAAGTTGGAAAAAGGACGACTGTAACGCCCGTTTTGTCGCGGCGTTAGCGGGAAAACTAATCTGCTAAAAACTCTATTTGCGAAAATTTGCTCTTCGGTTGAGTCTTGTCGTGTGCCAAGGTCTCGTGTTTCCCCTCTCAGTTCAATCCCGGAGAAAACCGCGAAATCGGATTTCAAATCCGAGCCCTAATCCTCCCAAATTCAAATCCTCAGAAAAGTCCAATTCATCTCCCTTGACCCGGGCTGTCCCCCTTTCCCGGCCTACTTCCCTCTCCTTCCCCTCGGGCCGCTGCCGGCCCAGCCCCTCTCGGCCTGCTCCCTCCTTCTCCTCTCCTTCTCGGGCCGCCGCCGGCCCAACCCCTTCGGCCTCGCCCCTCCCCGCTGGGCCGCGCCAGGCCGCTCGGCCCGTGCACGCCGCGCACGTGCCCCACACGCGTCGAGCCGAGAGAGCCAGCGCTCTATCTCCCCGCGCGCGCGCCCTTACCCAAATCGGCTAGGAGGCAAGCCTCCTTTTTCTTCCCCCTTTTCCCCTTTTTCCCGACCGGCCAGCGTCACCGCTGCCGCCGTTGGCCGCTAGCGCCGGAGTGCGCCGGTCCCCTCTCGGCGCCCCAAACCGACCTCCACGAACCGCCTTTCTTTCCCCCCCCGACCAAACCGACCTAGCGCCCTACAAAACCCCCGCCAATCGGCCGCAATTTCTTTCCCCTCCGCCCGGCCGCCATTGCCGCCTCCCCGAGCTCGCCCTTCCCGCCGTCGCGCCACCGCCCCCTTGCTGCCGTCGCCGCAAGAAGAGGAGCCTGGCGCCCTCTTCTTCCCCGGCTCGGGACCGCGTCTCACCGCCGCCCCGCGTCGTCGCCCCCGTCCTCGGCGAAACCTTCTCGCGGTAACTCCCGTTCCGCCGTCACCCTCTTTTTCTCCCCTTCTTTAGGCGCTAGATAGCACCGCCGCCGTGCGTTCGAACCCTAGGCGCCGCCCCCGCACCGCCGTCGCTCGCCTTCTCCCCGCCCGGCGCCGTTACCCCCTTTTTCTTTTCTCTCCCGTCGGCATCGGCTGTCGTCTCAATCCGCCGTGGTCGCGCCCCGTTCCGATCCGAGCCGTGGGCTCGTTCTCCCTCTCTTCTCTCTCCACCGGCGCCTACCGACGCCGTCCGCCCCCTCCGGCTCGCCGCCCTCGCCGGAGCACGCCGCCGCCGCCGCCGCTCGGGCCGAGCCCTGCGTCGTCGGCCGTCGTCTTAATCCGCCGCTCATCGGCTCCCGCCGTCGGCTTCGGCCGCCAGGCCTGCATCGGCCGCATTTCTTCCCGTCGGCTCCCGCCGTCGGCTTCGGCCGCCAGGCCTACATCGGCCGCTTTCCTTCCCGTCGGCTCCCGTCGTCGGCTTCGGCCGCCAGCCTGCATCGGCCCATCGGCCTCCCTTGGGCCATCGGCCCGAGTCCCTCGGTCCGGTCCGTCGGCCTCGTTGACTGGACCAGGCCGCGCCACCAGGCCGCGCGCCGCTCGGCCGCTAGGCCCATCGGCCAACCCTCGCGCACCGATCGGCCGTGGGCCAATTCTTTTGGGCCATCGGCCGGTCCATCGGTCCTCTTGGCCCAACGGCCTCCCTTGCTCGGCCTAGGCCGATTCCCTTCGGGCCGCCGACCCAATTAATTCGGCCGCGCCCACTCAAATTCCTTTGGGCTGCCCTTAGCCGCCCAAAATAAAGTCTAGATTTCGTCCCTCCTTCGTTTCTTTTTCCAAGGAATTATTAAGTAATTATTAATTCCTTTTCTCTATTCCAGAAAATCCTTTAATCTTCGGAAATTCATATCTTTTCAACCGTTCGTCCGATTGACTCCGTTCCACCTCCTGTAAATCCGTAAAATCGAGATCTACCTAATGGCATGCTTAGTGGTCTTTAATAGGGCTTCTTTTTATCGCTCGTTGAGTCGTCTCGTTTCGCATGTAGTCTCGGAGCCCGAAGACCCGCAGTGCGCGGATTTCGAGGAAGAAGCTCAAGATCTCGAGCAAGGCAAGTCACCTTTGATCAATTGAACCCATAATTTAAATTAAGTATTTTGATTTCGCAAACTATGCATTAATTAGGTCACACTTGACACTTGGCCTCGGTTTGCAAGATAACCGCCAGGCCCTACCCATTTGCTGCATTCACCCTCCTTGATATTTGAATACCCTAACACCCTTGTCACCCCTCAGGTGATGCCTCGGTATCCGTACCTCGGGTACGAATACCGGGACTCCCCTCAAACTTTAAAATTGATCACCTGGGTAAAACTTGAGTTTACAAAATGCTTGGAAAACCCGACACTTGGGTCGGTGCCTTGAAAACTAAAGTGAGTTTCTAAAACTCGCGGTACGGGAGACGTACTGGAGGTACGGTCTGCTCGTTCTCGCTCTAAGGACCGATTCCTTGGGAATTACATCCAAGCATATGTCAAGTACGACCACATGGGTGATATGGGACGCCCCTGGCTGAGTAATTAGCTAGGCCAGGGAAATCTTGATGCCAAGGGACAAGTGGATTCGCCGGGGTGGTGTCGGGGAGGACCCCTGGGCTTCCTGGCACAGTATGGTCTGGGACCTAACCTGGTGTTGGTCCGTGGGACCCCTCCCGTTGGCATAAGATGACCCTGAGTCGGCTTTCGAAATGCCTTGTCGTGAAAGCCTCAAGGTCGCCAGACGTGACCGAGGGTCGCGGGCTGGGTGATTCGGGGTTAGTAACGTCGTGTGGGTAAAGTGTACCCCCTCTGCAGAGGTTAACAACTGTTCGAACAGCCGTGCCCACGGTCATGGGCGGATGTGAGGTGATTCCTTAGCGTAGTTTTATGAACACCTTGTGAACTGCTGCTGGTGTGAGGTTTTCCGTTCTGTGCTTGGTTTAAGGCTGTTGAAGCAGCCGGGTCGGTGACGATTGGCAGGGAGCCTCTCGTACCGATGTGTTGACTTGTGGCTGTTGAAGCAGCCGGAGTCGGTGACGATTGGCAGGGAGCCTCTCGTACCGGTGTGTTGGCTTGTGGCTGTTGAAGCAGCCGGAGTGGTGACGATTGGCAGGGAGCCTCTCGTACCGGTGTGTGGCTTGTGGCTGTTGAAGCAGCCGGAGTTGGTGACGATTGGCAGGGAGCCTCTCGTACCGGTGGTGTGGCTTGTGGCTGTTGGTGCAGCCGGGTCGGTGAACGATTGGCAGGGAGCCTCTCGTGCCGACAAGATTCAAATGATACAATTTCACTGCTCCGGCCGGATGAGACGCACTTTCTCATCCGTGTCGTCGAGAAGCACTCACTTAGATGTTTCTAAAGTTTAAACTAAAAACAATTGTGAAAAATAACTGGCTTTCCCTTGAAGCTTGCATTAAACACTTAATTCCCCTGACTTGCTGAGTACTCCTCGTACTCACCCTTGCTCTATATAATTAAACCCCCCCCAGTTCTCGAAGACGAAGAGGTGGACCCTGCTGATGAAGAGTTCTTCCAGGAGCAAGCAGACTTCGAGCAGTAGTAGGGTTTCGGCCTTCCCCAAGGCTTTGCTTGTGGCTTAGGGCTAGTCTCCGCTTTCCGCTTCCGCCTTTTTGTAATGCTGTTGTGAACTCGGGTTCTGTCCGCAGTTTCAACCTTGGTTGTAATCCTACACTTAATAAAGAGACCGCTGTTGTTGTGATATTCAGTCTTCCTGTTGTACCAGCGCTATTTCCTGGGACTGGTACAGGCATACAGGTCAATCTGGACCGCTCTATCCTGGTCTCCGCCCGGGGCCAGTTTGGGGCGTGACAACGACGCTTTGATTAAAATTAATCTGTTATTTTAGATTAAAAACACGGGCGTTACATCTTGTCATTGTCTCCTCTGACATCAACAGGAGAATTACCATGGATGGACGCTTTTATTATGCCTCGGGTACTCTGTCACAGGGGCTCGGGACAGCTGGGAGCCTGGCTTGGTGGACCCAAGCCAAGTCATAATAGAGTCGTTGCCTATCTCCTTGCTTGGTGGCGAAGTTATGAAACCGTTTGCCAGCGCGTGACACGTCGCTCCATCCCTGTTGCTTTGAGCGACGCGGCACCACCAGTGGCTTCAAACCTCGCCACCACCTGGTTGCATGGGATCGAGCTGTAATCTCGATTTGTAATCTTCTGGGTGCCGCACTGCAATCGGCATAATGATGTTACCCTCAATCGGATCACTGGGCCCACCATTCTGTTCAGACCATCAACGGCGCTAATAGTCTTAGCCCCGAGATGGAAATCCCCAGGTGGAGATCGCTATGAGGAGTCCGAGGCAGTAAATACCAATAGGCTCCTCGTCAGAGATGTCGTATGGTTTACATTTATCCTGGGTTTGTATTAACTCCCCAGGCTATGAAGTTCCCGGGCTATTCTTGCCCCCTGGGCACATACTGTGCCCGGCCCCCTTGGACAGACTTGGGCCCCAGGCACACTCCCGTGCTTTGTAGTAAGAGTTCCTGTTATGTTGGACAAGCTTCTCGAAGATGTTGTTGATGAAAGAGTTTATGATGGACTGAACTCTACAAGTTCTACCCCAATACTTGTAGTTGTATCTTAGAGTACCTTTCAAGATGTAAATCTTGTAGGTCTCGACACTTTTCTTAATATCTTGTAAGTCTCCACACTCCTCTTAACATACGAAGTGTGTAACCATGAAAAGCATGGGTGCCCCGAGGCCATAGCTGGAGCGGGCCCCGATCACACCTTGTAGATATAAATCTTGTAGATTTTCACACTCCTTTTAACACAGAAAGTGTGTAACCATGAAAGACATGGATGCCCCAGGGCCCCAGCCAGAGCAGGCCCCAATCGCACCTTGTAGATATGAATCTAGTAGGTTTCCACACTCCTCTTAATACACAGATTGTGCAACCATGAAAGACATGGGTACCCCAGGGCCCCAACCAATGCAGGCCCCGGTTCCTACGCCCTGCCAACTACCAACTTCTTGTTTTTGACCTGGCAATGAATTCTGCTTATAGCAGAAAGTGATGATGTGACAATTGTTATCCCAAGACCACGGAGGAATGGGGACCCTAGTTCCTATTTCTTCAACACAGTGTAATGTTAATAGAAAATTAATAAGGCTTGGGATTTTCCATAACCTCCATTTCTTCAAATGTGTGTTAAGAGAGCCACACTAACTATAAAAAAGGTTTTTCCCAACACGTGGCTTTTATTTTTGCAGACGGACCATTTTATACCTCATCTATAAAAATTGATTTTCGCAGGCATGACTAAAGAGGCCCAACTGCAAAATATGAGCATGCTATTAAGTTCAGAACGAGAGCCAACAACGGCTAAGTCCTCCATCACTCCTCCCTCAGCTCTATCTCTCTCTCTCTCTGCACCTACTCCATCTCCCAAGGGAGTAGGCTCTCCTCCGTCCTCATCTCCTACCCTACCTCCTCCTTCTCAGTCTTCCTCCTTCATTCTCTCTCATCGTCGCGCCCATCCTTCCTCCTCCGCTCCCACCCACCACCACCACCGTTGACCATGCCCACCTCTAGCGGGCCCTAGGAGACAAAAGGATCTCCACCGCGACGACAACGGCAACAACAACCATGACCGATACCGCGATGGCTACGAGGTCACGGATTCACCGTCGTCGGGCTTCGAGCATGCTAGATCTGCCACCACTGGCCTCGGGAGTGTAGATCCACCACTGTGAGGCCTCAAGCATGCGGATCTGCTGCCGCTGGGCCTCGGGAGCGGCGGATATACCACCGTGGGGCCTCAGGAGCGTGGGTCATCCGCTGCCAAGCCTCGAGACGCTCTCTCTTGTCGTCACGGCCATCCTCATTGCCGTGGGAAGCTCTCGGCCGTCCTCATCATCATGGCCATCCTCGCTGAGGCGGTCGACCTCGTCGCTGCCGGCCTCTACCTCCCTCGCCAACTAAACGCCGACACTGGTACGTTGCTTTAACTTCTTCCCCAAGACATTGACCAAAGACACTACAGAGAACAACTCCGACGCTAGGATGCCGACGACAACGTCCTCTGCTGAAATTTTTGTGAATTTGACAAATCTGTTTTGAATTTGTGATGGTGGAATTGATCGTAAATTATGTTAATTAGAGAGTATTTGGATCTGAATTTTGTTTTTTATGCAAAAAATTGTTTTTGCATTTGGACCACTTAACTGTGTCACCTACAAAAATCATATTTTCACGGACAGGGCTTTTAGGGTGGCTGTTTACAAAAATCAATTTTTATAGGCGGGTGAGGGTTCTCCTCGTCCGTTTTGCAGGTGTTGACAGTTGCTAAGTACTAATTTTAACCGTCTATTACCTAAAAAAATAAAAGAACTAACATTTCTTACACGTATTTTAGTTACAAATAATGTAGTTCCATTTGTCTTGGAGAAATACTATGGATGCAGAGATTATACAATAAAGTGAAGGAGAAATAAACCGGCAAGCAAAGAAACACACCTTCAACGAATCACGTGAGAGCACACGGATTGAAGGACTCACAAGTCAGACCAAACCGACTTAATGTGGGGCCAATCCACCATGCACCGCCTTAGGAGCCCACATGGCAGCCTATGGAGAAAGGTAGTGGGGAGAGGTGGGGCCTATGGGTCGGTCGAACCTTGGTTCATTCGAACCGCCATAGCCACCTCTCATCTCCACCTTCCACGTGAGCGTCCCTAATTACCTCTTAATGATGGTTGTGGGAGTTACCGACCTAGTCAACCGTCATAAGCAGGCTATAAAAGGAGATCACCTCTTCACTTCACAATACACACTCAAGAAGCAACCTCTCTATTCTATTTTTGTATTACTCTCTAGTTTATTGGAGTTTAGGTTTAGAATAGTTCTTCGGTTTCCTAGTCTTATTGGAGATTCGGGTATGTCTTTAGTACTTTACTCTTCTTATAAGACTATGAGCTCAATAATAGAATTATCTTCTTTATTTAATTGTATGAGTAGTTTATACCTCTTTTAGAAACTATACATGTTTAGGTTAATCGATCTATGCCACGACATCGGCCAATGATCTTCATGGGTTGCACTAGTTCTAACTTGTCCATCCAAAGAGTGGGAGTCCCGAGAGAATTAGTGACATTATTTAGCAATGTAAGTATGGTTCTTAGATTGATAAAATGCCGTTGGATGCGGGTGTGCCCCATGAAAAGTAAGGTAGGCTATAGGTGGTGACAGCCTTATCTGTCCTTTATATTCCTCCATGTTCAGATATGACCTAAGAATTCGTAAAATGTCATAACCACGCTGACAGACTAACAGTGAATGATCTTTTGGTACTGCCGGGTGCCTAGAACTAAGTTCTAACCATGTGTGTGTATGTATGTATATATATATACACACACATGTATATATATGTATATATATATATATATATATATGTATAATTGTCGTATCGACTAAATATGATAACTACATAAGTATATATGAAACCATAGCTATTTCTTTTGTCTTTCTTCACTAGCCAGTAGATTTATTGAGATGATTTTTTTGTGTGTCACACTACCCAATTATTATTATTATCATTTACCCATGTTAGACTATGTATAATTATAGCATGATTAAGAATATATCAACTTATTCTTTACATTGTGTCGCTTTTTCTGGGGAAGAATCAAATAACGATACCCATGGAATACTCCCCAGTAAAATGTTATAGCGGTATTTGTGCGCTTATGAATTTATCTGTGATCGTATCAAATATCAATAGGAAGACCTAAACAGCAGGCGGAGCGTTTAGCCAACTAAAAAACCATTTTTCTAGCAGTACTCTTAGCCATGTGTGCGGACATGTAGTGTATATATAGTGGTCTGTCTACGCATCTGCCATGTAATAAAAATAGTCTTTGACTCTTATTATTTGAATAAGCTTAGAGCGCGTGTTAATTCTCCAAAGTGATATCATGCATCATTATTTCTGGACTTGCTACGCAGAATAATGTTTAATACTATATACTCTCCAATACCAATCATTGCAACAAAACAATGCTCGTGAACCATGCAATGTTTATCCTTAAACAAGTTGTGACTCCTCAAGAAGACATCATCACATTTTTTTACCTAATCATCTATTACATTGTAGAGAAGCTTATTAGAAACACATCCCATTCACTCTAAGTTCTCAAATTACTACTTTAGCAGGAGAAAAAAAGGTAAGAAAGATCCCATTCATCATAGTGGACTAAGTTATAACGCTGTAGATTGATAGCTATATGTATAGGAAATACTATTATATTTTTAGAAATAGAGACAGAATATTATATAAAATATATTTATTACTATACTTAAGACATGATAAAAAAAACCCCAATTTATCATGAAAATATGAAATTATAGCATGGTAATCAAAAAAGAGAGAGATTCACACCTCCAATTATAATAGAAAAAAATAGAGCAGATTGTTAGCTAGGAATGCATAAAACTATAAGGATTTGTTAAATTTCATATGCCTGAAAATTTGTAAATACCTAAAATTGCACACCGAACAATATAGAGCTGTATACTTTGTCTTTTCATAAATATAAGCCATTCTAGATTGTTTAGCACAAATTAAAATTGGAAAAAAGACTTTGATGCCCCTCTCAAATGACCAAAAATGAGGGTGGGACGATATTTAGGGATAGGATAGGAAGAAATTTTAACAAGACATGATCGATTGGACAAGTCATACTGTGAAGTACTTGTATTTGTGAACATACTGAGTACTAAAATAGCACCGCACAATGCCACTGGAAAACGACTAGTTTCATTTACTTGCACGTGACTTGTAAACTCAAAGTACTCAAAGAAATTTTGCATCCTTCGTCTATAGATCGAGTTTGATTTGCTTCCCTCTGCAGTAGAACCCGATATAAAACATCTTTCAACTTTTAAAATCAGTGTAAATCAACTCTCTTAATTATATTGATAACGGTTTCGTTTGACGTGATATCTATATGACTGTTTACTCAATCTTTATATGATATGACACCTATATAACAATCTAAAAAAATTAGTGTGCCCCAGGTGTCAAGAGTACTTCTCTTCTCTCCGATCTTCCCCCTCTCTCTTCTCATATCTCCTCTCTCTCCACGACGGCCTTCACTTGGGACGGTGCAGCAGGAGCCCTTGTGAGTTGTGACACCCCAAAAAAATGGAGGAGAAAAATAAAAAGAAAAGTGCAGAGAAAAGAGGGTTGCTTGGGCTGCTTAGTTCCTTGGGCTTGAACCAGTGTGCAGCAAGTTGGGCCTTAGCCTGCTTGGTAGCAAGTGTGCGTGCGTGCAGCTGCAGTAGCAGGCCGGTGGCTAGCAGCCGTAGCGAGCAGTAGAGCAGCAGCAATTCAGCTCGGCATGCACCAGCTAGTACCATATAAGTTTGGAGAGAGAGACCGCAGTAGTTTATAAGGATGGCAAGCCCGAGGACTGTAATACCAAGTTTGAACTTTTTTACGAAGCGAAAATAAAAGCACAGTGTATTGTAGTACAGGTGTGATCTAATAAATTAAGTTGGACCTAAAAACCGTTTTTGACACTCTCCGTGTCACCTGGTACCCCATCCACCGAGCAGAGGTCACACAAGAGGCAATGAGATTGCTGCCCTCCTCTTCCCCCCTCGGTGCTCCACCTCCTCTCCTCAAGGCCGTTTTCGGTGGCGGCGCTTGTTGGTGATGCAGGGAAGCCATGAGCGAAAGAGGACAACTACCACGAGGTCGTTGCATTGTAGGCCCAAGTAGTTGGTGACGCTCTCCGACTGTGGCCGAGGCGGGGAAGGGGGGGTGCTGCCGCCGCCACCGGTGGCATTGATCTAAGGCCCAGGCGCACCTGTCTTCAGCCGGTGTTAACTTCTCTGCAGTGATCGGCGACGGCATGCGAGCCTCGTCATGCTCCATCATGGGATGAGCGGAACGTCATGCTCCTCCCATCGACCATTCCTACTCCTTCCCTAGTGCCTCCACTCTGACCACCTCTCTCCCGTCAAATCTACAACGGTCGATATTGGGGGTGTCAGATCTGATAGAGGACAGTGGCAAGGAGGTCACTTGGCCTCGTGGCATCCTCATCCCATCACGCCTCGGCATCCTCACACTGCTATAGCATGAGGCCATTTGTCGTTGATATCTTCACCTGTGGCGACGACGAGGTGGTTGTCTGCAATGTCATCCACACCGTCGTGTTCAAGTTGAACAACAGGTGTGTGCCATGTAGCCCGATAGGGTCCTCATCCAAAATCGGCTCGGGTGGCGACGCGGGGGAGAGAGGGTTGGGAATGTGATGGGCAGGTGCACTTTCACCGTCTTGCTAGTGCTCGTCATAGCGGTCAGTTCATTGGCGTCCGCCGATCACCTTTGCCCTCTTTCTTCAATGTTGAGCCGTTGTTATCACCGACTTGCAGGAAAGAAAGGGAAGAGAGACAAAAATAAGAAAGAGAGGGCAAATAGATGGGTTATATTTTTTTTCATGTGATTGCACTATTTTTTTCCACTAACCATAATTGTATGTAAGCACCACGTCGGATGAAGACCAAGACATCATGCCAAGTGTGTCAATCAAAATTGCTACCAATACCGCCGAGAGAGTCGATCTGTACTAGTTTTAAAAGTTGGGGATCGCTCTATACCCAATGTTGTGGGTGAGAGATGTGAATCAAACTCGGCCCATACTTTGAGGTACCTAGAGTGGACTTTTTCCAAACTCAAATGATGGTCCAGCCCAGAAATGCCCAGTGCTAAGGATTAAATGGGCTCAAGGATAACTGGATAAGGCCCATTTGCCTAACAAAACCAGAAAAGGATAAGTCCACCGTGACTCCCTTCAATATGGGTCAAATCTAACTTGTATTCCTCAACTGCAATCTTGACCCCTAACTATTAAAACAGGCGCAAATGACTCCCTCGATAGTTTTGAGAATGGTTTCGCTGACATGGCTCGTTGACCTAGTCCAACCGACTCAGTTAGCATATAGAGCCCATATGTCAGCATGAGTATTTTCTTTTTTTTTCTCATCCTCTTGGCTCTCGCTCTCTCTCACGAAACCAAAAAAGAATTTCAAAGGAAAGTAGTGTCACATATTGATTTTCATTCGAGATTTAAAAATCATTTAATAATCCATTTTTAGAAATTAAACTAAAATAAAAGCCATTTAGCAAGTGAAATTTAATGTGGGAAATAAAATTTCCATTAAAAATCATGGTTGAAAATATTTTTGTAATATTCTCCATGCCCTAAAGTACTCTCTGGAATTTGCCGTGAATTTATGAAGCTTGACAAATAATTTTAAAAGCACAAACTTCATTTAATCAATTAATTAAATGGAAAAACAAACATAATTCCTCTTCTTGGCTTTGGGCCGTTTTCGGCCTATCCTTCTCCAGAAGTCCATTTCACCTCCCTCGGCCCGCTCACGCCTTCTCTCTCTCCCTCGCGGACCGACCCGTTTTTTCCTCTCGAAAAGTCTGTTTTTCTTCCCTCCCCTCTCCCCGAGCCGGCATAGCCCGCTCCCTTTTTGTCTCCGCCAGCCCGGTCTGTTCAGCCTGGCCCACTCGCTCTCTCCCTCGCAAAGTCCACTTTACCTCCCCAGCCCGACCTCCTCTCTCCCTCTCACTAACAGGTAGAACCGATGGCCCCACTTGTCATCCCTAACCTCCAGCGGGAGAATCGGCCTCTCCCTCTCCACGTCGCCGCCCTCCCGTGCACCTAACCCACCTCGTCCACGTGTCCGTGGGATGCGGTTGTCGCCCACGCCCTCCTCCCCTCCCACTCCCCGCAAAAGCCGACACCCACACCCCACATTGCCGCCCTACTTCACCGCTATTCCCCGTCCCTCCTAGCTTCCAATCCGTCCTCCGAGCCTATAAAAGACCTCGCGGAGCTCCTCTCCTCTCTTTTCCCCCATTCTCCCAAGCTCGTTGCACCCGAAACCGCAAGCTCCCATCGCCACCGCCGGTTGTCGTACTACGGCCGGCCGCCGTCGTCGCCAATAACGTCGTCGCCGCAACCCGCCACCACCGCCGCTAGCTTCGCGGGGCCGAGGGCTACCTCGGCCGCCACTCCGCTCCCCTGACCTGCCACCAGAGCACCGTTCCCGCTGTCAACCCGAGGCCGCCGCTACGTTCGCCGCCTCCGGCCAACGACCGTCACCGCCCTAGCCGCCGCCCTGTCGCACCAAGGCCGCCTTTGTTTTTGTCGTGCCGCGGGGCAACTCGGGCGCCCCTCCGCCTTCGCCGGGAGCCGCCAAACCGTCGTCCGTGTCGCCTTCCCTAGGGACACCGCCGCCAACCTCTCTATCGGCCGTCTCTCCCACTGCGGCTCTTCGCCGCTGCGCCCACGGTGAGCTCCCCTCTCCCTTCCCGCCGCTTCCCAGGCCACCGATGTCGTCGCCGGTGGTCTCTTGGCCGTGCGCCGTCACCTCCCGGCCGACCGACTGGTGGGTGCCGGCTCTCTTGCCCGTTGGCGCGCCAGGTCACCGTGGCCGCCATGCGGTCACCACGTGGTGCGCTCGCGCCCATGCCTCTGTGGTCCTGGTCCACCGTTGACCAACCTCCCATCTCGTTGACATGCGGGGCCCGCATGTCAGTGGCTCGGCCTTCTCTCCCCCGAGGACTGACGTCATAATTTTTTATTTCCTTTTAAAAAATTATTAATAATTGCACAATAAATCAAATTAATTTCCAGAAATCCATTTAAATGGCTCAAAACTTCTAAAATTCATAAATAATTAATACAAACTCCAAATCGGGCCATTCAACTTGCAAAATTCATCTAAAATTGAGCTCTACATGTTTGTTTACTTGCCATGTACTATCTATTTGGTTTTTATTAGGGTTTTCCTTGTTTTGTGTGGCAGCGTGTAGATTCACCGTTTCATAAGATCGTGATCGCAAGGAAAAGAGTTCAGAAGATTGTTTGAAGAAGCAAGGCAAGTCACACATTCCCCTTTGAGCATGTTGAACCTATTTTATAAATGGTTGTACCATTTGCAAATAAATTGCATGTTTTGCTAATTACATGGGAATAGAGATTACCACCTGCTTGCTTATGCCATATTTACTTGACATCCATTCTTTGTTAAACTTGGGTGATAACTTGACTAGCTTGTGCTACTTATGTTGAACTTGCTAGAATTATGATATGCTTATCCATGCTTAATTACCACTAGCTCACTTAATGGGATAATTACACTATCTACATTTAGTATCTTAATGAGCTACGAGCTTGAGGCACCTAGCCATGTTTTATTGGTCGTAAGTATCCAACTAAAATATGGCTTTAATAGTGGGTTGTCGGTGCATAGTTCTGCTTGTCGCACCCATGGCTATTAAGGATCGGTTCGCGGGAAATCCTAGAAGACTTACCGTGCTTACCACAAGCAAGAATGAACAACTGCTGGACTTGTAGTATAGATTTTCCCTTTCTGACGTTCCCAGGCGAGGGTGGCATGATAGAGTTGGGTCGGTCGGGGTTTATTGGTTGATCGGCTGCCGGATTCACCACGACGCACGGGGGGCTACCCATCTTGGTTTAAAGGTGGGGGAGAAACCTCAGCGTGATGCGATTGGTTAGGGAGAGTTATGCGAAGGGTCTTGTCACAATCACTCGCATGGTGACGTGTCAGGGATAGCACGGTGACATACGGTGGATTGTGTCTTGTGGGTACAGTTGTACACCTCTAGGCAGAGTAAAACTATTCGAATAGCCGTGCCCGCAGTTATGGGCTATTGACCAGCTTCATCGTGATTAGTCCCACATTAGTAATTAATTTGACTTAATGAACTGATGTAGTTCACGTGGTTTGGTCAACGTGGTGTAGCGTTGTTCAGTGGATATTTAATCTTGCCTTAACTAATCAACGGTTTTAATGTTTGCGAATATAACTGTTTATAAATGCCTTTATACAAATAGCCACAAACCTCTCTTTGTCTTTCCTTGCATGTCTGCATCGTTGGTGTGGCTTGTTGAATACAGTGGTTGTATTCAATCTTGCTATTTTTCTCTTTACAAAAGTGTAGTGCTTCTGAGCTGAAGACGAAGTTAGAGGACCAAGGCTTATACCCTAGTTAAGTTTTTGCTTGTGGAGTGGAGCTGAAGCCCTACTAGGATCGTCTTTTTCTGCTGCTGCTATTTTCTTTTTGGTGTGAGGATTAAGTGCCTCTTCTGTAAGTATTTACGATTTATTTACGTTTGTATTAATTTGTCGTTTTGTGTACCCTCGCTTGATTCCTGGACAGGGACTTATACACAAAATAGTCTAGACATTTGGCTAAAATTTTTGGGCGTGACAAGTAGGCGGGGGGCAGCGCTTTGTGAGGGAAGCAGGCAACGATGCACAGCCCCTCCCTTGGCACTCTCCTTTCCCCTATCTACAACGGACTCGAAGGGCGGTTGCGTACGCCGGTGGATCAGGTTCCGATGGTGGATCCAACAAGAGCCATGGTATTAACTATTCCCATTAATACCTTGGGTTTGAGTCGGGCATACCCATGGGTATAAAATCTAACCCACACCCATACCCATCGGACGTGGTTTCCGCGGATACCTGAACCCATAGGTAAAATTGCCATTCCTGATCAAGATATCCGATATGATACGAATTAGAAAACGTATATTTTGAGGGAGTCGATGTGGACTTATTCCACCAGAAAACTGCAGCATAGGACGGAGTGGAATTCCACGGTAGCTGCGACTGCGCCCACGGGAAAGCGATTCCCAGCCCATTCCACCCCCTTCCATTCCTGTGGGCCATTCCGAATCCAGCCAACCAACCAGCGCAGCGCCGCAGCCGCACCCGCACCCGCATCGTATCCACTCCTCTCCCCGCCGCGCCGCTCCGCATCCCGCACCCGCCCGCCAACGACGAAGATGGCCGCCGCCGCCGCCGCCGCCGCCATGGCCACCGCCACCTCCGCCCACGGCCGCGCCGCCGCTCCGCATTAGCAACGCCGGTAGGAGGAACCGACGAGTGCGGTGCGCCGTCGCCAGCGACGTGGCCGAGGCCCCGGCGGCGCCCGGGGCGCGGGTGTCGGCGGACTGCGTGGTGGTGGGCGGCGGCATCAGCGGGCTCTGCACCGCGCAGGCGCTGGCCACCAAGCACGGCGTCGGCGACGTGCTCGTCACGGAGGCCCGCGCCCGCCCGGTGGCAACATCACCACCGTCGAGCGCGCCGACGGGGGTTACCTCTGGGAGGAGGGGCCCAACAGCTTCCAGCCTTCCGACCCCGTCCTCACCATGGCCGTACGTCTTCTTGCTCCCTTCTCCATTCTCCTCCCCCCCCCCCCCCCCCCCCCTCTGATTTTCTCGCGGCGAGGATATGAATGAATGGTGGTGCATGGATTGGGCGCGCAGGTGGACAGCGGGCTCAAGGACGATCTCGTGTTCGGGGACCCCAACGCGCCGCGGTTCGTGCTGTGGGAGGGGAAGCTAAGGCCGGTGCCGTCCAAGCCCGGCGACCTGCCGTTCTTCGACCTCATGAGCATCCCCGGCAAGCTCAGGGCCGGCCTCGGCGCGCTCGGCATTCGACCGCCGCCTCCAGTTTGTGTGCTCTCTTCGTTGTGCATTCTTGATCCCGTGTGAAATTCGATTGTGCTGAGCGTTTCCGGCGAAGGTTTCAGGGGCGTGAGGAGTCGGTGGAGGACTTTGTGCGGCGCAACCTCGGCGCGGAGGTCTTTGAGCGCCTCATCGAGCCTTTCTGCTCAGGTGTTTATTGTAGTGTGTGCAATTGCGTTTTTGTTTCCGATGATTCCGATAAGAATACGTTAATTTCGGTGCTTAGGTGTGTATGCTGGTGATCCTTCAAAGCTCAGTATGAAGGCTGCATTTGGGAAGGTGTGGAGGCTGGAGGATACTGGAGGTAGCATTATTGGTGGAACCATCAAAACAATCCAGGAGAGGGGGAAAAACCCCAAACCACCGAGGGATCCGTGAGTGAGAAATTGTCTTTGTTGGATTAATCGTCCACTGTGTCATACTGATATGCCCTCACCATTTTTTAGCCGCCTTCCAATGCCAAAGGGGCAGACAGTTGCATCTTTCAGGAAGGGTCTGACTATGCTCCCGGATGCTATTACATCTAGGTTTGTTATCGTTGTCTTTGTAATTTACCTAGTTGTTCAACTATGGATATGAGGTGCTGTAGATCGTTCAGATAGATTTACATTGGACAACAATCTAGGTAGATTAATTGCTATTGCTTGCTGAATTAACTGTTGCACTTGCATAATTGCGTCAGCACATGAAGCATGTGGATATATTTTTCAATCATTTATCCCGCAATAACACAATTTCGACACCAGTGCTTCTCCTTTTTCATCCTGTTTCGAGCATACAAAAGAGGCATTCTTTGATAGACAGTTCATGGTTTTGTGGGTTAATATTCATTTGCATTCTTTGAGGGACAATTCGTACACCCTAACATGAACTAGTAATGATTTGGGTGCTAGGTTTAGCTTAACCATATGTTCTGCATTTCCTCCATTTTCAGGTTGGGTAGCAAAGTCAAACTTTCATGGAAGTTGACAAGCATTACAAAGTCAGACAACAAAGGATATGTATTAGTGTATGAAACACCAGAAGGGGTAGTCTCGGTGCAAGCTAAAACTGTTGTCATGACCATCCCATCATATGTTGCTAGTGATATCTTGCGACCACTCTCAGTAAGTTATATATTTAATTAACTTTCTGTTCCCAAAATACACTGCAGCACTTCATTTCTTCCTGAGGTCCTTGATTCATTTATTGGTAGACAGGAAGTAGTATTCATTTGCACTTTTTAAGGGATTAATTCAACATATCCACTGGAAATATACACATCCTACACATCCTGTTAGCAGACTTGCTAAACAGCATTTTGTTTGAGTTGACTGGCATCTCAGCAGCCAATTACTATCTTTAGGGGACACGCCACATTCTTAATAAATCCTGTCGGAAATCACTTTTTGATTTTTATAGATTAGTGTTGTTATAGAATTTGGCTTGGTGATCTACTTGGTGAGGTTAACTGATTCACAAGTCGGAAAATTTCTTCACCAATCTAGCAGTATGTTTTTAAGTAAGTGTGTTGGTACTTAATTCTAAATGTCTTGCGCATGGTAACATACCATATGCAAAAATTCCTTGGTAACCAAAATTTATACTGTAAGTTTTAACTGTCTTTACACTGTTAATTTTAGACATACTTCTTCCTTGCTTGTTCATTGAATTTGTTTCCCCCTTCCACAGAGTGATGCAGCAGATGCTCTGTCAATATTCTATTATCCACCAGTTGCTGCTGTAACTGTTTCATATCCAAAAGAAGCAATTAGAAAAGAATGCTTAATTGATGGAGAGCTCCAGGGTTTCGGCCAGCTGCATCCGCGTAGTCAGGGAGTTGAGACTTTAGGTATTTATAGGAATTTAACCTTATTATTCTTCTAACATATAAAATAACTAATCTTTCTTGTCTAGTTTGCATTTATCGTGGGATTAATTTTGGTTATATTTTTCTTACAAGTTTGTGGTATTCTTTTGTATAGGAACAATATATAGCTCATCTCTCTTTCCAAATCGTGCTCCAGCTGGAAGGGTGTTACTTTTGAACTATATAGGAGGTTCTACAAATACAGGGATTGTTTCCAAGGTATCACTGTCAAGTTGTTTATTTTGTGACTATATGATTACAATATCCTGTTTTGCAACTCCAGCTGCTGTTAGACTGTCATAATAAATCTGCTACTACATGTTTGCAGACTATTTGACTGCATTTTAAAACTCCGATAGCCTATAATTTTAGTTGCCTGCTACTGGGTGTATTTCTAGTGATTCCATCATGTTTGCAGACTGAAAGTGAGCTGGTCGAAGCAGTTGACCGTGACCTCAGGAAGATGCTGATAAATCCTAGAGCAGTGGACCCTTTGGTCCTTGGCGTCCGGGTATGGCCACGAGCCATACCACAGTTCCTCATTGGCCATCTTGATCATCTTGAGGCTGCAAAATCTGCCCTGGGCAGAGGTGGTTATGATGGATTGTTCCTCGGAGGGAACTATGTAGCAGGAGTTGCCCTGGGCCGATGCGTTGAAGGTGCATATGAGAGTGCCTCACAAATATCTGACTACTTGACCAAGTACGCCTACAAGTGATCAAAGTTGGCCTGCCCCTTTTGGCACATAGATGTGAGGCTTCAAGCAGCAAAATTTCATGGGCATCTTTTTTTCCTGATTCTAATTAGTTAGTTTAGAATTGTAGAGGAATGTTCCTTTTGCAGTTCATAATAGTTGTAAGTACTAGTAAGAACAAATCAACATCATATTGTCCTGCAGAAGCAGTGAAAAAAATGAATTCTTTTGTATGTGGCATCTCAATCGTCCGCAAATTCGGTTACTAGTACTACTGTGTCATATGGGAACACATGAGAACGCAGCAATCTGTTTAGACTCTTCCCAGACATCCCCCACTGTACCGTTTCACAGTGTGATCTTTGTGAAAAGAAAAAGAATGTGTTTATTTTGATACAGTATTTGACTACCTAGATTATTGTAAACTAGTGTTGAGCTATATTCCTCATGGCTCTTTTCTAAAACAACAATACAAATTGAAGTACAAGAGTACTTAAAATTTATATATTCCAAGGACCGTACCAAGCAGTGTTCTTAATTAATTTGAGATAACACGATCCTAGGAAGAACTAGTACTAGCAAACAATTAACAATCAACACAAACACTTTGGCTTGAACTTGAAGGATGCCATCATCATGCATGCAAAATGTACACCACACACACACATGCATGTGCTAGCTGTGATCACTTCTGAACCTTATTTTTTTAAAAAAAGCCTAGCATGATCACAGGATGACAACTGAACACACACACAAATGCTGAAATGCCTCTAGCTGCACACACATTGTCATTTGTCAAAGGCAGAAGCAATGAATGCAGTGGAGGGATTTGATGCACAAGAAACTGAAGCAGGTCACCGAGGATGAGGGATCCCTGCCTCCCTTGCTATTCCTCTTTTGCTTTGACTGCATCGATCTGCAATTCTGCATCTCTGTCTTGCATATCATGTCCCTAGCTGCAGCCCGGCCGGTGAACAGACTGAAGACAACCATGGAGATCATCGGCCATGCATGGACAGACAACAAGGGCACAATCATTATTAGCTAGGGTTCATTGTTGCATGGATCCAACATTGCAAGTTTATGCCAGCCAGTAGCTTTTGAGCCTTTTGTTTCTCCAGCTAATTGGTCTGGAATGGATTACTGAAATTTTTCAGATCTCTGTCAGCTGGCCAGCCATGCATGCATGGAAACAAGGCAGGAGAGGAGACAGCTTTTGCTGCACAGCCGCATTGAGGAGTAGAATTTCATGGAGGCCAAGGAGTTGTGAATTGTGTGGTTATACATGAGGAGCAGCTAGGTAGGGGTCCTCAGAATGATGTCTTGCATCTTTTATCGTGCACACATCTCAATGCAATGTTGTATGTATAAGTTATAGCTAGTCCAATGTGGCATATATATGTCAGCTAAAATGCTAGCTATTTCGACCTTTGTCTACAGTTCATCGACCAGCTCTTTATTCAGGTTGATGACACTATTAGCTAGGTGCATTTGGCTTCTAAGCCGATAATTGATTGCAATGTTTAATTCTTTGTTAAGTTTTAATTAAGACCGATGGTGAACTGTGCATGCATGATCAAGTGCCTTGGGGTTTAATTTGTTTACTCTCCAGTGTCCTAGCAGCTAGCAAAGATGATTCTATTTTGATTAACTGCTACTAGGTGAAAACACACACTCGCATATTGATCCATGCATCTTCTGGCCATCATTTGCTAGGGGATCTAGATCTCTGCATATGTAGGGGATTCTGAGATGCAGGGAGCAGCATTACGTGAAACATGGACGCCTAGCTTAGATTTGCAAGCAAGCTTGCTCTGCACATAAAGAGCAGACGACACTGTCTGTACTATGAATGAAACTATATTTAGAATGAGACTAGGCATGGGACATTCGATCAGAGTTACCCCCTCCTTGAGAAATACAAGGGGCGCGTATTATTTTTTGACGGTCTTCAATATTAAGGTCTGACCATTACTTTTTTTTTATGATATATAACATTGACAACTACAAAATTAACACCATTTTTTTCAAGAAAAACTTTTAAATATGAATCCATTTGATACCACTTGTATAGCACTAAACATATATATTATTTATTTATTTATTAGTCAAAGTTTATAAATGTTGACTTTTCCAGTTACACACATGCTTATATTTTCTAACAGAGGGAGCAAATTAAAGGATAGTCAACTGTTTCAGTTGATCAAAATGAAATATTCACTAAAATAAAGTGAAACAAGTTATTAAAACATGAAACATTTTTTTAACAAAAATAAGAAACAAATTGAGTTTATAAATTGCAACATCACAAAATACTTGGTACGACATTTAAAGGACACCACATGCAACATTCGCAAAATGAAGCACTGGAACATGAAAAATATACTTATCGAAATATCTAAATAGCACCATGTAGAACATCCAAAAAGATCCATTGCAATTAGCAATCCAAATTGGCATGCTCCCCTAGCAAATCGTATAGCTCAGGCCAACCCAAAGGTCCACACTCCACATACGACAATGGTACACTCTAGATAGGGGCCACGCGTCGCTTCGCCCCAGGGGCGACATGGGCGGCAAAAGCAGCCGCGTCACCCCCTCCCCCCCTCTTCTCCTCTGCCTTGTCGCTGCCTGAGCAGCCGTCGGTGACGAGGCTCTCCCTCCTCGCTCGTGGTCATGGCGGCCAGGGCGCCAGTGCCCAGATCCGGCGTTGCCACGACTGGATCTGGCCCCCCGTGGTCAGATCTGGTGCTTCCAGTGGTGGATCGACGCAACAGCGGCGAGTTGGCGGTTGAGCGGGGTGGCGGGGTGAGGGGCGTGGCCAGCAGGGGAGGGAGGAAGGCACGGCCGACGACGGAGGGAGGCCGACACGACGCGGTGTATGGCTGGCTACAGAGGGAGGCTTGCGGTGGTGGAAAGCTAGCACGATGCAATCGTCGAGGTTGGGCCACGCGGGCGATGATGATGATGGTGGCGGCTGCACCAGATCTGGCACCCGTGAGGCCAGATTCGGCGTCCTCGGGGCTAGCTCCTCGGGGCCTAGCACGTGGAGGAGTGGCGACCAATTGCAACGGTGGTCGTGAATGGTGAGGATGTCGCCATCAAGCGTTGTTGGCTGCGGTGTGGTTAGGAGGGAGCGGCTTCGACGACGACCGGGTGTTCATCGATTTATGTCTCCTTCCTCCTGTGCTTGCTTGCTGGTGAGGCTAGGCAGCGGCGAGGCGGCGGCGATGATGGGAGGGAGCGGCCATGGGTGGCGGTAGCTCCTCTTCTCTTGTTGAAGGGAGGACGACGTTGTCGGCTGCGGTGCGAGTGGGAGGGAACGGCTTCAACGACAACTGTGTGTCCGTCGACATCCATCCCCCTCCTTTTGTGCAGGGGAGAGGCAGCGATGTTGCTGAGGTCTGTGGAAGGAAGCGTGAAGGTGTCCCTCCAAGGTGGCCTCCTGCTTGCTTGCCGGCCGACGGTGGGGTGTTGGTCGGTGGCTGTGCGCCGAAGGTGTTCGAAGGGTGGGGCTGCTGGTTTTGACTGTGATGCTTTGACATACGAGGGTTGGGAGATTCCGGGTGAAAGCCTAGTCCTTTCAAGGCTGACAGTGGAGACACTCTCGGGAGTCGTAACCTAGCTAAGGGCATTGTCGTGGAGTCTCTTCCCTACATGGTGGAATCCTCAGGTGAAAACCATGCCCTGGTTTCGCACGGCAGGCGACGGCAGTGCCATCGGCGTCGTAACCTACCTGAAGGCATCATTTGGAGGTCCATTTCCAGCTAGACTCCTATCCAGACTTTGTCCTCTTGTGATAACGTCCTAGGCGTCTCAAGTTGGCCATGTTGACAGGCCTAGTGGGGGAGAGCGGATCCATTCTTCTCTCTCACCCTCTCCCTCTGCAACCCTAAGATGTGGATGGAGAGGAGTGTGTTGGGTGTCGTGCTCCTGTTTGCTCCCAGCAGCGGGTGTCTGTGTCATAGGCGCTTGGCTTGGATGTCCTTTTTATTTTTTCTAATTATAGTCTCCAGGGCTATTTTCTTGTAATTTTTTCCTGCTATGTCAATATGAAACCTCGCACTGTCCTGTGCGGTTCATTTCAAAAGGAACACGACAATGGTTCCCACGGTCCCATCACCTATTGCCCTTTCTTCTCTACTCCTACCGTAATTTTATGCGCGAGGAGCTTGTCGGTTGCAGCGGGGCATGTTGGCATGCACTGGGAGGTCGGGGGTGATGGGCAGAGATGGTGGAGGAGGCCGATACATGGGTGGATGGCATTAGGAACCCGACTGCATGGTGGGGTGATTGACACGGAAGCCCTGTGCGAGCTTCCTGCACGGTAACTGCGTACAGCGCTGCTTGAAACAACTGTTGTGACAGTGACAATGGAGGCAGGATGTGGTCATGGTGTGCCATTGCATGGTCAGACGGTCTTGGATGAATTAGCCGGGTGAGAGGTCGGACAAGACGGACGAGAGGAGCGTACCGGAAGAGAAGGTGTAGAAAGGGATGAGAGGAGTAGATAAGGAGATGGAGAGAGAAGGGAGATGGGGGTGGGTGACTCAATGGTGTGTGCGTCTGATTTTTCACGCATGATCAGACACTCAATGGATAGCATTATTGTAATATTTATGGTGCATTTAGTGTCAATGGAGATAGACATGAACATATATAGTCATGTGAAAATTTTGTATATAGCTTTCGTAGCTATGTACATCCTGGTACGTTAAGCATCTCTGCCAGTTCATAGCGTGCGGTTTGGGTGAGAAAATTTATTCAAACCCCTATGAACCAATAGGGGTGGAGAATATCCCTCTGGCTCAAACCAAACCGGCAGCAATAGGTCACTTTCTGTATACTATACTAGCATGTCACTGGCGAAATTAAAGTTTGATCTTTTATATACCACTAGGAAGGTAGCCTTATTTAAAAGTTACGCGGCACAGTTGCTTGAATTTCTTAAATTTTTATTACGAACGTTTACGAGTGGATGATATTTTTAAAATAATTCTTTGACTCTATTTTAAACATGTTTTCGTTTCTAATTGGTTAGCATATTTCTTGAAACCGTCCAGCCTTTTGAATATATGAGAAAAAGTGTGTCACGATAATGAAACAATAATGGAATAATGGAGTTGATTCGTATCTATTTGTATTATATCTAATTTTTTAACCGGGATATAGTTTTTTTTTAAAAATACTACCATGATAATTTCTAGAGCACCATATTATTGGTTATATTTTGACAATATCTATAATTTAGCATCTGTTTTTTTCAACACCTAATCGTTCATAATCACATGAGACACCTTTACTAATTAATTTGAAGAATGCATCTATTTTTCAAAACTTATTTACAATAACTAATTTGTTGAAATATTTTTAGTCACGTTAATGGAGTGTATGACATACATCCATCAAATTATGCCTGACATGCTGGAATTCATCGACTGTTTATTGCGTATGTTACTTAATTGTTCATTTGCTGTCAAAACTATTTGGCAAAGAAAAAAACATATATATATATATATATATATGGCCATAAATCTCATGATGGATTAAGGGGTTATATTATAGCAAGATCATTGGTTTGAAATATTTTTCATAATTTTTTCACATCTATGTAACATTTATGCTGCCCACTTCTCAATACCAATGAAATAGTTGTAAAAATCCAAAGAAAAACTTTGAGAACCTTAATCTCAAACAAATTAAAATTAAATCAGATCTACTTAAAAAACACAACTAAATTGTGTTGTTTTCATTTATTTTACATATGTAGATTTAAATTAGCGTTGCATAGTTGTTGAGTGATATTTGACACCTTAAATATGATGTGAAATTATTTAAAATATTATCATAATATTAATTATTATATAGGCCTCATGTATTGTGATATATTTAGGAACATAGATATTAATGGTTTATTTAATTAAAGAAATATGACTGGATCACAAATTAGATATATAATTTTAAAATAATTTAAAGATAGAACGTTTAAAGAGCATCGATTGGATATCTTATGTTTACATCGTAGAAGATATAGTTTAACTGCGTATGTTTGCGTAAATTTATAAAGTATATATTTTATTTTTGAATAGTAGAAAAATCTTATTTTAAAGATATTATTTTTCAATGACACTATATACTTATGTTTTTTTTACTTTATCGCTTTCATCATAAGCCCATACATAGTTTTCTTTTTCTTTCAGTGAACAGTAAGTAACCTTCATTGTTTTTTTCCAGTCGTACGTATGTACGTATGAAGTACTTATATTTTTTTCCTTTTTCAGCCCACAGTTATACGTATACAGGAGGAATGTGTCAGTGGTGTCAGTGTTATCAATAAGACATATCTTCTATATATGAGTTTATGGTATACGAAAATGCCATATATCTAATAGTATATGAAAAGATATCCTTTGATTAAATAACTACGATGGATGGATAAAGAAGGAAATTATTTTTTTCGGAATAGAAAGTGTTCCGGATAAAAAAACGTTAAGTAGAGTCCTACTCGAACGCTACGAGAACTACTTGGATCGTATCCATACTTGTCTTTCTAGTTCTACTTGGATAAAGGGACATCCGAGGATATAAATACAAGACCCCTTAGGAGTAGAGGGGAAGGCCAACAAAGGCCAACAGATACCAAGTCAGAATACTAACCTAGACAGATCTAATCTAGAGCCACAATGACCGACATGAAGATCTAGAGCTATCTTTAATCTCACCGAGTTCATATTCGAGGAAGAAGACTACGCTAGCCGTCGACTACTTGTTCGAGCTCCATGCTACGAAAGCGACGTCAACTAGATTAGATCATCCCAAATATTGTACTCGTATGATACTGATATATAAAGACAACCCTGGCTTTGGCCAACAGGAGCAGGGCTATTACCTATCAGTTAAGGGGCCCGAACCTATATAAAAATCTCTGTCTCATGTCTCTTTTACCTCAATCTCGCGTATACCCTGATTCCAACAAGTCCCATGCTCTACAAATATCGTGGTTGGCGTATAGTCCGTCGACAGAATGTATTACTTTCATAAAAAAAATACATCTAATCTAATTTAATGGTTTAAAATATTGGATCCATCAATTTAAGTGAAAATCGACGGTGAGATTAAATAGCGCCTTTGAAATTTTAGATATTTTCATTTTGTCAATCCCTAAAATGTTTGAATTTTGCAATTTAGAACTAACAATGCTGTGCACGCTGTACAGCTCGATCGACAGCATGCATCGATGAGAGTATAGTATTAATTGGCATACATGCTTACTCATACTAATTCAACAGGCACGTATTGGTAGATTAATTCAACAAAGCTCACCAAGGAAAGAGAAGATGGGATGCGTCTCATGAGTGAGAAGTGAGGGTTGCATCCAATTGTGGACGGCCAATGACGTTTCTTTAAAGATAGAATGACCTAGAATAACATCATTTAATAAAAATTGAGGGTCTGATTTTTCTTTCTGAATTTTCTAATAGGACCAAGAGAATATAACGATATATACGAAGATTAGGAGGTGGTTATTGTTTTTTTTTAATGTGAGATAGATCTAATGGTTAAAATTAATGAGGCCACCAAAACCAACGGTTTAGATGTTATGTTTTTTCTCAGAATTTCTTGAATTTAACGTAGCGCCACGTGATGGCCTAAGAGCGTTTGTAGAAGTGCCACGTGACGATTTAAAAGCGTTCGTAGGAAGTTATAATGGATTTTTAGTATATAATAGATAGATAGATAGATAGATAGATGGAGTTTGTGCGCTGATCCCTTCAATATTGTTTCCATCTCCTTATTGACCAATGAATGATTTAATTTTCATCAGCCTATAATTTTTTCCCCTTTCTTCCTCTTTAATATTCCATTATCACTATCTTCCTACCATGCACGTCTCCCGTATAGCCTCTTCCCCTTCTATTATATGCCTTAGTACTAAAACCCCTTAAGAGAGCTTTGTTCCCTCCAAATAGGGAATCTAATGTTTTGCATAATACCCTCAAAAGCATACATATAACACATATGAATGTACACGCCCACATTATGAAGATCAGCAATTAATCTGTGAACTCACCAACATATTATTAAAAGCGCATTCATATATGTATATAATTACAGGCATCAGGATTTAAACTAGTAATGTATCCACGACAACTCCATCACTATGCTAAAAGTGATTCTCTAATTTCCAACATTCAGTTATGAGTTTGCTCCAAAAGTCGCAAAGTTTAATTAGTTCCGGACAATCGTGTGCCGCGCGGAAAGGAAAAGAAAGGAGGTTGACAACGTGAGCCCGTGGCCACACCTGTTTTCACAGGCCACGACAACATGAGATGTGATGATGCGAATCAGCAGGCTATGAGCCGATGGATGATAGAGGCGACCGACCGACCGAACGGGGAATGAAGCAAAGCGACGTAAGCGATGTCGCACTACTGTCCCAATCTGCTCCCTGCTCAACTACGCTTAGAAAACCGTAAAATTTGTAAAGGAGAGCTAGCTGCTGCTAATTGCAAGAGCAAGACAACGTTCTTTTATGTCTCGTTGCTGTCAAAACCCAAATAATCTTTAATGTTTCCAGCACACACGCAATGACGCAAATTGATAATTTTCTTTTCCTGGAACGAACCAAAAGGGCCTGCACTGAATAAAGAATCCTGCAGCCTAGCTAATGAACATACAGATACACAAGCACAGAGTTAGATATAGTAGCTTGTTTCTTTAAATATGTTTGTCCCATTGTCATCTATATCCTGATGAGCTCGAAAACGAGGCAGCCGGGTATGTCCCATGTGTGCCTGCTAAAAGTTGGTGGTGAGCTATAAAACAATGCGCCGCTTGTCTGAAGAAAGGCCATGCATGCATATATGCAGTTTGATCTGCAGCGAGCGGTAGGAGGAGCAGTTTGCTTTTGCTTCCAGCTGAATACTGCTGCATGCATAGCTGCTCACTCACTCGATCGCAATCTTCACTCGCACAAAAGGGGGGAGAGGGAGATCGAGTTGGCTCTGCCTGCTTTATGATTCGTCTTGTCTCCTTCTATGCATCGATCGGCAGCTTCTCGAGGAAACCTTATTGAGAACAATTTGTCTGGTTAATGGCCGTCGTTTCGATTTGTCTGGTTATCCGATCCCATCAGTTAATTGACTAGTCGTCAACTAATACGTTACACGAGTTATTTTTTTTGGGAGCAATGCACAAGTTATTCATTAGTATTGATACATAACAATATTAAAAGTTTTAATCGTATGAAGAATAGATTGGTTAATTTTTAAATTATGGAGGGCTTAGATTAAAACAAGACTCCATGTTATTACACCTTACTGATTCTTGGTTTTGAATTCCGGAATTAACTTATTAAAATGCTAAATTGAGGGTTTAAAATGGTACAACTTAATATTCATTAATTTCGAATTTTAAATTATTGACTTTTAAAAACTAAAACTAAGACTAAATAGTCCACAATATTTACAAGAAAAAAAGTCCATTTTACTCCCCCAAACTAGTTGACTAGATCACTTATTTCCCTAAACTATTTTTTGACTTATTTTATCCCCTAAACTATTGAAAATGGTTTATTTTATTCTTTAATAATATTTCTGTTTTATGTTATGTTTTATTAAAGTTGTATTCTAGGCTGAAATTTTTTTAATCCATAGATGACACGTTATCTAAGTTCAAAAATATTTTCAAAATTTTTCATTACTTTATTTGAACTTTAAAATCTTGATGTTTAAATCAATTTTAAGTGTTTTCAACCTATGTAAACAGTGAGAAAAAAATCTTTAAAAAATGTTGAGACGCTAGTTATAATGCATCATTCTTTCAAAATTTCATTGTAAAATATGACTTATATAGAGAGAAATGAAAAAAATAACATTAGAGATAAAGTGAACCGTTTTCAGTAGTTCATGATGTAAAACGAGAAAAAAATAGTTTAAGGGGTTAAGTATTTTGGTAAAATTTTTTGGGAGAGGAAAATACAACTTTTTTTATTTACAATGATATGTTTTATTTTAATATGGGCTTTTAATATTATCTATGCTTATAATAATTGGATCTAACTAACTAATCAATGGCTCCTACATCTTTTTGATTAGCGTAGAAGAGCGTTCAATTAGTAAGCGGGGGGGGGGGGGGGGGGGGGGGGGNTGTTGTGTACATTGCATCAAACTTTGCATGTGAAACCACAAGGATATGGACGAGACTTAATTTTGTTTTGCTCGATGTGAATTGATTGCCCGGTGTACGAATCCAAAAACCTAGCAAGAATCTGATCAGGGGAGAGGAGAAAATGTAGAAGCAGGTTCAGTGTAGGTAGCTAGGGATCAATCAATTGTTCTTACGCTCAATTAGCCGCAAAAGGTGAAGCGAATGGTTTTTGTTAGGCATTGATCAATTCATTTATACCTTGTATTAGTATATCCTACTTTGTACTCTCTCTGTCTAAAAAACATAATCCAAAATAAGATAAAATATTATCTAGTATAACAAATCTGAATATGACTCATATATTCAGATTTGTTATATTAAAATATTCATCTCATCCGAAGTTAGATTTATTTTAGACGGAAAAAATAGTTAGATAGCTCTAGTTGTGTACATTACATGGGCTATAATTACAATAAATTATATGTTACAACATCAACTTAATTTTAATTTTTATCTTTATAAGTTTAAACACAACTTACCATCTTACTCTAGCCAATAGCTGTACACTGCTGCTGCCTGCTACCATCATCGTTGCCTGCAGCAGAGGCAGCAGCAGTTATGTCTGGAATTGCATCTGCGTGAAGCTACTCCACGTTCTACTGCTGCTGGGAAGAGGAACAGGAGACGTAACTGTGCTAATAAAAGCGCAAGCAAGCAAGCAAACAAAGAGGGAAGTTTAGCTTGTGTTTTTTTTTTCCGTCCTGCTACAGGGAATCGAAGTTTAGGAGAGTACAAAAATAGCCATAGCTAGGCAGGAAACTTACTGGCAAATTAAAGTGCATAGTATAGGTGAGGTGGTCTCACTTTTGTCGCCGCCCCTTCTTAATCTGGAAGCCTTCCTTTTCACAGAACACCAAACTAATTAACCAACATCTTGATACTATATATATATATATATATGCTGAAACAATATAATTAATTACACCCTATAGGTTACTTGTATATCGTCCTAGCTGATGTCATGGATTAATTTTGCACAAGTACGTAGTGCTCGCTTTCGTCCTTGTACCATCGAGGCGTCGTCTATGTATCATCCATCGATTGATCCGGGGCCCGCGGCAATGGCTAGCTAGCTATTAGCAAGCTAATTAAGGTCCTACTAGATCAGTAGATCACTATAGGTCTAGTGCGAAACGGGCGAAGATAAAAAAATAAAAGAGGCTAGTGCGTGGCGGTCACGAGCTAGGCGGCAATTTGGGTGGCGAAATTGGACATATATTCGACGCGAAAACGACCCCCGGCGGCGACCGATGTGATCGACGGGTCGCGAAAGATGATCCGCGCGGCTTCTCTCTGTATTGTCTCATCGGTCGTGAGATACACTTCATTAAGTAAAATGATAAGATGTGTGTGGTTTTAATTTTAAGGCTTTTCATGTTTAATTTTTAACATGTTTATAATTTTTTTTAAAAAAATATTTGAAGACTCCTCTTCCGAATCTTTGTTTTTTTTTCGATCGCGTAACTAGATCATCATGCATATCGATGAACGAATTGAAGCTCCGATCGATATAATTAATCCATCGCACATCCGATCAATCGTCGTCCATCGGGTGGCTAGCTACTACTAGTCTACTGGAGTAGTACCCTGAATGACACGACGTACGCCCGTGCCGGTGCCGCGCTGGCCGTAGCGGAAAACGCGATCGCGAGATGTGCGTGAGTGCATGCGCCGAGGAAAGAAAAAAAAAAGAAGAAGAGAAGAATCAATTTGTGGCTGGGTCGTCGGTGTCAAGAGCTAAGCTAGATAGATAACCTTCGCTTTCAGCGAGCACGGGGTTGTCCCCTCCCGTGTCGCCTGCGTGTGTCCCCCTGCCGCGGCAAGGCGCTGCCGCTGTGTCAACCACGTCCCCGTCATCTCCCTCTCTCTTCCAGCTCCCGCCGCCCGGTTAGGATCGGTCTTACCCAACCACGCGATGTGCGTACGTACGACTGCACCGTAAGCATTTCATCTTTAGGCCGGATAAGTTTTACTTAATACACTTACAAAACTTAATTTCATCTTCAACAGCTTCTATTACATCGAAACTATCAACTTGTTATAACTTTAGCTGCGTATTGCACAAAAGTACGTGCGGTGATAGCTAATGATTTTATAAGAGAATTGCAAACTTTGTTAATGGATATGTTGGGTCATCCTTGGACAAATATGTAAATACTCACAAGGATTAAAAGATGTCTTAATTATCAAACGCACATCATATAAGTGATAAAGTTGTGGTTTTTTTTTTTGATAAAACAGTTTGCTATTACTGTAGTATTGTGAAACGTTCATCTAAATTTACTGTAAGGTATAATATATAGCTCGATAAAATAGTTGCAGTTTGTAAAACTTATTCTTTTTTAATAAAAAAAACCTAGTCCCACTGCTTTCTAACTGCATCATACCACGCACCATGCAAACCGTCGATCACGTGACGAACGGTCCGATCGATCATTCGTCAGGTATATATATAATGGATCGAGCTGACGGGCCAACGTACGCTGTTGGTTGCTTCATTATTCGGAGCGTGCACACATGATTGATGGCTGTTTATTATCGTCCATGATCGATTACAAGAGGAGTAAAGCAAGCAAGCTAATTAAGCTTGGTGTACAAGGGAGAGGGGCTCACACATGCAAGAGATTTTGGTGGTGGTGGCGGTCACACATCCGCTGCACTCGAGTGCGTCCCGTACCAACCAAACACGTCCGCTGTCATGGGGGGCAATCTATTGGGCGATCGATTAAGTTTATGCTTAACACTAATTGCACTGCTCCCACCTTGATCGATCGATCACTTAATTAATCACTAGCCTTTATGTTATGTCTAGTGCAATTAGAGAAACCTATCACACAAACTAACTACGTGCGCTTAACTAGAGTGATAATGGAATCTGATAAGTTGTTAATTAATTAAATCATGTATGTGGATTGTGGAACTGGATTTGTTAAGAAAAAGAAAAGACTTTGATAGTGAGTATGTTTTCTGTGTGTGTATATCCTAGTTCTGGTTAACCAGTTGTGTCCACCTAGATATCAAGCACAGGAAAGAATCAGCCTATTTTTAATTGAAAACAAAAACACTTGCACAAAGCAAGCCAAATTGTTCCACCGTCCTTTTAACTACTTAATTAACCTATCTAATCAGCTTGATTAATGTCTCTTCTTTAGCTTTAATTAATCCTCTCTACCATGCGCACAAATTTTTAGTTTAGCATAGTTTGGCTTTATCTAGCTAGTGCTCACCTCCAGCTATATATACACATCACAAGCTAGCTGCTCTCTTTCCTTGCTTGTTTTTTCTCAACTCGATCCATCTCTCTCTCTCGATCCCTCCATTAATTTCTACGTAAGCATTCATAGGCATAGCTATGGAGGAGTGCAAGGGCGGTGGCATGTCGCCGTCCTCCTCCATGGATAGCAGCACCCACCCGGCGCCGTCCACGACGTCGTCGGCTTGCCGGCCGCCGGCGCCGGCGGTGGCGAGGCGGGACCTCAGCACCGATCTCCGGCTAGGGCTTAGCCTCTCGACGTCGTCGTCCTCCTCCCTCCTGCAGGCCGCCGCCGCTGCTGCTGATGACAGCATCCCTTCTACGCCAAGGTTAGATTGATTTCTTAGTTTCTTGCCGCGACGCCTGCTTTTAATTACCTCTCCCTAGCTACGAAGATTCATGCTGTTTAATTTGATAAATTTTGTTTGATTTCTTCTTTCATTCGATATTGAGACCCACATAGCTTTGTTCTTCATTTAATATTACAACATATATATATATATATATATATATATATATATATATATATATATATATATATATATATATATATATATATACTCCTATATGTAATTATCCAGTTCTCGATGTTCTATGTTCTTCTATCAATCTTGGTTTGTTTTATCGGAAAATCTCCGTTTCTTTATACGAATCCATCGTGCATGCTTCTCATGCATGTAGTCTGATGGAGCTTATGTAAGTTACTTAAGTTGAAGGGAAAAAACAATTAAGAACTTGATCCGAGTTTTTCCTTCTTGTCAACACACGATCGATTGATCAAGCTGTTCTCAACTTCCCATATGTAAATCTTTCAGATCTACCATGCGTTTTCTCGCTATCCTTTCACATAAGTAGATCTTGATCACTTGCATCATTTCGACAGTGCATATATAGCTGCATATTACCTAGGCTACTACAACCAAAACTTGCAACCTACATAAAAGAAATAAGAGAAGTGCTTGAAGTTCACTGCAGTTTAATTAGATCAGACAAACCGTTCTATCACACTGCACGCACTAATCTGTTGATATGTCAATGACCCATCGTACGCTTTTATTTCTGATAAGGGACTTGATCAGTACAAATACACACATCAACAGCTACAGTCAAATTTCTCACATGAGCCAAACTTGTAGACCAATTCGACTATTCCTGTCTCTACAAACCACTTCAAGATTCCTGTTGCCATTACTGTTTCTTGGAAATACAGTGCACCCCAAAATTAATTGCACAACAGTACTCCATCCGATTGGCCAATTGGGTCGCTTGTACCCATCATCTCCATCAATTAATTAATTAATTAACAGACCTTTCAACATGAATGGGCGCCGGTGATCGCGGCGTATGCAGGAACAACCAAGTACACGCCGATTGGCCGCCGATCAAGCCCTTCCTCAGGAGCGCCCTGCAGAAGGCGTCGGCCGGCGGCGGCGCTCGCCGCCGGCGAACGCTGTTCGTGAAGGTGTACATGGAGGGCGTCCCGATCGGCCGGAAGCTGGACCTGCTCTTGCTGGATGGGTATGACAGTCTCCTCATCAAGCTCTGCCACATGTTCAAGACGCCCATCACCTGTAAGTATGCAACCAACCAAATCTGCGTTGCATTTCACCACAATTTCGAAGGGTTAGAAAATTGTATAAAACATGAGAAAGAGAGAATTAACTTAGTAAATATGAATGAACAGGTCAGCATTAGAGAAAAAATACAATATAGCATCATTAATTGAAGCTTCGAACTCATCCAAAATTGTATTTCTTGAGCGCGCGCGGCAGCGAGTAGTATAGCAACTAGTACCATTTTGCTATAGCAATTTGACAGCCCACCAACGGAGTCTGAAAGCTTTTGTTTCAAGAGTTCTTGTTTGGCACGTCGAAATCGATCGATAGATTAATTCAATTCATGTGGTCCGATCTCTCCTCGTCATGATATACACATGGCAATGGTTGTCGGGTGTTGTATATAATCATATATATTTGATATGATTAGATGCTGATGTTATGGAGTGCCATCAACAAGTTCCTGGCCAGAAGGCTGCCCATGTCCTCACCTATGAAGACCAGGACAGGGACTGGATGATGGTTGGGGACGTCCCATGGGAGTACGTCCTGACATATTTAACTGATCCATTTGCGTTTCATTTTACTTCTGATTTAACTTACTCATTTTTATTGTTTTTACAGATTCTTCCTGAGCAGCGTAAAGAAGCTCAGGATTGCAAGGATGGACAAATGCTAAAACAGTGCACTTGAATTTCTCTTTCTTTCTTTTTTTTTTCCATTGGGGGGAGGGGCCTTATTATATGTAGGTTAGTTGAAAAAGATTTTTGCTGAACCTGAGATTATACTAGCAGTGTACTTTATAGTAAAGAAGTGTAGCATTATCAGCTACCTACCGTATAGCAGAACTGATTATTATTTTTCCTCTACTTCTTTAACTGGTTTGTAAATACCATGTATTCGTTAAAGAAAGTAGAGAATTCGATAACACAAAGGTTCCATTTTACCTCGGTGGAATTAAAATTTTATGTTCTATGAGCACTTCTAATTTTTATTAGAGTTGCAAAGTCTGAATCCCAAGTTACTATACCGTATGGAAGAAAGATTTCGGTATCAATATTATATTCTTCGTCATGTTCTCTGAAAAATTGATGCACAGAACTACCATATTCATCATTTCAAAGGTAAAGTATTACTTAGAAAACTTTAGCATGACAAAACAAGGCATGACTAGAAGATAACTAACTGAATTCACTCCATAAAAGATATGAACTGGAGAAATATATTGGTAGATCGTGTTTTTGATATTGCCTTAGGATATAAACGTCAGTTGTCTCCAAGTCTACCCCAAGAGCTTGCTTTCTCGCTTGATGGTGATCCAGCGAATTGCTATAATTCCACTATTGAAAGCCTGAAAACACAAATTTTAAGTGACATTAGTTATCAATGGATATCACACATTCACACTTCAGAAGAAAACATAGTTTGTGCCAAACCTACAACTGTGAAGAACAAAGAAGAAACTTTATAATCAGCCCTGGAAAGCTACAGGTGAGCCTTTTTAGGCCCAACCCACACGGCTGTCAGATTGAGATTCAAATAATGACCTCGTATTGTCAAGGACGCTCTCCTTGTCTGTCACCCTATGGTGTACATCAGCATGTCTGCATAAGGCAGTAAAGAAATTACACGCAGAGCACAACTGTAATATGAATTGATCAAAGGCAGCAAGGATGTTTACCTCTATATTCCTCAGTCTGAAGAAGATGCTTAATTTTTGCAAGGTCGTTAACCTCTCTATTCTCTGTTCTCTAAAGTTTTCACTTTCAGTCTTAACCTCCTATCGAGCTTTCCTGCCTGACAAGTTCATCCAGCATCTCTGAGACCACATAAACCTCTAGCATATTATATGCTGAAAAGTTCGTCCAGAACATATGATGGCATGCTGAACCTTGCAATGAAGTAGGCAAATGATATATCATCAGGCAAGACGCCACGCCACCACCTGACCTTGGACCTGAACTCAACACAGCTTGTTGAAGCGATCGATTTTCATGGAGGCAACCAAGAATGACAATTCTCCAAGTGAAAACATCCTTGTAACATGTGGCATCGAACGGAGTCAAAGCTTCTGTGGAGCATCAGCATTTTGTATCCATCTCAAGAAGGGCCGGCGTTGGTGTCGCACAGCGGCACAGGCACAGCGCACAGCCGCACACACCTACAATGCCACCTGTAAGTATGGACCTGCGCTCGGTGCACTTCCTGTCCCTGCGCCGCAACTCTGTGAACAGCCCGAGAAACCTTCCGTTCCTTGCGCAGCCCACGATGAGCGCGTTCCGTTCCACTTCCAGGACGGCACGCCCCGGCATGGCATTTCGTCGAACGGCTTCGTCGAGGCCACCATGTCTCCGCACTTGGCGTACACGTCAGCCACACCGCTGTGCACGAACACGCCCCCGCGCAGCACGACCTTGCCGGCGCAGTCGTGCACCTGGCGGCCGTGGACAATGGGGGGAGACTAAGGCGCTAGCACCGGCGGAGACATGCGGGGGTTAGTACGGAGCGCGCGCCGGGAGGAGGATGCGACGGCGAAGAGAGAGAGAGAGAGAGAGGGGGTCAGAGAGAATTCGAAGGCCGCGCGAGGCGGGAGATGAGAGCGGCGTGGCGGCGCGTGGTCGCAGGACACGAGTAGCCCACAGCTCACATGGGCCAGGCCCACCCAACTCTGCCGGGTGAAAGGAAAACATCGGGAGGTCCTAGTACGCAGGCAGCACGGCCTCGTTCGGATTGGGCTTAGTTCCGGTCCATCAACAGGGGTGGGCCGTGCTGTTGGGTGGTAGACGCGACATTTTGGGCAGAGATCGAACGTATGATACGGTCATACGTACGTACAAGTCGACGTCTGTACTAACCGGTTGGCAAACGCAAAGCCGGCGAGAGATGTGAAATCACGTGTGTAATCACGGCGACGTGTTTACGCTACATGGCGGTGATGTTCGCGTACGTCGCCCCGCGCGCGCGCGCGCTACGGAGCTGGGTTTCGACTTTCTAAGCTCTCCTCGTCAGAAAACGGGTACCCGTAAATTGACATCTATACTATCTTACTAGTAATTTTGAGCTACGTTTTGCCTTGCTCTCATATGCTGATTGTGACGGCCGTTGTATTTTACAGTACCAATCAATATATACAAGTCAGCCGCGGTAAAAAAATTTCCCGACTGCTAAAACCTCTGACAGACGCTCGTGGTAAAATGAGTGTCGGTAAAAATGTTGCCCAACAGACAGTTTATCGCTGATAACTGCTCTATCCGTTTAATCTTACAAGTCATTTATCAGTCGTTTATCGTTTTTCCAAACTTCGTTAACTTTGACTAAGTTTATAAAAAATTTAGCAACATTTAAAATATCAAATTAGTTTAATTTAATTTAACATTGAATATATTTCAATAATATATTTGTTTTGGATTAAAAATACTATTATATTTTTTTTATAAATTTGATCAAACTTAAAAATTTGATTAAAAAAATCAAATAACTTATAATATAAAAATAAAAAGTGTATTTATTCCTACGCTTCTGTATGTATGTTCTAGGGTAGTATACGGAAGCCTCCACATAGCGGAAGCCTAAGCTATAGGTAGCCTCGGTTGTGGGATTATCCATTATCTTGAGAAATGCTAGCATCCTATTCCTCGCTGGAAACTGCTCCTTAAGATTTTTAAGTTTGATTAAATTTATAAAAAAAATTAGCAACATTTATAACATGAAATTAATTTTATTGTATTTTGATACAATGTTTATTGTGTATTAAAAATATTATTATATTTTACTACAACCTTAATCGAACTTAGAAAATTTAAATTAAAAAATCAAATAATTTATAATATGAAACGGTGGCTCGTTGGATTTGCGTTAGCCTTATTTGGGCTAAACACTTGGTTGGCACTCTGGGTCCTTGACATAGTCTTTCTCACTCTGTCTTGTTAGGCTTGTCTTTGTTTTGGGTGTCTTTTTCTTTAGTAAATTTCATTTAGGTAACCTTGTTTTGCTTCCTTTAAACAATATTTTTATTTTGGATTGGGGTATTTTTTTACCTTTATGCAAAGTGAAACAAAGATAAAAATATCTGGCTCAAAATAAAAATGGGTTAAAAGGTGGTCAAAACAAAATATCGATAATAAAAAGGTGGCCCAAAGTGAAATTTACTTTTTTTTATGTACGTGTCACTACTATAGAACATAAAAAAAGACGGTATTATAGGTGTCGGAAATGTTATAATTGACACTTATAGATCTTTTCCTATCTTCATGAGATGAAAAATATAGAACCGACACCTTTGAATAATTATAGGTGTCGGTTCTAAAGAAAAAAACAACATTCATAATATAGGTATCGGTTAATTAAAAAACTGACACATATAATATATTTTAGGTATCAGTTAATTAAAAAAATGGGTACCTATAATAATATATTATAGGTACTGTTTTAAAAAAAATATGGTCCCATGAAAATCAAGCTGAGCCGAATCGGCGGGGGGAGCGAGATATTTTAGCCCAACAGCCACGAGTCCTTAGGCCACGTCGTACTCCTCCTCCTCCTCTCCTTCTGCCGCCCCTCCTCCTCCTCCTCCTCCTAGAGGTTGTAGCGACCGAAGGTGGCGTGACGCTTCCGGTGCAACCCGCTCGACCGTCCGCGCAAGCGACTGGAAGTTACAACGCATGATCGTGTCCACGAACATGTGCGTCTCTTCCCTGGTGTTCCCCGGTGGCATGTCCACCATGTACGACTCAACCACCACGGCCATCACTGGTGCGATCGCGGCCTTATGGAGAATGGTCACTAAGCGGTAGTTGGTGAGGCGATGCTTGTCGCCAATGATCCAGAAGCTGAGCATGTGGTGGTCGTCATCCAGGATCTCCAGTCGCTCGAGGCACATGATCTAGCGGCGAAGAAGCTTGCGGCCGAAGCCGGTGCGGCGGATTTGGAGATTTGGGGATTTGGATTTGGGGCAATGGGGAGCAACTCGATGCATTAGCTTGAATTTTTTTGCCTCGCTGATATTAACGTCAAAATTTGGTAAACCCCGAAATCGTCATCGGCTTAGAGTTAGTATTGGCTTTAGAGTCCTGGAATCAGCCGATGGGAATTATCAATCGCCAACAATTGGATTCTTAGTGGATTCAGTTAAGGAAATTAATCTATTAAAGGAAGCTTATCCAGAAGATGTCGAGTTCAAAGAGGATGCAGCGTGGCAATATATCTATTAGTTAGACAGAGTCAGTTAGTTTCATTTTATTTTTAGGAAAATGTGTTTAGTGTCCGATCAGAACTTATGTTTTTCCTTTTATCTTTAGGAAAGTTTGTGTCATGTCCAATTAGGACTCATATCGGCCTGAGGGTATAAATATGTACACCCAGGGTCTTTGTAATCTATCTCTCGATCAATACAACTACTCTCGACGCATCGTAACCCTTTTTTTGAGTTTTTGATTTATCACCGACAGAACTTGGCACTTGACGTGGGGTTGCATCGACTTCAATCTCCGGCAAAGGGGTAAGCCCTACGTTCCGCTGGCCTGGGTGAATATATCGGCTACATTGGTGTTGTTCAAGGCTGCATCGCTTCAACCTCTTGGGTTGCTCTGGTTCGGTTGATATATTTGCCTACTTAATATTTTGATTCTATCTTTAATAGCATTGTGTTTAGAGACGCATCGGTTTAGCTGGGACTGTTTCGATTAGGTCTGATCTTCTGTCTTAGCTAATATATCTCTATAATTACAATGATGCTTTAGATAGATTTGTTACATCCATCACATTAGATAGATTTATCGACTCATTGAATATTAGATTATTATATACAATCTTGTGCTATATCAGTTAGGTTCGACCTACTAGATTGTTGTTGATAATCTAAGTCTTGTTAAGCCGATAGGTTCATGCTAATGTTTCATCGGAGGGTTAGCCGATCTTATCCGATGTGTTAAATTTTTCTTTGATGGTTTTACTGTCTTGGTTAAATTTAATACATGACCACCCTGAAAATTAATCAAAGGCTCGATTGTTTAGACCTTATACTTCCTTTTATAGTTAGTGCTGCATCAATTCGGTTTGACTTACTAAGTCGTGCTTGGAATTGTAAGAACTAACTTGCTCTTTGATTGCTGATAAGAGTAGCATCGGGGTTTCAGCCGATAAATTATGTGGACAGTGTTGCATCGGCTTATAAGGATTACATACAAGTTGGTTTTAGCCAATGACAGCAAAGACTTCATGATTATTTAATTATTTGGATTTAACGACATCAGATCTCCAGTTGATGTATGCTTTAACCATCGGATCAGTATTTATTCTATCATATCATTATTGATCGATTGATTTCCATTGGATTATATTGTTGTATTATTATAAGTTCTTACTGCTTATCCAATTGCTTTTATATGATTTATCCAAGTGTCAGAATCTACATCGGACATATAGCCGATTGCTCAAATTCCTATCAATATCGGCTAGTATCGCTACATCGGCTAATATTGCTCCATCGACTTGTCAGCCGATCGGCTATTTGATCATCAATTTATATATCTTGTCAGCTATAGGATCAAACTGATTGGCACACCCGCATTCCATCAATATTTTAGGACATGCACTGGAGCTAAGCAGATCTCCTAGGCCTTCGTGTGTTTTGACACGGTTCGCGTTAACGCAGATTTGGCACTATCGGCCTGATGCAGATTTTTCGTCAACAACTGATGATGGTCCTGAAGTACTAAATCCGATCGTTAATTCTTGTATAAAAGCAAATGAAATGAAATACCAAAGTTAGTGGTCCTGTTTGTTACTAACCATTTTCACAAGCTTTGGTGAATATTTGTATGCAGGTGAATTATAGACAAAAACCACCTGCCATGCGAAGAAACACACATCCCGCCAATCGGATGCTAGTACATGGATTGGATGGCCCACATGTCAATCAAAACCGACTACAATTGAGCTAATCCACGGTACAACAAGCAGAGAACCCACCAGGCAGCCTCTTAGCCGAAGGAGTGGCCGAGAGGTGGGGCCAGGGGGTCGGCCTACCCAATCGCCTTTGCCTCCACTCACCATTTGCCAACACGTGGAGCAAGATCCTGAAGTCCTAATGTCGGTTGTGCTTGATTCCTGGCCTAAAGAATTGTCACGACTGTCATAGGATGGCTATACAAGGATAAGCTCATTCCATTTGCAACACACACAACTCAAGTGGAGTACAAGTCACTTTCATATTTAGGCTACTCTCTAGTAGAGTTAAAATATAGGAAGAGAGTGAGAGGAAGCTCCGATAGGTGTGTCCAAGATGTTGGAGTTCTCTCCAGGAGAGGAGAGTTTCGGAGGAGTGCCGAAGATGTCGACACACTCTTCATTGGAGTCACGGAGAAGTGCCGGAGTTGTCAGCACTCTCTCTGATCTTGTACCTCGACGGATGCTTCTTTTATATAAGTAAATATTCGTGATTTCCTTTGGTATTTACTTTTTTTGTTTAAGTAAGGTAACATATCATCATTGCGGGTTTGTCATTTAGTATTTATATTTAGTGCTCTAGTACTAAGACTTTGGATAAAGAAGGAAGTTCTTGACCGAGGCTAGAGCAGTAATCGATAAAATAGACGTGGTGTCTAGGTTAGAGATTACCTTCGTTTGTTTTGTGCTCCACGGAAAGTAAGGTAGGCGGCAGGTGGTGACAGCTTGTCCATCCTTCGTATTCCTCCACGTTTAGGTAAATCATAGATCTATAGGTTGGAGTCTCTTGGCAGACCAGGGTGAATTGGTGCGAGAAGCAACTAATGGAGTTGTATCTTAACTTAATTAAGATAGTTATCCCATAGGAGTCCTCTCTATTATAAGCCTCCCATTTAGTTTTTGTCCTTGGATGAATCTTGTTCTTAGATTCTACACACACGTTTCTTGGGATTCAATGCCCTTGCAATACTCTGAGATAAAGTGCTACATCGGTATCCGTGTGCTTGTGAAATTATCTGTGACCATAGCAAATATCAACACTCACGTGCGAGTCAAGGGTGCCACATCAATGACCTAGGGTCATCAGTGTCGCCTCTGTAGTGCCAGTTAAGAAATCCGGTATCAATGGAGGTTTTTCAACCGACACCAATAATGTGTGTTTTGGTGTCCGGTGTTTCAGGCGGTTTGTAGTTTGGTTTAGCTTAGTTTTATAACGTGTCGTCTATTGGCTGGTGTTCAAGTGTTTACTTTTTGTTGAAGTTGTTGTTTTACCTTACGATCTATCAATAAAATAGTACAAAATTTTTTCTTTGTTTTTTGAAAAAAAGGGGGTTAGCATCACTTGTATCCTGCTCTGCTTAGGCTGTGTTTGGCAGCTATGTTTCCCAACTCACTTCTCTTTTTTTCGCTCGCACGTTTTTCAAACTATTAAACGATATGTTTTTAAAAAATTTTCTATATGAAAGTTATTTTAAAAATCATATTAATCCATTCTTTTAAAAAATAATTAATACTTAATTAATCATGTCTTAATAAGTCGTTCCGTTTTACATATTGAAAAGATGAGTTTCCAACCAAGAGGAACGAACACAACCTTAGAGTCTCAGTCAAACAAAAGTGACAGACTGACCACTTTGTGCTGCTACTTGCTACGTGGCAACAGCAGCAAATTAAAACTAACAACCATATTGTTTGGGAGCTAATCTCTTGGGCACGTAAAACGAAGTGATTCATTAGCGTATGATTAATTAAGTATTAGTCTTTTTTTTGAAAAATATATTAATATGATTTTTAAAATAATTTTTGTATAAAAAATTTTTATAAAAAATATTCCGTTTAGCAGCTTGAAAAACGTACGTGCAGAAAACGAGATAGGTGAGTTGAGAAAGCTCACTGCCAAACGCAGCCTATGTGCTCTGGCTTGCCCACTAAAAAAGAACCATTTGTTTGGTTGATATCAAATTCCAAGGGTAATATGAACCTTGTTCTTGTTCTGTTTTGTTTCCACGGAAACAACTGAAATACATTTCTCAAGCCTACTTGCATCATCTGGGACAAGGTTCATAGATGACAACGGGAAGAGACGTAACCAGACCAACGCAAATTGTATGAGGAAAAAAATCTCTATACATCTCACAAATTTAATTTCAACGAAAATCTAATACCATAATATTTAAAATAGAACATATATAAACTGCGTAAACATTTATACGACCTATTGTTGATGCAAAATTTGTCGCATACAAGAAAACCTGAGAGATTTACTTACTCTAATGCATGTCCTATCAATTCAGATTCAGGACGTACCAGCTAGTTTAATCTTACAACTAACAAGAATAAATAAGGAATATTAGATTAATGGGCCAATCGGTCAAGGGGCCGATATAGCTTGGTTTGCCTAAGCTGATTCCGATGGAATTTCGGATCGATTGGCTATAACCGATAGAATTTAGATATAAAAGAAATAAAACAACATCGGCTGAAACAAAGATATGATATATTTGTCAATTTCCTTAACCTTATTACAATCAATCTTGCTAGATCGGACCCAACCGAGACAGTATAAGATTGAGGGTAATGAATTCAAAGTTTTAAGCAAATATACGTATCTTTGAATATAAGCCGATGTGTTTAAGGATTGAAGCTTATCAAAGTCTCTATATGAAGCAAATAAACTAATATCGACTACAAGAAGTTAGAACATAAACTACTAGCAATCTATATCGACTACAACAAGTTAGAACATAAACTACTAGCAATCTATAATTATTTACCACAATCTAGATAGATCGGACCCAACCGAGACAGTATTAGATTGATGTAACAATTACAGAAACTAGCCGATTATGTTAAACCTTGTAAGCTTAGCCAATACAACAAGTTATGATATGATAAGCAAATAATTCAACGGCTGAAACTCTGACGAAATGATGATTAGCACCTATCGACTTGAGTAAATCTAATCAACAAGCTATAACCTAGAAGAATGAACTCAACCAAGACAGTTCGAGATTAATAACAAGAAAATTGGATTTAATTTAGCCGATTGATGATACTCAAAGTGATTGATATTTTAGATCTAGCTAAGACAACAAAAACAATCTAAGAAAAAGCCGATATATCAGATAAGCAACACATGCAAAGACTGAATCAGTATATCGAACCAAATCGAGAAAGTACCAATTCCGATGACACAAGCGAAGATGACGATACTTACTTTCTCATCAGAGATAAAACTTAACTGATGCAGCCCAACTCGAAAAGTAAGAACTCGTCGAGAGTAAAAAGGGTGGCGATGCGCCGAAAGTTGTATGTTGAACTATTGTTAATTTACAAAGACCTTGGGTATATCTATTTATACCCATAGGCTAAACTAAGTCCGACTCTAATACGATCGGATCAATACATGACTCTATCTCTAAACAAGGAAACTACTATTACAACTCTGACCCAAATACGACTCCGATTGGCTAACAAAATAAAGAAAATTATTTGAGTCTGATTCTAACACGTCTCCATCGGCTCAGGACTCTATCAATAGAAAATTGAAACTACGATACACTTTCCTTATTCCGGATAAGCTTGCCAACCGAATCCACTAAAATCATGGCCTGAACTCCATCTTTGACTCAGTCTTAACTAATGAAAATTTTTAAATTTTGCCATTAACACATGCCCCCCCAATTCTGGAGTATGGATAGACATGCTTCATAATTCCTTTGTATGGCCCATTTAGCTCTGTCGGCCCATTAGGTCACCGGCCCAATTGGCCTAGCACAACTTTTAACGCAACAAACAATATAAATAGCCTTGATGTTCGTCGGTAATCATCACACTGCCACAAATCCTTCGTTCTTCACGCTGATGAGCTCCTTTCTTTCTCTCTCCCCCGTGTCTAGGGACTTCTCTGAGCAATCTTCTCCGAGGCTAAAATCCCTTTGCTATGCCAAAAATGGTCACCACTGCTGAAATCCCCATGGTAAGAAACCTCAAGACCCTTCTTTTTCTTAATTTTTACCGCATTATGTAGAGTTAACATAGGTTTTTCTTGACTTCGCACCCCATGTTCTTCGTCTTTTACTGTTTGTTTCACTGTAGCACTTGAGAAACCAAATAGCCATCCCTACACTCGATCAACCACTGTTTTATTATCTGGGGCTTATGGGCAACGAAGATCCTATTGATTTCATCAATCCTGATACAAACAGAATCTCATTCAAGCAATGTAGCCCTTGTATTTCAGATTGGCACCTAGTTTCAGATCTTGGCCTACCAACCTACCGGGATGGATAAATTGGTATAGGCAGATGCTGCCAGCCAAGCACCAATTTTAATCCGATATCGACATAGCCCAATGCCTTGAACTTTCTCTGGCCGAGATGGAAAAAGACGAATCTCTTATTGCATCAATTAGCTACTTCTGGTCCGATATCTTGAAAGCTTTTTTATTCAATGATCGGCTGATGACACCAACACTGATGAATGTAATCATGCTTACTAGCTTAGATAGTTCTTCATTGGCTAACTTTGTCAGCTTGAGAATTGTCACAACCTGAAGTTTTCCCTTTCAAGCCTTAAATTATTAATAAATTGCCCAAAAGAAGTTGTTTAGTTTAACCTAGAGTTAATCCCTAATTAATAATCTTATTAATAAGATGAAAAATCTTGGTGGTATTTTTCTTGAGTTCCGCTGGCTAAAATACACTAACAGGAGTTTTAGTGGAATTTTTAGAGTAAAGAAAATAGTTTTAATAATTCAAAATCGGTTATCGAAAACAAATAAATTTGAAATACTTTTCTTTTTCTCCTTCGCCCGATGGGCCGCTTTCGGCCCAACATCTTTCCACCGCCCTATCCACGCCCGCACGCCGTGTCTCCTTGCTTGGACGGCCGCAAGCCACGGCCCAGCCATGCCACCCGCGCCCCTTCCTCTCTCGTGGATGCTAATAGGTGAGCACCACCTATTAGGTCCGTCCTCTTCCTTCGGCCGGCGAAATCAGAGGGGGAGAACCACCTTCGCTTGCGCGTTGCACCCTTCTCACCCATTTCCTACACCCACACGCACATGCGCGCACCCACGCCGCATTCCCCGTGCCCGTAACCACGGCCCACACCCCACTCCGCACGCCTCGCGTGCCCACGTCGTCCCCACACCGCTGCCATTGCTGCCCACCTCGAGGAGAGCCGTGCCTATAAAATTCCCCACGAGCTCGCCTCTCCCTCTTTCCACAACCACCATCGCTTCCCATGCTCCCAATCGCTCTCGCATCGCCTTGCCTAGCACTGTCACTCGCTGCTCGCCTTTGGCCGCCGCTAGGGTCGTCGCCGAGCCGCGCCTTCGCCACCACAGCGTTCACGGGGCTAAGACGCCCCTCAGCCGCCGCTCCATGTCACCGGAATCCCGTCAAAAATTGTCTCCCACCATTCGTTGGTGAGCTTCACCTTTCCTCTCGTCTCCGGCCGGCAATGCCCATCGCCATGCACCCCTTTTCTCTCTCTAATCCCTTTCCCCTCCTTCCTTATGTGCCGCCGGGGCCCATCCTCCCCCTCTCTCACCGAGTTGCTGCCATCATCGTCGCCGCCGTCGTCTTCTTCTCCGCGTCGGCCCGCCGGCATTTTTTGGTTAGGACCCCCACTTTTTCCCCTCCATTTTCGCGTGCGTAGCCGCCTCTTTGTGTCCACGCCATCTCCCGTGCGTGCCGTCGGTGGCTGTGCTGCCGCGTGTTGTGTTTGGCTGGGCCGGCATTGTGTCGCACCCGTGCCCCGGCCACGCCGCTCCACACCCTCCGATCGGCCTCGGGCTGATCTGGGCTGTCTGTCCTCGTGGACCTGCGGTGGACCGCCTCGGTGGTCCCGGTCCACAGTGGACCGAGACTTGCACTAGAGTCAACAATGTGTATCGAATACCCATTGCCCTAGTGTGAGCCTCATGCTTTGGCTCGGGAAGCGGCTTTGTCAACGGATCTGCAGTATTCAAATCTGTTTGTACTTTGCATATCTTCACATCGCCTCTCTCCACTATGTTGTGGATAAGATGAAATCGCCGTAGAATGTGCTTGGACTTCTGGTGCGATCTAGGCTCCTTGGCTTGCGTAATGGCCCCACTATTGTCACAGTAAAGGTCCATTGGACTGGAGGCACTAGTCATCACACTAAGTTCAGAAACAAATTTCTTGATCCAAACAGCCTCTTTAGCAGCTTCAGAAGCTGCTATGTACTCGGCTTCCGTTGTAGAATCAGCAACCGTCTCCTGCTTGGAACTCTTCCAGCTCACCGCACCGCCATTCAGGCAGAACACGAATCCAGACTGCGATCTAAAATCGTCTTTGTCAGTTTGGAAGCTAGCATCGGTGTAACCATTTACAACGAGCTCTTCCTCACCTCTATAGACAAGGAACACATCTTTAGTTCTTCTTAAGTACTTCAAGATGTTCTTTACAACAATCCAGTGACCTTCACCTGGATCTGATTGGTATCTACTCGTAGCACTTAAAGCATACGAGACATCTGGGCGTGTACAAAGCATGGCATACATGATGGACTCAATAGCCGAGGCATATGGAATCGCATTCATCTTCTCCCGCTCATCAGGTGTACTAGGACACTGACTCTTGCTAAGATTTATACCATGTGACATAGGTAGGAAACCTTTCTTGGAGTCCTGCATGTTGAACCTTTTCAACACCTTGTCAATGTACGTATCTTGGCTTAATCCAATTAGCCTTCTTGATCTATCTCTATAGATCTTGATGCCCAGAATATATGCCGCTTCTCCTAAGTCTTTCATTGAGAAACTGTTTTTCAAATAAGACTTAACAGACTCGAGCATAGGAATGTCTTTTCCGATCAGTAATATGTCATCTACATATAAGACCAGAAATACAAGTGCGCTCCCACTAGCCGTTTTGTAAACACAAGGCTCTTCTTCATTTTTGATGAAACCAAACCATTTGATTACTTCATCAAAACGAAGGTTTCAACTTCGAGATGCCTGCTTTAATCCATAGATGGATCTTTGCAGCTTGCATATCTTTCCAGCTGATTGCGAATCGACAAAACCCATGGGCTGTGTCATGTACACATCCTCACTCAGATTTTCATTAAGGAAAGCTGTTTTGACATCCATTTGCCATATTTCATAGTTGAAATATGCAGCAATTGTTAGAATGATCCGAATAGACTTTAGCATTGCGACGGGCGAAAAAGTTTCATCATAATCAACACCTTGAATTTTTTTTGAAACCTTTAGCCACCAATCGCGCTTTATAGATGTGAACATTTCCATCCATGTCTATCTTCTTCTTGAAAACCCATTTGTACTCAATGGTTTTTACACCATCAGGGGGATCAACCAAGTTCCAAACTTGGTTGGTGTGCATGGATTCAATTTCGGATCTCATGGCTTCAAGCCATTTCTTAGAGTCTGGTCCCACCATCGCTTCTTCATAGGTCTTGGGCTTATCGTTGTCCAACAACAATATGTCCCGATATTGAGTAGTCAAGAACATGTACCGCTCAGGTGCACGACGTGACCTCTCTGACCTACGTGGTGCAGGTGTATCCACAACAGGTTCTTCAACAGTTTGTTCATCCTGTTGTGAATCTGTGGGAGCTGAAACATATTCAGGTGTTTCTTGAATTTCTTCGAGTTGCACCGTGCTCCCACTGTCCCTTCTTGAGAGAAACTCCTTCTCTAAGAAAACACCATGTCGGGCGACAAACACTTTGCCTTCTTCTTGATTATAGAAGTAATATCCTTTTGTTTCCTTAGGATACCCGATAAAGAAGCATTTGTTAGATTTTGGAGTGAGCTTATTAGATTGTAAACGTTTTACATAAGCTTCACACCCCCAAATCTTTAGAAAAGACAAGCTAGGATGGTGTCCTGTCCACATCTCATATGGTGTCTTTTCTACAGACCTTGATGGAACCCTGTTTAGTGTGAACGCTGCTGTTTCAAGAGCGTACCCCCAAAAAGACAACGGAAGATCACTTTGGCTCATCATGGATCGCACCATATCTAATAAGGTGTGATTCCTCCGTTCAGAAACCCCATTCCATTGAGGTGTCCCTGGTGGAGTCAATTGTGGAACAATTCCACAATCTTTCAGATGATTGCCAAACTCATGGCTCAAATACTCACCTCCACGATCAGATCGTAGAAACTTGATTGTCTTGCCTAAATGATTTTGTACTTCATTTTGGAATTCTTTGAACTTTTCAAAGGACTTCGACTTATGCTTCATTAAGTAGATGTACCCATATCTACTAAAGTCATCAGTAAAAGTTATGAAGTACTGAAAACCACCTCTGGCTATTGAACTCATTGATCCACATACATCAGTATGTATGAGTGCCAACAATTCACTTGCCCGTTCACCTTGACCAGTGAAAGGAGCCTTTGTCATTTTGCCAAGTAAACAAGATTCGCATGTCTCAAATGATTCAAAATCAAATGAGTGTAGAAGACCATCTCTATGGAGCTTCTCCATGCATTTCTCATTTATGTGGCCCAAGCGACAATGCCAAATAAACGTGGGATTCAAATCATTAGGACGTTGTCTCTTTGTATTAATGTTATAGATCGGTGCCCCTTTAAGAGTAAGAACGTATAACCCATTCACCAATGGAGTAAGACAATAGAACATATTTTTAAAATAAAGAGAACAACCATTGTCCACAGATCTAAAGTCATAACCTTCTGCTTGCAAACATGAAGCAAAAATAACGTTCTTGGAAAGAGATGGAACACAATAACAATTATTCAATTCCAAAACTAATCCTGAAGGTAAAGACAATGACATGGTGCAAACAGCCACCGCAGCAACTCTTGCTCCATTGCCAACGCGAAGATCCACTTCGCTCCTCCTCAAACTTCTACTTCTTAGCCCCTGCAACGATTTGCATATGTGAGCAACCGATCCGGTATCAAATACCCAAGAATCAGTAGATGAAGTAGCAAGATTGATCTTTATAACATTTATACCTGGAGTGGAAGTCACACTTCCCTTCTTTTTCTCAAGATCCTCCAAGTACTTTGGGCAGTTCCTTTTCCAGTGCCCTGATTGTTTGCAATAGAAGCAATCAGCCTCAGGATGAGCATTGCCCTTCTTGTCTTGTTTGGCCTTTGAACTGCTCGCGATCTTATCGGGAGACAACTTTCTTTTGACCGCGCATTTCTTGACATTGGGCTTGCCCTTGCCTTTCTGCATCATCATCACATGATTGTTGTTTTTCTTAATGCTTTCCTCGGCAGATTTTAGCATCCCATGCAACTCAGCCAAGGTCTTATCTATGTTGTTCATGTGATAGTTTAGTATGAATGGCTCAAAACTCAGGGGGAGCGACTGGAGAATCACATCAGTAGCCAACTCTTGGCTAAGGGGAAAACCAAGTTTGTCCAAACTCTCAATATAGCCAATCATCTTAATCACATGAGGGCTGACGGGATTCCCCTCTGCAAGCCTGCACGCAAACAAGGACTTTGAAGTGTTGAACCTCTCAGCCCTTGCTTGGTTCTCAAACATGCCACGCAACCCCGCAATGATATTGTAGGCGTCAGTATTCTCATATTGCTTCTGAAGCTCAGAGGACATTGTGGCAAGTATGAAACAGCTCACATCGAGGTAATCATTAGTCTGCTTCTCATAAGCCCTCCGTGCAGCCGCAGTAGCATTATCAGGCAAGTCATCTGGATAAGGAGACTCAAGGACATACTCCTTGCGCTCTTGCTTGAGAACAATTCTCAAGTTGCGATACCAATCCATAAAGTTTGTTCCATTGAGCTTTTCTTTCTCAAGAATAGACCGCAAATTAAAAGTACTGGATGAGGCGTTAGTTGACATGATCTACAACATAAGAATATGCAAAGTTTAGCACTATGTTTATGTTCATCTTTTATTAAACTATTTAACAAAAGACTCCCACTATGTGTTTTGCAACAAAACTCCCTCTAAGTTACATAGTGGGTCAAGATCCTCATTTCACTAGTTCCTAGTGAGCTTTGGCATCACGGCTAGGAGATGAGTGACATGGGTAAGCAACACTTTGCTAATCACATCAGTATGTGACTCTTGTTTGTTGGATGACATCAATATGCCCTGGCCCCAACTTATGCCCCAAGGTCCAAAACTGTTTTGATAACCTTATTAAGTAAACCAAATGTTTCCGCATGTAGATGTCCGACATCTACCCCAAATAATGACGATAACTGATAGCACTCTACTTTGGTAGACCTACCATACGGTGATCATCATTTTTTAGTGCAACATATGGAAGGGCATAACACTTAATTTTATGAGGGACTCAATCCTACCATACCAAAAGATAGTAAACATCACAGATAAACACATTTAACTGTGAATCAGTATGGCCCAAAGAGAATATCCATCTCCATGTAGGTGTAGATGATCTCCATCGTCCACATTACTCCTTTAGGCCACCATGCTTGAAGACTTGTAACATCAAATCTAAGCTACTACCTATAATAGCTATAAATTGAAGATTATAAAGATGTATTCAAGCACTGTGGTCGACACGCAGGTCGTCAAATACAATATAGACAGCTAACAATAGCTGAAATATCATGACACGCAGGCCATGAACAAATGTTACATGCATCACATACATCTCATACATTCATATGTCATAGGGCCATACTATTCACATCATTCCCTGCAAAAACAAGTTAGATGTAGAATCGTATTCTACCTAACGATGTGAACACGTGACGCTATACAGGGGGGGGGGGTGTTTCCGCACGGCGGTCCCCTTATGCCGATCTGAGACATTCTCAAGGAAGCTAGTTTTTCCAATGGCCCAATGCTATCAGATCTGTATCCTACTAGCATTCGGCATAACACCTTATGCCTATCCGAGACAATCTCAAGGACGCTAGTAGTGATACGACCCTAAGGCATTCAGATCTATAACCTACTAGTATTCGACATAACCACCTTATGCCGATCCGAGACAATCTCAAGGGCACTAGTAGCAATATAATCTTAAGGCATTCAGATCCATAACCTACTAGTATTCAATATAACCACCTTATGCAGATCCGAGACAATCTCAAGGGCACTAGTAGCGATACAATTTGTGCCTCATCTAACCCCTATTCACCGATTGATCTTATCAACCCGTGCTACCATCGATCCATCACATGAAATGACTGATCTAGACTGTAATAGATCCAATCTACTACTACCGCATATCACATATGCGCTGATCCAGATCGCAAACTAAGCAAGATCGCTCTGATACCACTAAAGGATAGCGCGTAGGCTATGATAGCAGAAAACAAAACTTTTCTACCACGCACACCAGGACATCATGCGAAGATAGGATCATGGATCGTTACCACTAGACGTGCAGCGCAGCAGAAATAGAGTTGGAGAAGCCAGTCCAACCACGCGCGTTGAGGTAGTAGTGGAAGTAGTCGATCGCCACGAACAGATCGTCTCCTCCACGCGATTATTCGCACCAGGAGCAGATCCAATCTGCCGGTTGTTGACGCCAATTTACGCCGCAACGAGCAGCGCCTCCACCGGTATCCACACGTACGGGGTTGGAGCACCGATCGCAAGTGTGCTAGCACTCGGGAGCGGCTAGGGTTTGGCTCTGGAGGTGGCGGCTAGGGTTATGCTCGAGATGAACAGATGAGTACCTCCCTCAGCCCCTCACCTCCTGTTGACGCTAGATTTTTGCAATCTACTCGGAGAAGAAAGAGAAAACCGACACAGAGAAGAAGGAGCAATTCGAGTCGGATCAGTTACGCTGTCGGACCAAGCCGAGTATCGGACTCAGCGGTGCATCGGACCAAGTGGAGTGCCAGCAGAGGGACCGTATCGGCCGATGCGGGTTCAATGCGGTCATCGGCCAATGGAAGTGGGAAGCCGATGGAAGCAGAGTGGGCTTGGTTTGGGCCTGAGTCAAGCTTCAAAGGAGATTGCCAAGAGGAGATAAGGCTCGATTTTAGGCAATCGTATCTCTTAAATTAGGAAGTTAAGATAGTTTTGATCTAATCTATGGCAAGAGTCCGCCATAAGGACTTGTTTGTTAGTTATAGATAAAATCATGTCCTATATGGACAATGTTGTAAATCACGGGTATAAATATCCCGGTAGTTTGTACTTAGAAACTCTCTCTCAATTCAACAACCAACAACTACAATTCAATCTACTTTCGGCGCATCGCCACCCTTTGAAGAGGTTGATTTCCGGCAAGTTCTTGCTTCCCCAGAGCAAAGGTAAGAACTCGTACCCGACGATCTACGTCGTCAGGGCTAGCGTGTCATTTTAGACACATTAAGCCCTGGCAATGTGATCGTCGTTTATCATGTTTTGAACAATTTTGACATAGCATTTCAATTCTATCTCACCAGCGGTAAACTCGTTTTAGGGTTTGTTGCCGACGGTGGTCGAATTGGTTTGCTTGCCTAGATCATCCAAGACATCTACCATCCCCAAAAGCGATCGATAGCTTGATTGTCTTTGTGTTAGTTCTCAATTCACACTTTGAGTTGCTATCGACCTTAGTCGTGTTTTGAGATTTAACTCAAAACCTGTTTTTGATCGTAATTAAGGATAGTGCCGGGGTTTCAGCCGGTCTTACCTAATATATGTAATTACTTTATGTTTTCATATGTATTTGCCACTTGCATGAGTGGGTCGACAGATATAAATATATTTGTTACAGATTAATCTCAGGATTTCTCTATGATCAGTATATTTATATCGGCCGATTGGTTCATACAAGTTTACACTAGAGTATTAGCTAGTGTATCTACTTCCCTTATCCCTCATCGGCCGATATCATTAGGTTAACACGGACACATTGATGAAGGCCGATGAGATTAGATCTGTATATTAATCTTATTTCATTATGACCTCAAGTAGGCCGATATAGCCTTGCCTTATCGGCTGGGCCCTCCCGATGCGACATCGGCCTATCGGCCGATTGACCATCGTTTGCTAACATGGTTTACTTGTTTATTCTTGTTGATTGCAGATCAAATCAACTGGCACGCCCTACATACACCTAGGCAAGCCATTGGACCTGCACTGGAGTTAAGCAGATCTCCCAGGCCGCCGTGGTAACGTGGAACCCGCTTTGACACGAGGGCGGGTCAAAATTCTGCGCCAACACCTCCATATATATAGACCTTTCTGCTTGGGCCTCGTGGACCAAAGCCCAATAGGAGTCTACTCGGATCCCTATCCGAACTGAGCCCGCATCCGAATCACATTCGAATGAGTGTTCCAACTCGTTAAGCGTGCGACCCTGTAGGTTCACATATACTTGGTCGCGACCCGGAAACGCCTTTCCGGTCAACCTGTTAATAGCGGCCCCTAGCAAGGCATATTAACATCCAAAGTATATGTAAAGATCATATCGGCTGAATCTGTAATGTTCTCATGTACGAATCCCTTTGCCTCACGATATAGATTGAGCTCAATGCGAGACCCGTGCCATCCTCTTAATAGCTCAATCGCTCTCTCGATTCTGTGATGGATTATAAACTTGTGATTGACTCCTCAATCACCTAGCATGGCCATGCATTTCCATAATCCATTACATCGAGGGGCCCAGAGATATCTCTCCCATAAGGAGGGGCAAATTCTATCTTGACCATCCACATCCCACTACATATTTCATAGCAAACCCGAAGACTACTTTTATAACTACCCAGTTACGGAGTAGTGTTTAGTAATCCCAAAATAAGCTACTACGTACGTTGGGAACCGTGATGATCTCAAGTCTAAGGATTCTACATAAACAGTACTTGAGACCAACTAATGACACATAGAATCTCTGCAGTGTCTCATGGCGGGTCTATCCAACATATGTTCACCAACATATGTCCATATTATTGATTGGTATCTCTATACCATGATCCATGAGACATGATCATCAATCAATACATATGCTGATCTTTAAATCATATTTGTTTCCCATATGATATACGATCAGGAATCATTTAGAAATAGCATCATTGTAACATTAAGAGTCTCATGAATAAGTCACATACTCATTGATCAAGAATAATAATGTCTATTTCAAGGAACAAAGCACTGAATCATAAACATAGTCTGTGATATATACAACATCCCAATGTTGCCTCTAGGGCATATCACTAACACCGAGCCCCTTGTGTCACCGACAGGTGAGGCCTACTTGCCGGCTCCGGCCTCCTCCCCTCGCTGATGTCAACTGCAGCTTTAATGTGTAATAAATCGTTAAGGACTTTTCTGTTAATAGTAAAAACACAGTGAATCTTCTAAATTCATAGTAAATTCATCTGAGCTCCCTTTAAGTCCATTCAAATTGCAGTAAATTCATAAAATGCTTAGAGTCCATTAAAAATGGTTTTGTTTGTTTTTTCAGTAGACTTTCAGCTTGTTTTGCTTGTGTATTTTGTTTGTCGCATAGATTCCGGCAGTTCCGACGCTCTGCTTTACTTTGAGGTTGTTGCAAAGGTCCTCACAGCACCGGAGCAAGGCAAGTCATGCATTCACATTGAACATATTGTACTATTTTGCAAATATCTCGCTTTCTTTTAAATTTACATTATTTTATAATGTCATGTGGGATGATTCCTATTGTACTCAGCCATAGCTTGTGTACCTTGTGTCATTAATAACTTGGGATTCAATATGACTAGACGTTGGTTTAGGAATTGCTTAGCCATGTTTAGATCAACTAGCTCACTATGGGAATGTCATTAATATCTTATGTCCTTGATTAATGATGAAAATTATGGACTTGTACCACTATGGTATTAATGTAACTAAAATATGGCTTAATGATGGGTCATGAGCGCATCATTTTGATAGACGTGCCCATGGCACTTAAGGACCGGTTCGAGGGAAACCTTTAAAGAATTAACGTGCGTACCACAAGTCAGCGTGGGCAACGACTGGGCTTATAGTATAGCTATTCCCTCTTTGACGTTCCCAGGCATGGGTGGGCGTGATGGAGTTGGGTTGGCCTCGGTTTTAATGGTTGATTGGCTTTCGGATTCACCGTGGCACAAGAGGAGGCTGCCTACCTTGGTTTTAAGGGTAGGGGCGAAACCTGCAGAGTGGTGCGCTTGGTTAGGGGGAGTTATGCGAAGGGTCCCGTCACAGTTCCTTTTCGATATGCCTCGGTGGCATGTCGGCGCATGGAAATGTGTCATGGGACTGTGCCTTGTGGGTATTGATGTGCACCTCTGATCAGAGTAAAACTATTCGAATAGTCATGCCCGCGGTTATGGGTGATCAACCAGATTTGTCATGATTAGTCTCATCATTAATAATTGGACTTAATGGAACTGGTTTAATTCATATGGATCATTGGGCCTGTCGCAACATGGTTCAGCGTTAGGCAGTGATGTTTAATATTGCTTAATTACATTCAACAGTTTTACTACTTTCAACTTTTGCCTTTAAATATCTGCTTTATGCAAAAGAACCCCTAGCCTCCCTTGGATATAATTGCATCATACCCTCTCTTGGTATGTCTTGCTCTGTCTTCCCCATATATGGGTTGGACTACTTTTCAGATGGAGCTTACTCGGAGGAGTAGGATTCATTGCTGTCGTCAAGGATGCCCGTGAAGTGGAGTCGCCATGTTGCGAGCGTCAAGTCTTTAGTTTAAGCTCACTTTATTTTTCCGCTGTATTTGTAAGATTTTTAATCTGTTTGTAAGACGTGGATCGGCATGTCAACTTTGTCGTTTGTGTACCTTAGCTGGTCCTGGACAGGGATTAATTACATATCCTGCTTGGAATTCTGGTTCATGTATTTCTGGACGTGATAAGAATCAAGTGTGCCAATAATTTGGAAACCAAAGCTGTAGGAGGTTGGTCAAGCTATATAGCAAAACATGCAAAAACATGTCTGATTTCCAATCGGGAACATGTAGCATTTCTCAACCTTTGATTGGAGCAATTTGTTTTCTGTGGATCACCATTGGGGTCAACAACAAACGTGCAGCACATCGCTCAAGCCTTTATTGAAGGAAAAAAATGCCACTGGGCAAGTATCTCTTGGGCGCCATATATCATCTGCTCCACTAGGCATCGACAAAACTATTGGCTAGCCAACCTATCGGTCATATCGATAGTCCATGATGGTTTATCCAACTGTGGTTGAAGCTTCATACTGTTGAAGTATCAGAAAGGTCTCCACTTGAGGAATCAACTTTTCTAGCCAACTATCCAGAGGATGCCAATCCTACTTGCCGTCAATGCATGTCCCTTGGTAAAGCAGCATACGCTTATCCTGGGAGCAAGCTGACACTTGAAGATATCAAACTTTGGTTTGATCATTTTAACCATGGCATCCCAAAAAATGCAAGAACATGGTTTGCTTATAAGATGTTGATGATTACGCGCTCCCTACCGATTTCAACCTTAGCACCATCAACTCTGATGAACAAGTCAGAGAAATCTTCATATCAGCTATCTCCCCTTGCATTCTCCTGACTGGGATATCGACTGGTCGTAATTCTCGTGTCTCGTATGAATTTTACCATTCCTCAGTCCCAGCTCACCAACTTGGCTTTGGCTAAGTACCAATTGGCCTATACTTTATCAACAAAATCCAAACAAGAGGCCTAGTGCCAAGCGCTCTTATATTTGATCAGTTGATGCTATGTAACGCCCCACTTTTTGTGAGACGTTAAAAATCTAAATTAATAAAAACCTATTCACAAAAATTTTGTTCTTTAAGTGTGAGTCTAAGTCGTCCTGTGGATCTCAATTCAAATCTCTCCTTGATTCCCCCACCTTGATATCAAAAATCAACTTTTCAAAATCCATCATCCAAATTCAAGTCTCACAAAATAAAATTTTGAAATTCAATCCCTTCCCCCTTTGAACTCCTTGCCAAATATTTTTCTCAATTCCAAAAATATGAAATTCCCACCTTGAATCCATTCCTTGACTCCCCTTAATTCTCTTGACATCAAATGTGCAATTCGAATTCAAATCCAACTCCAATTCCTCGCCAATTCAAATTATCAGAAAAAGTCTAAGTCGCCTTCCTTTCCCTTGGGTCGTTCCTTTCCCGACCCATTGTCCCACCTCTCTCCTTATCCCTTTGGACCTTACCTGTTCTCGGCCCATTCTCCATCCCGTCGGCCCGTGCCTTCCCCGGTCACGTGGGCCGCACGTGCCGAGGAGAGGCAGCGCCTCTTTCTCGCGCGTCTCACCGCTGTCGACGCCATTTGTTTCCATGCGCCGCCGTTCAAAATTTCACTGGCCACTCGCTGTTCCCGCCCGCATGCCCGTGTGGCCGACCGGAAGGACACCGCCTTCACTCCCTTTGGCCGTCGCCTACGTCGAAAACCATTTTGCCATTGCTTGCCACCAAACTGTCGCCCCCTACCTTGCCATCACCACCATCGTCATCCCATGGTCCTGCCGCCCCCACGCGCCACGCCAGCCATGCCTCCCCAAAGCGGAAGTAGATCGAGCTCCTTTCCTCCTCCCCCTTTTCTTTTTCCGCTTCCAGGCTCGACCGCTCCCACCGCCCCTTATCTTCTTGCGCACAGAGGCAGAGCGTTGGTGACGCCGCCTCAGCCGCCCAGCGCCCTACCTTGACCGCGCCAGCTGCGTGCCCTCCCTGGTGCCCAAAATTGACTTCCCATGCAAGCCATCTCGCCAAGCACTCTCCCCGCTCCTCCTCGCCTATTTAAAAGTCGCACCCTCCTTCTCCATCCACCCTTGTTCCCCGTAGCCGATTACCGCCACTCGTCCACCTCGGTGTTACCAAGTCGCAAGCAAGGACGTCATGGTTGTCACGTTCCTCCCCATCCTTGGCGTCGCACCCCCCCTCGGTGACGTCCTTCCTCTTCTTCCCCGGTTGTGCCAACACCTCTTTCCTTGCCTCGCCATCGGGCCACCGCCGCCGGTGACGATTCCGCACAATTGGTGAGCTCCCCATTCGTTTCTCCCCTCTCGCTCTATCTAAAACTCCCAAACACGTCCCCTCGATCATTCGCTCATCGAGGTTAGCCACCGCCACTGATCCTGTTTTGCCACCACTGCGCTCGGTCATGCGCTGCTGCCGATCGGTCTCTCATTGAGTTAGCCCACCATCGCCCTTCCGGAGACCTCCTCAACATCCCTAAACTCTACCATGGTTGTCGGCCTTCTCTCTTCTCTCCTCCCGCCGTTGTTCTGCTTCCGCCGTCACCACATATGGCCGTGCATTGCTGTTGGCTCCTCCCTTCCTACTCCTTAGCACCCACGTCATCCTTGAGCCCCCTTGGACCTCCCCGGAGAGCCGCCACGGCCGCTCGCCCCTTTTTCTTCCCCCTCTTTGCGCGCAGCCACATCACCGCTGCAGTGAGCTTCGCCATCGCGCCTCCTCTCTCCAATCTGAGCCATGTAATGGCCTCCCCTTCTCTTTCTCTACCCGCTGATGCCCGCCACTCCCTCCAATTCACCGCCGTTCGCTGGAACGCTCCGCGCACCACCGCTGTTCGATCTCCGACTGGCCTCCTCTCCCCTCTCGCCCTTGCCAACATGGCTGCCACGTCGACACCAACTTGGCTCGATGGGTCCCGTGCACGAACGGTCAATGACCTACCTCCACCCCACGCGCTCGGCCTTCGGGCCATGACGTCGCCCGGCCCGCATTGCCTCCCCTCCGCCTCACTCGCAAGCCGGCCCACCAGTCTGTGCCATCGCTTCGACTAACTGGGCCCAGCACCGCCTCCTTGGCCCATGGGACTAAATTCCACTTTTCGTCCCCTCTCTTGATTGGCCATTTACCCTTGAGGCCCATGGAATAAAGTCCACTTCCACTCCCTCGCCTAGAACCAGCCACCCATGGACCAAGTCCATGGTGCACCCATGGGTTCCCTCCCATTGACATTTGAGAGAATATTCTTGAGAATATTGTTGATTCAGGAAAGCCTCGCATGCCAATAATTTTGGAACGCCGAGATGCGGTGGTTGATGCATCTCTAGGTTGTTGGTAAGGCAAGGAAGAGAAGCTTGCCAGATTACCGGTCAAGGTGTTGGAGTTTGATTTGTGAAATGAAAATGTCTTGTTTGTGTAAGGATCTGATCCTTCTATTGTGGCATGAGGTAACCCTGAGTTGGCTTTGTCGTGAACCTCTAACACCAGCCAGTGTCTGGAGTAAGTTTGTGTGGTGTGGGTAAAGTGTATCCCTCCGTAGAGATTAACTAATTGTTCGAACAGCCGTGCCCACTGTCATGGGTGGATCTGAGGTGTTTCCCATTGCTTAGTTTTGTTTGCATGTGCTTTGTGAAAAGATGTTGTGGATTTGGAATCGTTACCGGAATCCACCTATGTGGCAGATGGATGGCCTGGGTGGTCAGGAACAGATCTATGTGATTTGGAATGTCTGAGGGCATCATAGACTAGGCTTTCCAAGTAAAAGCAGTTTGTTGGGCTGCGAGGAAATGGGACTCTTGGAGTCCGACAAAATGAAAATGGCTCGAGGAGCCGCTTAATCAAGCGGAAAGGCTCTGTAAGACAAAAATCAATGAACCGACCTCGAAAGTTGGTGCATTATCAATTGAGTTGTTGAAAAGCATCAATTAAGTCGAATCGAGATGCAAGTCTCCTTTCGACCCAAACTTAAAAAGAAGGAAATCACTTAGTGGTTTCAGAATGGTTTCAAATAAAGGATTTTCAAAACAACCCCGCCCCTTTTTCAAGCTTGCACTAAACACCTAAGTTCCCATGACTTGCTGAGTACGTAAGTACTCACCCTTGCTCTATATATAGTTCCTCCGCCTTGAAGGTGAAGATGAAGTGAAGTGAAGATTAGGGTTTTGTCCTGGTTCCTAGCCATCGCATGTGGTGTTGGGTGTTAGCTCGTTGATTCCGTTGCTATTGTTGTTGTGGTTGTTGCTGCTTTCATGTCGTTGGTTGCATTCTCAGGTCGTCTTGAGCAGCAACTTAAGTTAAGGTAAATAAGTCCTCTATTTAATTTAAGGATTGCAATGATTCATAATTGTCACCGTGGGTACCAGCGCTATGTCCTGGGACTGGTACCGTTATTGCGGTCTCGTAGAAAGCGGTTCGTGTCGTTTTTCCTATGACCTGCTCCTGTCATGTGTTGTTGTACGACGCTGTTGGATCGGGGTGTGACATGCTGTAAGTTCAAGTGCCTTAATTTGGTTTTGGTGATTAATGACGAATCTAATTATATGAGACTATCGTCTTTATAAGCTTTTCTTTGACTAGTCTCATTTGGATACGAAAATGAAAATGATGAGAGGTATGTATTAAACTTCATATATTCTAACTTGGTCTCTCTTGTGGATCCAAAATATAGTGTGAGCTCCCTCATTGATCTTAATTGATTATGTGCATATGTGTTTCTTCATATCCATATGTATGCAAATCTTGAGGGGGAGCTTATTATGTGTTTTGTTTATTATAAGATCTCTATCTTGATTTGAAATCATATTTCATCTCATTTCTCTATATTGTTTATATCAGGTAATTATCCACCACCAAAGAGAGAAAAGATTGAAAGATCTTGGATTAAACAATGTGTAATTGTTGCTTTGGTGATAGATGATAAACCGATGTTTATGGGATTAACTTCTCTTTTACATAAGTTTTGTCAACTAGGTTATTTCCCGATAATGAGATATGAAAGATATGCATTCTTTGGTGATGGACCTTAATGATGAGAAGGATGAAATGCATGGAGATCAAGCGATATGTATCACTTCTTATCTCCTATTTTTTGAGAGGGTCATATATAGGATTTTGATGTTATGGTTATATAAGTGTGAGACTAATGTTTACTTGAGCCTTATCTTATTCAGTCTCCTTTACATTGAGAACATAGAGATCATGAAGGTATGTGTTTATGTTTGTCTTTATCATTGCTACATGCCTTCTCTATGTGTATATGATAAACCCCATTGATTCTTCTCTATTTATGCATGCACTTGCCTTTTATGGATATTATTTTGTATGCATATATTTAGGGGGAGCAAATCATGTACATTTGTTGTGCATGTTCCAGATCCATATTGTTCACCTATTTTTTATATTGGATCTTTGCACTTGAGCTTGCATGCGAGTATATGACACTTGTGGTGTTAATGAATACTCAACAAACATATCTATATCTTTCATATGCAACCGGTTAGTCATCAAGTGGACGATGACAACCTATTTGTTGGGACTAATATTTTTCTTTGAGCTGTGCAAAGGGATAGCTCCCACTGTGATGAGGCAAATGGATGAAACCATGGTTTGATGGTCACCAAGCCAAGGACATTGCTATGTTGACAAGAATAAAGTCAAGCTTGTCATGAGAAGAAAGTCTTGACAAAGAATGGTCAAGACCTCGGCATAAACTTGGTTCAACTGGATGGTCACAAGTGTTGATCTTGGCTCAAGCATTGACCCCCAAGTTGGATGGTGCAATGCAAAGGTATAATGGAGCTAAGAATGTTTTCTTAGTTTTTTTCTGGTCTTGGTGTTTGGTGTAGACCGGATTTGCTAGATAGACGCCGTACTATCAAGAGGGGTCTGTGAAGTGAGCATGTGGATGATCTTGTGCCATATTAGTTCATATGCATGTGGGTGCATTTGGTGGGCTTGTCTAAACAAGTGTGGTGAGTTTTCTCAAGTCCCAAACAAAGAGAGAAGTGGGCACGTCCTATAGGAATGGGTAGCCTCTTGTGGTTTTGTCCATTGGAGTATCCTTCGGAGTGTGAGCCCTTTCTCCCTGAGAAAAGTTGTGTTTCTTGGATGTTTTGTTCGTGGGTTGGATATCCCTTTGAATAAGCTTTCCATAGAGTCCAAGAACATCAATTTCTGACATCCGAGTCAAGAGAAATCACCGTTTTACTAACGGTTGGTTGTGCTGAAAAGTGACCTGCGGTCTGACCGCAGCCCTTATGGCGGTCTAACCATAGTGTACTGTCCGGTCTGGCCGCAACTCTCATGGTGGTTTGACCGCTGACCTGAAATTGAATAGAGGTCTCACCTTGGCAATACAGAGCCACCAGAGCCAAAGTCGGTCTGACCGGAGGCAGCTCGGTCTGACCGGAGCCGATCACGGTCTAACCAGCCGAATTATGGTGGTTCGACCACGAGTGCATTAAATGCACTGTAACGGCTAGTTTTCTGGCCGTTGCATTTGAGGCCGGTCTGATCAGTCACCTCATGGCGGTCTGACCGGCCGACACCTATGAGTTGGGATTTCGCCTCCAACGGCAAGTTTTGGTGGTTGGGGGTATATATACCCACTCCCCAGCAGCAAGGGTAAGGTTTTGGCACTCTATTGTATTATCTTGAACCCTTGCAAGAGCTCTCACACCCTTGTGCACTTAGTTTATGTAGTGAAGTGTTGGAGAGTGAGTTAAGTCAATCCAATTGCTTTGCTTCATTGTTAGAACTAGTGTGACACTTGATCATCCTCGGCAAGCATCCTAGACTTGTTACTCTTGGAGGTTGCCACCTCCTAGACGGCTTGGAGGAATTGCCTGGTGATCTCTCCGAGAAGGTTGTGGAGGAGGCCCAGTGGTGATTGTGAGTGGCTCGGTGTTCGCTATCTCTGGAGTGGAGGAAAAACAACCATACTGATAAAGGCTTGGGAGTCCACTTCGAGGCCGGCTCCCACCTTGCCCACCTCTTGACAAAGAGGTTCGGTGGCTTCGTGGTTTGAGCGGTGAAGTTGGGCTCTCCTCAACGGTGACGTAGGAAGCCGGCAAGCTTCCGAACATCGGGTGGAAAAATTCGTTGTCTCTTGTCTCCTTTAATTTATGCCAATTTACTTTGAGCAAGTTAACATACTAGAAATTATTTGTGCTATTATCACCCTAGGCTTGCAAACCTCAATATAGGATAGTTTCTTTATGCATTTAGTTGAGACTAGTTGATTTAGGTTTTGAATTGTGGAAAATCGTTTTGATTTACTCTTCCGCATATACAAATTGGTTTAGACAAAAGTTTTAAAACCGCCTATTCATCCCCCTCTAGTCGGCCTCCTTGATCCTACACATGCTACTTGAAGGACCCCTACTTGGTGCTCTTGACGATTTTGGTAGCCACTCTTCAGGCTGATGGTCATGGTCCCGATGGTGGCGTGAATGGAAGTAGCACATCTTTAACCTCTCATTCTTTAACTTTTTAGCTTTACTTAACCCTGATTTTGCAGCAGCTGATGCAGAAGTATCTCTATCAGCTTCTTGATTCCTACTCATGCTATTTTATACTTCTCCTCACTAAGTTCACAAATTTCAGGCTATCGATACCGATCCCCCCATTGTCAGTATTAGTGGGCTTCCAATTGAATATGCCCCTATGTTGGAATCCTTCAACCTTGGCGCTAATGCTCCCTCCCTCCCCCCTGTCGTCATCTTTGTTGTGAGGAGTAATTCAAGAACCAATTGCAAGCACAAGGGGTAAAAGAAAGAAGGTCGCAATGCGCTCAAAGAGGAAGAAACCCAAAACAATCGGCTCTCCTGACGTGGCAAAAGACCTCCCCGAACTGGACCCTGAATCGGTTGCCGCCATGGACGAAGCTATTGCTTCAAAGGAAATGGTTGAGGCAGTTGATGTTGCTGCTGATATGATCCAAGATACCGAGGCTGATGCAACCAACACAACCAACCGTGCCATCGCCGATGAAACCCTTGATGTTGTGATTGAAGCTGCTGGCGCCAAATGAGTAATGAAAATGTCAATTCAGAAGATGCTTCCCCTCCTGCTGCTCCTGCCGTATTGGTAAGCATTTGAATATACCTTTTACTTTACAAGCTTTTTTTATAACACTTGTTTTTATTTCAGCCCCAAACTCAATCGGCTTCATCTCATCGGCAAGTTTCAAGTGAACATACTTTAGATGATCCCACTTGTTCAACTGCCGATAGCTACAATGCCGACCAAGCCCAACCTCAAATGTGCCAACTCTTCCGGTAAACTCTTAACTATGCCGATTTCTTTTAACCGATTATACTTTTTTCTAACACCAACTTTCAAAATGCAGAATAGCCGATATGTTTTCTTCGATGTTGGCCAGTTCTTGGACGATGATAAAGAAGAGATTATTAGTAAAGCAAGCTCTCCCCCCTCTAAAACCCTTAGAGGCCAATTGCTTTATATTGCAGATCGGCTCAATGCATCACTCTATGCTTTAGTTGAAAACAACGGCCCTATTAGAGACAAATTGAAGAAATTCAAAGCCAATTACCCAATGAAATCATTGATGCTCTAATTCCAACAGCTTTTCTTGAATTCCACCGGTTCTGGGTTACTCCAAACCGATCGGCAATTGGTCCAAACAGAAAAAACAAAGCTTGACGAGCTCATCGCCGGCCTTGATTCAACAAGGTTTTAGATGGTGCTTTCAGATGGTTTTAATGTTTTGGATTCTTGCATTTACAACTAAGGGAGTGTAGCTTAACTGGATAGATTTCTTGTGGTGAAACCAGCCCACTGGGGTTCAAGTCCTTAGACTTCAAGACTTGACACGGGTGCTCGCATTTAATGTATGGCTAATTATTCTTTTAGTGGTAAGCAAGTGACGCGTCCGTGATGACTTTGTCAATTTCAAAATATGCCAATCCAGTCTTTCGGATGTACTAATTGAGGTAGGCTGTGCATATTTGCATTCATAAGGGTGAATTTGTGTGTATTGTGAGCGTCTACGTTTGTATTGTGTTTCTAAAGGTGTCAAATAGATTTCCATGGAAAGTATCGATGTACACATAAGATTTTTCTTTCTAATTGCATTCCGCAGCCCAATACTTACTCCAGTTTAGGTAAAACAACACATGATAGTAACGGTGAAAAAGCCATCGGACTATGTAAAACATATGCTAAAAGAATATATTCGAACCCACGACTAAGGGTGTGTTCTTTTGGGTGGGTTGGGAAAAAATTCCCTCCGCACGAAAAACGGAGCGACTCATTAGCACATGATTAATTAAATATTTACTATTTTTTTAAAAAAATAAATTAATATAATTTTTTAAAGCAACTTTCGTATAGAAACTTTTTGTAAAAAAACACACCGTTTAGCAGTTTAAAAAGTGTGCGCGCGGAAAAAGAGAGGTGTGAGTTGGGAAATCTGTGTGAAGAACTCAGCCAGTAGGTGGGCACCTGCGCTTGTTAGCCAGCTACATGTGCGTTTTGTTCAATTACGTGTTATATATACTCAGATTAGACATAAGCATTATGATCTGGACAATTTTTTTATTTTAATTCGGTACTAAGTTACTGTAATTAATTTAGAACCGAAGGAGTAAGTTATATTGTAATTATAGTGTCTTACAGCACTAACTATAAAACATTTACATATGAAAGTTTTTCAATAAAAAATACCGAATATTGTACAACTAACTCTCCTGTAAAAACACGGTGGAGATACCTGGGTTCACTGTGGAAACCAACAAAGCAGATGACAGGAGGGCATAGCCGGGGTTTCGAGTCCTACAGTAGCCAAGGATTAAGTAACGTGTCAACGCAGTGTACTCCCTTCGGAAAAAAAACTTAACCTAGACGAGAATAAGGTCTCTTTGTCCAAATTAAAAAAAAATCATATTTTCGTATAGTTTGAGTTTTTTTTTATTATTAGCTTCAGCCTTTAGAGTTCTGACCAAGGAGAAAACTGTGGACGACGCCGCCGGATATCATGATTGGCCTGGGTTTAACTACTAGTACTACCAGAAAGCGTTGACGACTGCCGGTTGACTCTGCTGTATATATATAGCTAGCTATAGCTGATCGATACAGCTCAAGGCATCAGAGAAATTAAGTCTATAGCTATATAGCTAGCGCCATCTGCAGGCTAGCTCTCTCTCCTGCGTATCACCCTGCCGCGGGCGTGATCGGCAAGCTTGGAGGCAATTAATTAACGAGGTGCACCATGACTAACCACCATCATCATCACCATCACCATGACAACGATCAAGACGTCGGGGCCAACTGCTGCAACATCTTCCTTTCCATCCTCCTCCCTCCTTTCGCCATCGGCGTCGTCGTCGGATGCAAGGTACGTAGAGTAGCTAGCTAGGTCGGATACGTAAGTATAGTACGTAGCTGCATACATGATCTGATCTGATGGACGTGTTCATGTATTAACGTACGCGTACAGAAGGAGTTTTGGATCGAATTTTTTTTACAAATAGTATGGTTTAAATGGAAAATCGCAAATCTAGCGGGCTTGTGTAGAAAATCGCAAATCTAGAGGTCTGTCGACCCGCGGAGGGACGATATGCGGCCCAGTCGGCCAACCGCGTGACGACAGGGCCCAACGCCGCTCCTGTCGTCGCTCCGCGTGGCGACAGGCCGCCCAGTCGGCCAACGGCGTGGCGATAGGGCCCAGCGCCGCTCCTGTCGTCGCTCCGCGTGGCGACAGGCCGCCCAGTCGGCCAACCAAGTGACGATAGGGCCCAGCGCCGCGCGACAGGCCGCCCAGTCGGCCAGCGGCGTGCTGACAGGGTGCTTTATAAGGCCCGGTTCGATGATTCCAGGACCACTTCGCTGCCTCACCTCGTCTCCTCGCCTCGCGCTAGTTTCGCCGCCGCCAGCTGAGGCCGCCGTCGCGCCAGCCTGCCGTTGCCATTGCCGTGGCTACCGGTGGCTACCGGTGCACCACGTCGTCGTGAAGATAGCAGCAGGAGAAGAGAAGGCAAGCTGCAGTGATTAAGGTATAAATTTGCAATCGTTAGTATATGTTTGCAGTGATTAAGGTATAAGTTAGGTTGTGAAATTTTAATTTGTATATATGAGATTTGTTATTTCGTTGTTTTTATTTGTGAATCGGTAGTCATTGTTGTTAGTGCATATATAATCTGTTGAATCTGTTAACCATTAGTCATTGTGTTAATGTTAGTATATATAGTTATGTAGTTGTATATTGCAAATAATTCGAAGTTAGTATATGTTTGCTGAGGTGATTAGAAATTTCGTACCGGTGAGATAGTTATCTTCGGGGAGAAATCAATGTTGAGCGTTAGTACGAATCGAAAGGAAATTATATTTAATTAGTGAACTTTTACAATGCAGAGCTGTGTTATTTAGCCAGAGGGAATTACTACGTGGTTGGGTAGGAGGCGTCTGCAATAGTGCAGGCAAGAGCAACAACAGCGAAGGTATAAATTTGTAATCCCTTTGGATGACGACAAATTATTTGTATTAATCATTGTTGGTTGTTAGTACATGTATTATACGTTTATTATTAGTTAAAATGGAATGGAGGTATTATACGTTTATTATTAGTTAAAATCGAATGGAACGTATATTTAAGTAATGAAATATAGTTTGAATAAGTTGGAGAAATAACGTAAGCATAGAGCATACGACACCTTACTGGGTAGTGACGTATTAATAGCAATTGGGATGCTATTTCAGGATGTCAGGTGGTGTGCCCGTTCGGGTGTATTATGGTGACGCTCCAATACAACTCTGTGATAGCGGGGTAGATTTGACCGTATATGCATTCGTTGATACTACCCTAAATACACCAGACCAGTTGGTTTTGAACGAAGTGCTAGGGTGGCTGCATAATATGTTCGGGATAGATCCTTTGATTGACAAATTAATCATAAAAGCCGTGTGGCCAGTAAGGGGTGAATACGGATGGCAGTGGAGGGTAGTAGAGCTTGTATCTACCGGGAGTTGGGGAAAATTTGTGGCTAAAGTAAGAGAGAAAGGTTATAGCCTGGTAATATTGGTGCAAAAGAAAATAGATATTGTTGGGACCGGCGAGAGCAGCCGCACGGAGGTGGAACAAGCGCATATTGTGGAAGAGGCTAATATTTCCAGGAGTGGTGAAGAGGAAGCAGTAGAGGAGGAGGCTACTGCAGATGTAGTTGTGCCCAGTGGCAATTGTCCGGGTAACGAATTGGATGACGAAGAGCCAGACTCACCTTTGACTGTTGATGCAGCGGAGGAGAACGATGCGGTAGTGGAAGAGATGGAAATGGAGAACGAGGAATATATTTCGTTCGTGGTGGAAGAGGAAGATACGACACGGTGGGACGAGGAAACCAATGTACCCGAAGATTGGACAACCATATCCATGAGTCGTCTGGGGGTTAACGATGGTTTAGATGCCCACTGACGATATGATAGAGAGAAGGTGCAAGTTGGACAGATGTTTCACGACAAAGGACACCTACAAGACGCGGTCAAGAGGTGGGCTTTTCTGCAGAAGCGGGAGTTCAGGGTGAATGTTTCAAATCGGACGACGTACGACGTGAAGTGCACTAAGCCCGGATGCCCTTCGAGAGTGCATGGTTACAAGCCACAACATGACAACTTATGGGTAGCTTCAAGGGTTGAGGAGCATACCTGTTTGTTGGACAATACCCCTTTGGTACATAGGAACATGACGGCTGCATTCGTGGCACAAATGGTGTACTCGAAGGTTGTTAAAAAAACCTCATTGTCGCCGTTCACAATAATGCATGACGTGGAGAAAGAGTACGGGTATGAGATATCGTACGACAAGGCTTGGAGGGGTAAGCAGAAAGCACTGGAGATGAGATTTGGAAGTTACGAAGACTCATACCACAACCTTCCCCCACTTTTGGAGGTGTTGCAGGCCAGAAACCCGGGCACACATATGGCTATTCTCGATGAGGTTGCTGACAATGGGAAAAACGTCCTTCGTCGTGCATTTTGGTCATTTGGGTGCATGATAGAGGCCTTCCGAAATTGCATTCCGTTGTTGTGTGTTGATGGTACTTTTATGACAGGCAAGTATAGGGGAACAATTTTAACCGCAATCGGAGTCGACGCTGATAGCCATGTCGTTCCCGTTGCCTTTGCTTTTGTTGAAAGCGAGAACACATCGAGTTGGCTATGGTTCCTGCGTCACATTAAAAGGGGTGTTGTTCAAAACAGACCAAATGTGTGTGTTCTGCATGACCGCCATGCCGGCATTCTATCAGCGGTGCAGCAGCTAAAGGAAGATGTAACAGACGAGGTTTCCTGGCCAGATTTGCATAGCAGATGGTGCATGCGACATCTCGGGGCAAATTTTTACAGACAATTTAGGAGTAAGAGGTTAATGGACCTGTTCAAAAAACTGTGCAAGCAGAACCAACAAAGAAAGTTCGACGCCATATGGGAACAGCTGGATCGGCTGACCACTACTCACATGCAAGAAGTTCGAAAAAAACCCGTTCTTGCCCGACAAGAGGAGCCGGAAGGCCTGGAACCCGTTCCAAACGAACCACCATCTGTTACTCGATGTAGGAAGCGAGGGAGGGGTACGAAGTGCTTCACTGACTGGATAGAGCATGAGCCAAGGGAAAAGTGGTCCTTGTTGTATGATACCAATGGTTCACGGTATGGTGTGATGACAACAAATCTTGCAGAAGTGTACAACTGGGTGATGAAAAGTACACGTCCTTTACCACTTGTTGCTATCCTGGAGGGCATCACAAGGGGTACACAGAAGTATCTTCGTAAAAGATACGCCATGGCTAGTCTTAACCTTGCCAATCCTAATGTAAGGTATAGCCCCGCTATCACACAATACATGGAGGAGAAAAGCAAGAAGGGGGGAATGCACAGGGTCTGGCCTGTTGGGAATAGGGAGTTGCTTTTTGAGGTACGTCTGCGTGACAAGAGTGGTGTCGGTATTGGGAGAACGGACATCACATTGGAGTGCACGTTGTGGCCAGACTATCATGCTTGCAAGTGCAACTGCAACAAGCCTTTCCTTCGACATCTGCCATGCTCTCATGTTCTTGCCGCATCCGCAAAAGGTGGTGTCGATGCGAACATATTCGTCTCGCCTTACTTTACTAAGGAAGCATGGGAGGCAACCTGGCGCGGTGAATTGCGTGGTTGGCGTGCGGTATGTGAGTTTATTCGCCCACCCCCAGGGGAAGCCAACTGGGTACCTGATTCAAATTTGCTAGTTGCAACGAAGGGGCGTCGCAAGACCCGTCGAATCAAGAACCACATGGATGAAGCTGAAACGAACACCCGTTCACGGCGTCCAAAGGCTTGCATTGTATGCGGTGGAGACCATAGCCGTAAAGATTGCAGCATGTACAATGTAGGCAAAGATCCAGAAGGTGGCGATATTCGGCGTGTTCCAGGGCGGAGGTCGACTTCGAGAAGGAATCCTTAGTTATTCGTCTTGTAATATTTATATTTACCAGCACCGCATTGTGTTCACTTCATTTTATCAGTATTTGACTTATATTTCTGAAATTTCGCTTTGCATAATTTTGTCATTTATTAATTTATTTTTGATGCTCACGTCACTGATAATCATGCATTTTGTAGACGAAAATATTCCATGTCATTCGCTACATCTACTCAACGAAACGACGAAAAACTTTCAGCGCGTAACAGAGGGCTACGATTGGTCCCTACCAGTTTTTGGCCCGTGACAGACGTTTACGATACGTCGCTATCATCTTTCGGCGCGTGAAGGCGTCCAGACTCAGCTTTTGCCGATGCTTTGTTCGACACAATCATTCAATTTGCGCTGCCGCGTGAACGTGTTGTCAAATCCACGCTACTGGTGAACTCACGTTAGATGGATATGTGCCTCCTTCCTCCACTATATATTACATAGGTCCGAATACGCGCTCTTCATCCAATGGCCCGAGGAAGTGCTCATTTCAACCGGTCACAATTGAAGGAAAAAAAATAGAGAGGTGAGGAAGAAGGACAAGAGCCGCGAAGCGTTGTTGCTGTGCTTATTCGATCGCACGTTAGTACAATATCCCGACGTATGGTTATATTTTGTGTCGCATACTAGTGTAATTACCATGTATTTCAAATTTCTGAGTAGATCTATAGCACTTAGATGCGGACCCTAGATTTTTTGCGAGTAGATTTGTAGCACTGTGAGTAGATATGTTGAAATTTGTGAGTACATATGTAGCACTTAGAAGTGTGAATAATTTTAGGCTAGATTTGTTATGCACACGTTTGGTTTGTAGTACTACTATATTTGACTGTACAATGAGAAGTATTAAGGGTGTTTACAATATTTGATAGTTGTTTTTTAAAACTGTAGGATGCCAAGGCGTGGAAAAGCTACCAACTCAAGGTAACATAAATCGTTTCTGTGATATTATGTGTTATTCATTGTGCATGAAATGAGGAATCCTAAATTAACAGGTTAGGGTGCTTCATTTATTATTGACTTGTAGTTCTCGCCCGAAGACTGGAAATGCCTTCAACCCATTGCCTTTGCCTAGCGGTGTTCCAGTGCCCATGTGCTGGTGCGGTGATCCTTGCAAGGTAGCCAAGTCTGATGAAGAGGAGACGTACATGCAGAGATACTGGATGTGTGCCAATTTTGAGTTTGAGCCAACACCTGAGATCTGCCGCATTAACTTAGTGGTGAGGAACTGATGTTTTGTAATAATTATTTGGTGTATTAAGTAGTCTTGAACAACTTATTTGGTTAGTAAACATTGCATTTGTTGTAGACCCCTCCACCGCTATGTGATTTTGAGCAGTGGATCGACACCGAGATCAAGCCGCAAAACAAGGAGCGGTTGGAGTACATGCGGCGATGGGATGCAGAGCGCAAGGAGAAAATAGAGCTGAGACGCAAGGAGGAGGCCGCAGAAAAAGAGTACAAGGCTGAGGCAGATAGGAGGCGTGTTGCTGCGTACAGGGAGGAGCAGGAGCGGAAGCTTGAGCGTGCGCGGCGAGCGAAGGCAGCAATGGAGGAGAATCCCAATGCGCAGAGGAAGGGAAAGTGGCCTCGTTGCACTCAGTAGTATGCACGAGTTGGTAGTTGTATCGTCGTCGTGTTCAACTCTTGCACTACATTCCTTCTAGTTCTAATCTAACCTTATCTATGTAACCACAATGGAACCAGGTGTATCATGTTTAAATTGTACTACAACTTCTCTTTGTTTCGGTATGGTCATGGATGTGCTCAACATCAATTCTTAAAAAAAGTTTCTTCTTCGTTTCTAAAAACATGTTCTGTGAATTCGAAATTTTTTGAGTTCTCCGAAAACGATTTTCAGAATTTTCGAAAATAGACAGAACCAATTTTCGCTTCTGCAAATTTTTGGCCCTATCCGAAAGTGATTTTTGGAATTTCCCAAAATAACCGATAAACAAAATAAGGTTCTGTAAATTAATAAATTACAAATGAATATATCTAAAATTATTAAATTATAACTCCGATATGTTTATCCAAATATGCAGTTACAAATGTGTATGTCAGTTATAATAAATTATAATTATATTAACAACTTATAAATTACAATTAATCAATTATAAACAGTTCTCTCATTAATTCTTAACTAAAAACTTAAAAACAATTCTTACCCAATAAAAAAAAATTTCTGTACATTACTAAATTATAAATAGATATATCTAAAATTAATAAATTAAAAATCCAATGTGTTTCTCCAAACATTCAATTCAAAATGGGTATTAATCAATTATAACAAAATTATATTTACAAAAACTACTTACAAACTTAATTATGAAAACAACTTACAAATTATAAGTAATCAATTATAAATTATATGTCATTAATTAATTAATAAAAAGTTAAAAACAACTTTTAAAAAAATAATTTGTATTAACAAAAAAAAACTACACTTAACAAATAATAAGGGCCGGCACCGGCTCGGCCTGTCGAACGGCCGGCGTTTGACTGGTCTGGCGGGCCGGCCTGTCGAACACCCGGAATTCGACTGGGCCGGCCTGTCGTCACGCGGCATGTCGACAGGGCCCAGTCGAACCGCGGGCGGTCGATCGGTCTGGCCTATTATCTTTCCGCCGTTCGATTGGGTCCCGTCGTCACGCGGTTGGCCGACTGGGCCGCATTTCGTCTCTCCGTGGGTCGACAGGCCACTAGATTTGCGATTTTCTACACAAGCCCGCTAGATTTACGATTTTCCATTTAAACCATACTATTTATAAAAAAAATTCGTTTTGGATCTGCCTGCTCCTCACATGCCTCGGTTATCTGCCGGGGATCATCTACGCCATTTGCATTATCAGCGGTGCCCATATCCATAAATGATCATTGATGCGTCTCTACCACAATATTCAAGATGATCGAAATCTACCTAAATATTCTGGCCAAGTTAATTAACAGCTATCTCCGATCCCGAGATTAATTATCTACGTGGCAATTAATGGTTACTAACAACATATATATTGTATGATTTTATAATCTTGCAGGAAACTGTAGCCTTCGTTTCAAATTGATTGAGTCGTCAAGCTAGTAATTAATAAAATGAAATTGTGAGTCGTGAGGATCTGATATTTATCGATCGGTCTAAGGAAGCCTTGTGGTCTACTAGATCGATCATCAACTACTTAATTTGTATAATTTGTATCAATTCATGATCGGCCTCTTTAATTAATTATCTATGTATGTCTTTGCTTCTGTTGTTCGGGAGACTGTGACTTGCTTGTCGGTTAATTTTGGAAAGCTGTGAACATAACAACAGTCAACAAAACATACTTTGTTATGTCCTCGGCTTTCATTTCAAACATAACAATAGGGTAAGATCTGATATCATTTGATATGCCCATAACTTTAATTATTTCGATCTTTTGGTTAGTTGATGATTACTATAATTTGAAAAAAAGTTAACAGCTCAATTACAAGCGTACGAGACATTATTAGCGACGATGCACCCTACCTATAGGTTGTTGATCTTGTCGGTGTAGATCAACCTTATTCATGCTAGCAAATTAAAGAAACAAGTAAGAACAAAATAAAATATATTGTAAATAGGAATTGACTACACACGATAAGTTGAGGTTCTATATGTAACAAGAAAACGGCAATCTAATCGGTCACAACTTTACTCAAAAAAATAGAAATGGCTAAACTTTAATGTTAACGAAGTGCGAGAAACCCTAAAGGGTAACTAGCTATTAAAGAGGTTGGAGTACGACCTAGGGTCCCTAGGGTTGTGCCCCACCTAGTTGGGGTGAACCCCACTGCTTGGGCCCATCTTGAGCCAAGGTACCAGACGAAGTTATGAGTCATAGACTCATTATAGTGGTGTAACTCCTTGTTTTTACGATTAACATTGCCGCTGACTTAGGTGGAATACTAAGGTGAGACCGGATCCATTCAAAAAAGGACTCCAAGAGTTTTTCATTAAGTACTCATGTATTTAAAATGGAGCTTGTACGCATATGGCTGATTGAAGTCTACGTTGTCTTGGGAGGCCAAAGTGGATTCGAAAACATGGAGCACTTGATTGCTATTTCTCCGGTTTGATCATGATGTGAGTAGCGGTTGTATCTAAGGTGCTCATGGTCACATCATAAAGATCTTGTTGTAGTTCTCGCTTTCCTTGACAGATAGTCCACCATTTTGTTTGTTTCGCTTGATTGATCGCTTCTAACCGATCTTGTGTCCTTTCCGTAAAACTAGGTTATGAAGTCGTGCATTCGTGCGACTCTAAGCAACCTGATATTCATTGTCAAAATTTGTGAGTTTTTTCATAAAAATTTGAGTATAAATATAACCATCTTCTTCATGTCTTCCCACCACCCTATGGCTGCATGACTTTCTTATCTGGACATGAGAAACAGTACATGTTAAGAATCTTATGGATGATGGTCGTGCCCTAGAGTGTTGACCGGGTAGTCTTCTGTGACTTAAGCTTATAAAAAAATCATGTATACGTGGGCCGTTACATACGATAATATCATTGTCATCTCATTTCCATATTTTTTAATATTTATTATAATACTTTTTCAGTGTATTATTTTTATATAAGTCCTGATAATATAACATAAGTAAGATAAAATTTAGAAATATCAATTTCTCAAATCCCATCCATAGGTAAATAAGCCAAGGATCTGTCTATAAATATAAGTTTTATTCCATCCATCATAAAATATAATAACTTTTGACGTTCATAATTTGTCCCAAAATATAATAATTTTTTCATCCATATTCTCTTCTCAACCAATCACAACATTTTACCTTTTAATTTCTCTAGCTACTTTCTCATCTCAATCAACTGTAATCTTATTCTATTTAATTTTGCCTTCTTTTTCAATACACGTGTTAAATCCAAAACTTCTTATATATTGGGACAATGGTAGTACAATGCAACCATTTTAAGAAATAGTGACATGCCAAATTAAGGGCTTATGTGTAAATGAATTTTATAGAAGCGTTAAATTGCAAAATTGTATTGCAAGTCTCTCTCCTCACTTGTTTATCTCATTTGGATTTGGACTCTGGAAGCCTCATGAAGACTTGCTAGCACCTCTCTTTTTTAATCTATGTTTATTAAACGGAGTATTTTGTTTTACTGTTAGCATCCGACAATTAATACTATTTTGAAGACGTGACATATCCTTTGGTGCGTTGTGGGATTTAGTTTTCATTAGTTAAAGATTTGTAATTGAAAAAGAAGAGGCCGAAGCCTTCAATACATGCATGATGTGTAAAGTGTGGTCTCGTTGCAATGTGAAGACCAGAGCCTGATTATCTGAAGTGAAGAACACACGTTAACCAACTCAGCGATTAGATTAGGAACTTGTGAAAAGTTGGCCTTACAGCAGACTTCAAACGATCTAAACCCACTCTGAATTAGTCTATTGCTTGATTGGATCATGCATCTACAAGAGAGAGATCAAGCATCTTCAAGAGAGATGCAGTAGTATAGTCAACGGTTAGCTACTATACGATCAGTCATTTATTTTAACCAACATATTAAAGTATCTACTACTATCAAATGCGTCATGACTTGTGCGTCATTGGAATGTCCAGTTGATGATGTCACTTGGAGAGCAGTATATGCCAGTATCCAGGCACGAGGCATCCACAAGCTACAACACCCCCCCAAAATTATCAACAGCGTGCGGGGCTGGAAAATGCATACATCTTAGTTTGGGCTACCAACCGGAGCCTTCTTGGCCCATATGTCTCCATGAGACCAGTCCAGATAGAGCTTAAAATTTTTGGATGGATTTGCCTTAAAGCTGTGTTGCAAATAGGCCGGCCTTCGTGGACGGCTGGAAACAACGGGGCCCTAAACGAAATTAAGCGTAGGAAACCTTCGCAGAGCGAAGCCCATAATTTTAATGGGGCTGGACCGAGCCTGCTTGCCCCGGTGAAAACGAAGGGATCTTTGGTGTGTTGGCGTAGGAATAAGTTCATCTGAAATCCCTTAACTTGTCAACGAATCTAATTTTCGTCCTTCAACGGAAAACCAAATACAACGGGTCCCTCAACTATCAAAACCGATGCAAAATAGATCCTAAGATGGTTTGGATGGTGGTTTCAGCTGATGTGGCACCTACGTGGCTAATTTGACTCGGTCTTCATTTGACGTGGCATTGACGTGACGCTTACGTGACAATTCTATCCCGAAAAAATAATATAAAACCATAGGCCCACATATCAGCTACACACAAAAATTAACTAAAAATGATGGGGCCCACGTGGCAGCTGCATCAGCGGTGCCAGCTCATCGTCTACCGCAGCTGCCCCGATCGACGTCGAGGGCAGCCAGCTCTGTGGCCTCCTCGATGAACTCTACCACAAGCTCGTTGTGCCCGCCGGCCTCCTACTGTCGCCTGATGCCGGCGACGATGGCGACCGCCCAGACCTGATACAGTGGCTCGACGAGCAGCCGACGAGGTCGGTCTTCTACGTCACGCTCGGGACGGAGGCGCCGATGACGACGGCGGCGACGCGCGCTGTGCATCTATTTTATGAACATATATACATTTTTTTGTGCATCTATTTGTTTGTCGTTCGTCTACCGCGTCTACCGCATCTACGGTTGCCACCGCAGAATTATTTTTTCATTATTCCGCCTCTTACATCATCGGCCAGGCAAGCATGCGGGGCTCACCCGCACGCGGGCACATCCTGAGCACATTGCGGCCCATCGATCATCAAGGGTAAGCTTTCGGCAACTCACCCGAGAATTGCATTTCCGCTTCAGCTTCCCCAGTTTAGTTGGTTTGGAGGCCCACACGGCTAACATGTGGGGTCCACGTGGGCCTCATCATTTTTTAATTACTTTTTGTGTGTAGCTGACATGTGGGCCTACGGTTTTATATTATTTTTTCGGGATCAAATTGCTACATAAACGTCACGTCAATGCCACGTCAGATGAAGACCGAGTCAAATTAGCCACGTATGCACCACGTCAGCGGAAACCGTCATCCAAACCATCTTGGGACCTATTTGTATCAGTTTTAATAGTTGAGGGGCTTGGTGTATCTGGTTTTTTGGTTGGTTTTTTGATTGAAGGACGAATATCAGATTCGTTGACAAGCTAAGAGATCTCATATGAACTTATTCTGTTGGCGTACGGAAAGCACAAGAGACACAACCCACAAGTATGGAGAAGCTGGCGCGGCCGGTGCTGATTAGATGCGATGTTTTGGGACGGACAGATGAGCGGTTGCAACCTACCACAAGTCCAGAACGTGTACGAAGAGTAGCGCAAGGCGACGCAAGGTTAGCAAGGACAGTGGAGCAAGGACGGACGGAAATCACGTGGAATTCAAGGAGAGTATAATACGCGATTGCCCTCTCCGCCCATATCGATATCTATACTTTTGACTTTCCATCTGATTTGCCGAATCGCTCGGGTCACGAGCACCCCGAACCGCCGGCCCGTCGCTGCCCAAAATCCTCATTGCTTGTATCTATCAATATATATACAAGTCTCCGCACTGCCTGCGCCGCCGTCTTAGCTTCCCCACCTGCCGGCCGGTGATCGATCGCCGAGCGGCAAGCCTAGCTGCAAGACATGTCGGACGGCACGGCCAACTGCATCGACATCCTCATCGCCATCATCCTCCCTCCTCTCGGCGTCTTCCTCAAGTTCGGATGCAAGGTTAGCTGACCTCTTCCTCAATTTACAGATTAAACTGAATTATTACGAGATTGGCTAGTGCACATGTGGCTGAATGATCTGATCTGACGGGGTCTCTGGCTCGGTCGGCGTGTCGATCGATATACAGGTGGAGTTCTGGCTCTGTTTTCTGCTCACCTTCTTCGGCTATCTTCCGGGGATCATCTACGCGGTCTATGCTATCACCAAGTAGTAGTCACATCTCTCATCTCTACTACTTCTACATCTAAGGTGAATTGAAGCTAGTAATGGTGAACATGTTTTTGCGTCTATGTATCGATTCATGTGGTCTACGTACGTACTGGGTCTCAACTACTTGATCTGTATCGGTTCATGATCAGCCTCTGGATATGTATATTTCTATCCTGGGAAACTGAATTTTCTGCAATTACCCATCTCAAATAGTAATATGCACTACGCACGTCTCTGTTTATGTGTATCGATTCTAAAACTTGCTGACCAACTGGATTTTACCTATTTTAATGTCTTAATTCATGATCTTCTTTGTATGCATCCTGCTAATTAAACTGAATTTTCTGCAATTGTCCATCTGAAATACCAATGTATATATATTACACATCTCTCTCCTTCTCTCTACACTGCCTATGGATTGGTTAGCTATTTGCCTATTTTTTGTTTGTTCGGGAGGTTGGGACTTTTATCCTATCTTACTATAAAGTTACAACTCAATAAATTCTAAAACCTAACATGCAAAGATGTCACATCATTATCCACTAACAATTATTACATCTTAAACATCATACAAACATGCTATATTATCTATAATTCTATAATTTATTGAATTTTAAAGCTTTAAAATACAATCATATTAAATCATTATCCCACATAATATTCATATAATATTTAAATATATCTTTTTATTATTTTTTATAATATCCTATATGCATATATAGTTTATTCTTATTTAGTTAATGTTATTTATCTCTTTTCTTATTAAGCCATATCACACCAATGGTTATTTGCCCTTAGATGATTAATCTATGGTCCAAATTATTTTTCTCATTTTCTTCTCTCATTAAGCCATATCACATCAATTGTTATTAGCCCTTAGATGATTAATCTATGGTCCAAATTACTTTCCTCATTTTTTCTCTCATAAAGCTATATCATTTTATCATTATTTTATATACTATTTAAATTATCATAAACCACATCAATTTACGTAAGTTTGTGTTATATAGCTATGTTATACACTATTCCTACTTATTGCTATCATACTGAACTCCCGTAGCAATGCGCTGGATTTCACATGGTCAATCTTGAAAGTGAGGACTAATCAAGCGCTGACTAGATCATGATTAGTTGAGACCAGTGAATAGTACTACCTTTTCAAAATGTATGACGCCGTTGACTTTTCACATAACGTTTAATCATTTGTCTTATTCAAAAATTTAATATAATATAAATATGTAAAAGTATAAGTTAAGATTATATTTTATTTAGTGATAAAATAAATTACAACAAAATAAATAATATTTATATAATTTTTAAAAAATACGAATGGTTAAACGTTACGTGAAAGGTTAATGACGTTATACATTTTAAAATGATAGGAGTAGTACGTATCAAATGCGGTGTTTGCGTCACTGGATGCCAAGATAATCATGGTATATGCCATCCAGCCACGACAGGATCGCCAACAATTACACTCTAATTAACAAGCGTGAGGGCTAGACTAGAAAAAAAATGCGCATCGACTCATCGATAGATGAGCAACTTAATTTGGTGGAGCACAATCATTTTAGCTTTGGATCCAAATATATGGTTGTTTGTTTATGGCCCACCGAATAATCCGAGCGACCGAGAGGCGAGCACGGCGCGCAAAGTTTTTGCTTCATGGGCCGGCATATGGGTTTGGCCTGCAAACCGGAGGTCTGGTTGGCCCAAATGTCTCGTCCTTCTCCAAATGTCTGGTTGGAAAAATAAGTCCGGGATTACCTACTGAAACTTTACGTAGGTAACCTGACCTGATTCAGAATCGGGAAGAAACAGGAAGAGTCCGGGTATAGATAGCATCATGCTCATATGGAGTAGTAATAGCATCGTGCTCAATCCTTCTCTCCCTGCCCTATCCAACTGACATGATACAACGACAACTATGAGATTATGAAGCTGCAGTAGACGAGGGGAAAGTATTTTTAACTCGTAGATGCAGCATCACTACTGCTAGCCAGCAGCACGTGGAGGGATAGTGATGCGGTAATGACGACACTCTCACTGAAATCTCGAGACACTCATGACTCATGATTCGAGTAGTGGGAGTGGAGAGTGGACTGCCATCCGGATCAGAGTGCTCTAGGAGTTGCAGTCAACGGAGGAGACTGGCTACTTACTTTGTGTACTTGTGTTGCTATCTGGCAACCGGCAAACACTGATCACCATGCATTGCTCGGTGAAATCTTGAGACATTCTGGAGCTTTATTTTTTCCATTCGAGAAGTGAGATCGAGTGGAGTATCAAGGTAGCTACTGAGTGCCCAGCTGGTTGGAGTCAATGAAGATGACTGGCCACTTTGTGTGACGCTATGTGGCAAAAACCACCATGATCATTCATTACCTAGCTAGTGTGCTCCCACCATCTCCAAAAAAGTCAGATATATATGTGTGCAGCCTCAATTGGTATTAGAAGTTTAGGGGCCATAGCATTCAATTTATGGTTTAAGTAGACCTGATTTCAAGATTTTCCTTTTCTTGTCGATGGAACAAATGGTGAAATATATTCGCAGGTCTACATCTTTCGGGTAACGGGGTAAGAAGAGGAAGATGTAACTAGCACAATTGCAGTTTTCCTTGATTCCAATTTCCAATGAATGAGACAACAAGACGGCTTGTACAGTTCACGCAACAACACTTAAATCAAATCTTACAGCTAATCGCAAAGTGACATGAGAAACGACATGAATAATGTATACCAGATGCATGCTAGCAAAGTAGCAAGCTAGAATGGCTGCTGGTGCTCGCAGTCGAGGTTGGGCCCGACGTCGACGCCGAGAACCTGGCAGTACCGCCGGTAGAAGCCGATGCGGTTGTTCACCCGCGCGTCGCCGGCGCGGTTGCACTCCAGCCCGCCGTTGACGATGTTGGTGACCAGCCCGAAGCCCGCCGTACGGTTCGCCGCGACGTCGGCCGGGCCGGGCCGGTACTCCCCGACCATCACCTGGTGGCACGACGGCTTGGTGTCCCTCGGCGTCATCCAGAACCACAGCGCCGTCTGGAACGCTATGTCCGAGCAGTTGGCCACCACCTCCGGGTTCCGCAGCCCGTCGAAGCCCAGGGCCCAGCCCGCCGGCCCGTAGTTGAAGTTCCTGCTCATCGTCATGCATACATTACGAGGGTGACTAAAAAACGGTGTACCGTTCAGACAATAGAATATATTTTATGTACTTGCTAACGTAGTCATAGTACCGTAAATATCAAATCTGTAACATGATACCTAACACGTATATATATATATAGGTATCTAGATACATATATACCATGTTAATATCAGTATGATATACGATATCTATAACCATGCTAATGTCTTAGCAAATACAAATTGTACCGTTTCAACGGTATAATGTTTTTTAGTCTTAGGGAGTAGTGGGCGATGAGAGTGATTTATTAGTGAGGAGTTGATGTGTGTTTAATTACCATGAGATTTGGATGGGGCCTCGGCCATGGTAGGACTTGCCGGGGTAGCACGGCCACTGCTTGTCAGTGGCGTCGCAGTAGCTGCTCTGCGGATTGATCTCCTCCTTGTAGCAGAGGCCCCAGGCGTAGGGGCCGTCGGGCGCGGTGGCCCAGCCGCCGGTGGTCTCGTGCGAGATCTGCGCGAGGAAGGCAGCGACCTCGCGCTTGCGGGTGTCGACGCAGCCGGTGGCGCCGAACCGGGGGAACCTGGCCGCGGCCCTGATGAAGGACGTGTACGTGTAGAACCCTCTCGCCGGGCAGGCTGCGTCGTCCTTGTGCAGGAACAGGGAGGTGTACAGCTGCTCGCTGACGATCGACGACACCGGGCTGTAGCCGCCGCCGTACCACCGAGCCTCCGTGCCGGCGGCGGCGGCGACGACGACGATGGAGAGCACGGTGGCGAGGTGGAATGAGGTGGCGCCAGGAGCAGGAGAGGGCTTCGCCATGGCTGCGGCTGTGATATGCGCGAGTGCGGACATGGTCGACGTTTGGTCGTTATATATAGAAGTGGTATCCATCCATCGTTGCGGTGGTGGTGGTGGACGGAGTGGAGTGTGACGACACGCGGAAGCGACGACGACGGCCGGCCGGCGCCACCGCGGCAGCATGCAGCTAGCCGGTGGTGGTGGGGGCGCAGCTAGGCGCTAGCTAGTGGCGGTCAAAGCGTTGACGTGGCGCGCCATCACGGTTTGACCTGATCCTGTCACTTAGGACCGTGATTTGTGCGAGCTAGTGCAAGTTTAATTGACTAGTACAGAAGATGCTTGCTTTCCGGGCTTTGGGAGGGGATTAGAGTAATTTTACATTGAGGAAATATAAATGGAGAAGAACAAATAAGGATTGGTCAAAGTTATGGAAGAGCAGGAATGTGTGTTCTTGAGACCTTTGTGTTTATGTGTCACAAGATATAATATTGAAGCTAATTTTGATCACGAGGCGAGTTGGTTTCATAAAAAAAAAGGAACAAAAACAAGCATAATCATTAGTAGTATATTGCAGCCACGGCCGGCACAATTGCTAGTACGACGATTCAAGGTTCAAAATAAAAAAGAAGATATTGGGTTGGTGGTGCATGCCAGCACTCCTCCAGAACATGACTTGCTATTTATAAAAAGCTGGCTATTCACTAGTTCTTGATTTGTTAATTAATCTGTTCCTGGACAGGCCTGCAGCCTACATATATGCAAGAAAACATGCAAACCGGTATATAGAAAGATGCTCTTATGGATGAATCATGAGTACGTTGGAGATTTAATTTGATCAATTCAACCAAAAGTTGAGTGGAGTTGCGTAGAAATATTACCAGTTAGTGCATCAATATATTCGGTCGTTGACTGCTGCATGGTGGCAAATATTTTCTTCAATTATATGGCAGGGTACACATACACACATCACCACACATACACGGGTGCATGCGCCGGTGCAACTGATATGCTCTGCGTTCACCACTCTTCCAAGGAAGCAGTGGTGATCTAATTTTGTGACTTGAGCTGAGGGTGGTGTAGTCTTGTCGCCATTGTGTCCCATACTTGCCTGGTAACCGGGCATTCATTGTAAAGATGGTGTGCCGTCTCCAATTTACGCCAACAGAGTTGGCAAAAGTAGTTCTTTGGCCATTGTCTCTAATGTAGCCTGTTTGCTGTCCAAATTAAGTCGGTTCTAGGGGAGGAGCCATGCAAAGAATTTGCACTTGGATGATGCCCAACACCTCCAGATTGTATTGGTGGAGACGAAGCTATGGATCCAATGAATTGGGCTTGATAAGCTGAACTTGTGGAGTACTCGCCCATTGTCGTCCATTCCAGTGGATAGTGTCGTTAGAGAGAGCAACAATATTAACCATCATATCATATCTTTCAGCATGCATCACCCTAATTGGATCTATATCATTATAAATTTTCTAGTTTTGAGATATGCCATTACTATATAAATATTTGGAAACATGTCATTACAATCTTACAGGTATTTGAGATATGTCATTACTTACCCTTTCGATGTAGTTATCAAAATTTTGAGATCAAATTGCCCCTTTCGTGAACCTTAGTCTTCTCCCTCGCTTCTGTTCATCTTCTTCCCCCTTCCCCATCTAGATCTGGCTACCCCATACACCTTCGTCAGCTCCCGCGATGATAGCAGCAGGAAGATGTACGGGCTCCAACTGGTCTCTATCAGGCCCTACTACCGTGGCTGCAATGAGCTCCACCTCTTGCCATGGAGCAGCACAAGTGGCACTTCTTCCGCCATTTTCTCCACTAAGAACTAATGGTCCCGCTCTTAGAGTTCGTAAGGCAGTTCGGGACATCGAGGCATGCGCTCGCTGCTGTTACAATAAGATGACGACCATCTTCGATGGCTTCACGGAGATGCTGGTCCTTGACGACTACTTCATACTCAAGTACTTACTCTCAAGTTTAACTGTGTTCATCACGCTGCTGCTAACCAAATCCCCTCACGATGCCCTACGTTTAGTAACCGGAGTATGTTATATCTGTTGGAGAACAGAAACAGAAGAGGGAGGAGACCAAGGTTGAAGAAAGGGGTATTTTGGTCAAACAAAAATTGTAACCGCAATAAAAGGATAAATAGTGGCATATCTCAACTACGTGCAAGATTGTAATGACGTATTTCCAAATAGTTGAATATTGATAACATATTTCAAAACTGAGGATTTTATAATGGCATGAATCCAATTAGCCCATATATCAACCCAACGTATGCATAGAAAATTATTCAGAGTTCTCTCGTCTGGCTAGCACACGTGCACCGGCACTGCTACAAGCGATGAGAGTGAGAGACCTAGCTTCTTGGACAGCTCAATCCGGTGTGGCAGGAACAAATGAAACAACTAGAGTTGTCCTCGGAACATCCTGCCTAGCGACTGCATGACCCCTTGAGCCTTGGCCTGCGTGCCTGGAGGGCTCTGTCCAATGAGAGCCCACATGTCTATAGACATCTCGTCATTTGAGCCCCATAGGCAAAGACTATGAGCATGATGGTTGTCATGATCCAACAGGGTTTGTAGTGGCAAGCAGCAACCATGCATCACAAATTGGAATTGTAACCCTAGATAATTAATAGCTTATTCTCATGTCATAATTGATTGCAGCTATTTATTTTTGATGAAAATAAACTAGTTGGCAGATTGGCTTAACCCGACGCACTTGTTTACTACTATAAAAAATTGATAGGGAAAACATGGTGTATGATAAAAGGTATTGCAGTTTTCTTTACTCATGACCTCAGTTTTTCCCCCAAATCTCTGTGTCTCTGTTTGTTTCTCTCACCAGCTTTAACAATTGGTAATGTAATAGAAATTTGTTTCTTGAGATCACTAAAGAAGCCCAAATTAATAAAGAAGATGGCAAAATGGCTGGGTAAGGCATGGCGAGAGCAGGAAAGACAACTAATCGAATGCTATCAAACAAGGATGTGTGGTTCCTGAACTAATGTGGTCATAAATAAAATGGAGATTGCTTTGGGTCGGGCGGCCGATTGTCACGTCCCAAACTAGCCCCGAACGGGAACCAAGGTAAGGCTATCCAAATTAACCTGTGAACCTGTACCATGTAACGCCCGTTTTGTCGCGGCGTTAGCGGGAAAACTAATCTGCTAAAAACCCTAATTGCGAAAATTTGCTCTTCGGTTGAGTCTTGTCGTGTGCCAAGGTCTCGTGTCTCCCCTCCCACTTCCATCCCGGAGAAAACCGCGAAATCGGATTTCGAATCCGAGCCCTAAACCTCCCAGAACCAAACCCTAAGAAAAAGTCTAAATTTCCTCCCTTGTCTCGGGCCGTTTTCCCTTCTCGGCCTGTTTCTTTTTCCTCTTTCCTTCCCTGGGCCGCCCCTGGCCCAGCCCCTCTCGGCCACCCTCTCTCTCCCCTTCTTTTCCTGGGCCGCCCCCGGCCCAGCTCCCTCTCTCTTTCTTGGGCCGCCTCGGCCCAGCCGCCTGCCCGGCCGCCTCCCTCCCGCTGGGCCGCGCCAGGCCGCTCGGCCCGCACGCGCCCGAGCCGGTCCGCCGGCTCTCCCCCTCTCTCTCTCTTTCCCGTTTCTCCTCCCCACAGCCCCCGCCGGCGCCATTCCGTCCCGCCTCCGCCGCTGGCCCCCGCCTGCGCGCGTGCCGACAAGGCGCCGAGCGCGCCCCCCTCGCCCCCTTCTCTCCTCCCCCGCGCGCGCGCGCGCCCTTGCCCGAATCGGCAAGGGGGCAAGCCCCCTTTCCCCCCTCCTCTTTTCCTTTTCTTTTCTCTTCTCTCTCGGCAGCCGACCGCCGCCGACGTCACCCGCGGCCGCGCTTGGCCGCTAGCGCGGGGAGCGCCCGCGCGGTCCCCTCGCCGCGCTCCACCGCCTTTCCCCTCCGCCCCAAACCGACCTAATTTCCCCCCTCTACAAATCCTCCCCCCCCCTCTCTCGCCCCGGCCGCCATTGCCACCCCGAGCTCCCCACTCCGCCTCGCTGCCACCGCCGCCCTTGCCGACCACCGCCGCCGCAGCCGAGGGCTCCCGAAGGAGCCCCGGGCGCCGCCTTGCCCGCCCTCACCCTCGGCCGGACCCGCGCCGCCGCCCGCGTCGTCACCCCGTCCCCGGCAAGCACCGCCCGCCGCGGTAACCCCCTCTTCTCCCCCTCTCCCCTTTTTCCCTCGCGGTTAGGCCGCTAGGTAGCCGTGGTTCTCCCCCGGGCACCGCCGTCGTGCCGTCGCCCTTCCCCCTAGCTCCGTCCCCGTGCGCCCATGCCGCCGTCGCGTGGCGCCGTCGTCGGCCGCTACCGCCCCCCCCTTTTTTTTCTCTTCAACCCGCGCCGGCAAGCCAACTCCGCCGCATCCCCTCACCCGCCGGTGCCCGCCGCCGCCCGCTCCGGCTCGCCGCCCCACCGAAGCCCGCGCTCGTCGCCGCCCGCCGCGAGCCGCCCTCTCCGGGGCGAGCTCCCCCTTCTCCCCCTCTCGGTCCGACGTGGAGTCCACGTGGACGCCACGTCCGCCCGTCCGGCCCCACGGGAGACCGGTCAAGGTCTCCCGGTCCACCGCGCCCCCTCGCCGCTTGGGCCGCGCCCCGCTGGCCAGCCCGTCCGGCCTTTTTCCCGCGCCACGTCGCCCGTGGGCTGTGCCCCGCTCGGCTCCAGGCCGCCTTCTCGCGCGCCGGCCCGTTTCACTCGGGCCGCGCAGCCAGTCACCCCCTCGGCCACTCGGCCTGTTCGGCCACTCGGCCTTTTTGCTCGTGGGCCGCGCCCTCG